>OY757928.1:9292055-9602055 GCA_963585895.1 Sepioteuthis lessoniana | reverse complement strand
ATTCTGTATCTTATTGCTATACATATCATGAGATGACTGAACAATTTTTATGATTCCAGGTTCAAATGAACAGCTACAGCACGAATTGGAAAACAATTAACTAAAGCCTGATTGTCACAGCTGGATAATTTCAATAATGCAATCTGGCACTTTAAAAAAACGATATGCAATAAAATTCTGTTTTAAACTTGGAAAAAATGCCACAAAAACGTATGGAATGTTTTTGGAGCATCTTGCATAAATCGAGCATTAGTTTTTGAGTGGCATAAGAGATTCAAGGAAGACAGTGAGTCTGTGAGGGATGATGAGAGGTGTGGAGGGGTAAGGAAGTCAATACACTAGAGTTGATTGGCCAAAGGCTTAGGGTTAGGGTTAGGGTTGCTATGTTGAGGTTTTAAGGGAGTTCAGGAAGAGATTCCTTGGGAAGAGGCCAGCACTCTTCAAATCGGCTCAGTGGCATTTTCACCAGGACAATACACCAGTCCACTACTCCATCCTCGTCACAGACTATTAGACCAAGACAGCTCAAGACAGTTGCTCACCCTCCCTATAGTCCAGACCTTGCTCCCTGTGACTTTAGGTTATTCCCTAAGCTCAGAGGCGGTCGTTATGAGAAAATTGAGGGGATGAAAGAGGCTGTGACGAAGGTCATTAAGACGTTCACACGAGAGGACTTCCACGGGACCTTTCAAAAGTTGTTGGAACGGTACAACAAGTGCATTGCAGCCGGAGGAGATTACTTCGAAGGGGACTAGATTTTCATGTGTGCACTATCAATAAAAGTGCCCATACTAAGAAAAAATCTGGAAACTTATTGTATGCACCTCGTAGCTATAATCATAGATAGAGAAGTGGTTGTTGTGGCAGCTCGAGTTCAAATCCTATGCAAGATTGACTGCGTTTCATTCTGTGTTAATTTTCTTAGTAAAGGCATGTACCCATATCTTCTCACCCAAATCTTGTCGGTAAATAGAACAGACCAAGTTCTATAATCTTGTAGATAGACCAGCCGGTCGCGAAGGAAAACCAGAAGTTAGAGCTCTTTAGGAAGTCTGGCATTGTCTTCGATCTCGTTCTGGCAACTCCGGCGACCACGTTAATACCGTGTAGTATCACGTCTTTTCCTTAACTGATTAATTTTAACAGCATATAGACCTAGATATTAAGAAATGGCATTCATTGCATGTTTATGATTATAATTTTGGGCAGTCGTTTTTAAAGAGATATTTTAGACAGTCTAATCGAATGCAAATACTTCGAAAACATATATATTTGATCATAGATATGACACTAACAGGTTTAGCACTCCGTTAGAATTGGCTGTGGAGTAATGGCAGTGAAGAGTTGCCCTACACTCCCTAGATCATCAGAATTGGAGCCTAACCATCAGATGAGTGTCACACCCAGGACTCCCTTATTTCTGGGCGTTCTTACTCCTTTGTAGGGGGATACAGTCAGCGTCTTCTAACCCCCACCAACAAGGTATTCTGGGGGAAATTATGGAGTACACCTTATAGAGAAGCCGCTTCCAACCTCAATCATCTTGGGGCTCAGCTGTGAAGGTAAAAGTAAAAGGTAAAGTTAATCACAAGAACTCCAACGGTAGGAGCAAGAAATGATAATACGGGAGGGTTGGGGGTGGGGTGAAAAGGGCTTGGCAGTTAGCTACTGGCTCAGCGACGAATTACCTAACATATTGGTATCATGTAGTGGTTAGACCTGCAATATAAGCAAGTTAAGAGTCGTCTACACAATTTTAATGTTTATCCCTTCATCCTAGGGGATTAACAAGTCTGACGGATGCCATAACACAATTTGATAAGCAATACTGGCCTTCTCCTAAGATCGCTTAAATTTCAAAAATCTGATTTTAAGAATGGAGAACTTGAAGAACGTTTAATTAAATTCTTGTTGGTGATGACAGAAAAGCAATCAAACATTAATTGTGCTGATCTTTGCCACCGAATTTTATGTCTGTGACTATTTATAAATAAAAATTATGTTTTTACTTCTTTCTTCTTTCCCTTCTTCAAATTAAGTTTTTTTCTTTGTTTTATTTTTTTTAATTCCAGAGGAGGAATTTATTACATTGACGGCAAAGGGTTGAACATTCTTTTCTTCTTTCTATTTTTACACTCTGCACTTATTGGACGGAACTCCACGACACCAAGGAAACGTTATAAACATGTTTGTTTTAATTAAGTTTCCGCCTGTCTCTTTTCTGCGACATTTATGGGCTCTGAAATAAGAAAATTAAACACGGAAACAGGAATTAAATTAAATAAAAGTAAAAATAAAATGGTAAAGACATTTAATAAAAAAAATCCTTTAATTCCTTTTTTAATTAATTAATTTTTATCACTAACGTAACCTTATATATATATATATATATATATATATATATATATATATATATATATATACACGCACAGATATATATATATATACATATATATATATACATATAACGTTAAACTTATATATATATATATATATATATATATATATATATTAATTCTATGTGGCAAGTAAAACTAAAAAATCTTGAGAACTCAGTAGTTAGAACAATATACAATTGATAATAAACGCTTTTGTGAGTTTTAGCATTTTTTATCGATAAAAACGCACGGTGTGATTGAAAAATTAAGAGGCTGATTTTAATACTCTCTTTGAATGTAATCAAATAAGGTTTACTTTTCAACATAGTCACCCCGGTGGTCCACACACTTCTTCCATCGAAGTTACAGAGATCGGATTTTTTTGATCGAAAGAGTTCTTAACAGCTAATATGACGTCAACTAACAAGCCTTTAAACCCACCTTCATATATATATATATATATATATCACTAAGTCTAGAGCCTGAAATATAACTGAAATTAAATCTGAATGGTTTGTTGGTGGGTTGATTTACAGCGTGTAAATTGTTGTTGTGTTATTCTATACCAACCCGTTCCTCAATTATAGTTTCCAGACAGAAATGCTACAAAAATGTATCCTCACAATCATTTTAAACCAGTAAACATTTCATTATCTTAAACGGATCTTTTAACCTCTAGATGGGAGTCTGTCGAAGAAATAACATTTTAGGTGGATGTGGACCTGGTAATAATGACAACAAAAAGTGCATTTACATGGAAGGAAATTATGTTGAAAAAATTAGTGAACCACCTACATGCATTATTCGCATATATAAAGATACATTTACCGGTAGACAGACCATAATAGTTTTCGTCAAAAGAAACAGAATACGTGACCCCAGTTTAAATCCTTGAGGAGATTGTTTGTATTCACTTGCATGAATCCAACTGTTCCTCCCGCTGCTATAAATAAATAGTTGGGCAGACTAGATTCTTTAGCCTAAATTAGGCAACCAGTCCTCGAAAAGGAAAACTCTGGGCTCAAAATAGCTGTACTCCGGTTAAAAATTTATCACTTGTCACATATTGCCAATGACGGAGGGTTACGTAAATACATTTACAAATGCGTGCGCACACACGGACGCACACACACACGTGTGTGTGTGTGTGTGTGTGTGTGTGTGTGTGTGTGTGTGTGTGTGTGTGTGTGTGTGTGTGTGCATGCGCGTGCGTGCAACCAAACAGATTTGGGTTAAATACTCTCTTTCTGCAAGAATGTATTTGGCATGAAATAATCAACGAAGGTTGATATGCCATTGAATAAAAATATGAAACCATGGGTTCTCAGGGTAAAAAGTATACATCATCTCTGGCAGAGCTAAATTGAATTGTTTGGTTTTCTATAGAGAACAGACAAACAAAATCTTTCCAGGTATGTATATAGATAAGTTCATCATCATCATCATATCGCACTGGTAGCACGGATATCCCTGACCCTCTCTCGCCACTCCTCCCTATCGTTCATCGCCCAAGGTAGGTCTTCAGGACAACATCCCGTATCCTCACATAGCTGCTGAATGTATGTTCGTGCTGGTCGTCCTGCTTTTGCACGGCCATGTGTGGGGGTCCATAGGAGTACATCACTTATGAGTTCGTCCCTGCTTCTCCAGCAATGTCCTGCATGTCTGGCTCGTCTAGCTTGAATAGTTTTCGTGATAGGGGGCAGGTGGCCGTACAGTTGGTGTCTTGTGGGGTGTTGCCGCCAGGACTTGTTTAAGATTGCACGTAGCATTCTTGTGTAATTGCCGTCTAGCTTCTTCTCCAGCCGTTTTGTTAGCGTCCATGTAGTGCAGCCATATAGCAGTATCGATGTGACCGCTGCCTGGAAGAAACTGCGTTTCATTTTATCGGTTAGGTCTGATTTCCAAATAATCAATAACCTATTGATAGCTGTCCATGCTTTCGCTATCCTCGTTTCGATGTCCTTTTCGGTTGATTCGACGCTGCTTCCTAGGTAAGTGAATTTGTCTACTAGTTTAAGAGGGGTTCCTTCTAGAGTGGAGATGTCCCCCGTTTGGTTATAGCACATATATTCCGTTTTGTGTGCATTAACATGGAGGCCTATGTTTGCTGCTGCTCGTTCCAAACTATGCAGTAGTGTTTCGGCTTGGTCAGGTGTATTTGCCAGTATCGCTATGTCATCGGCGTAGTCGGCGTCGGTAATTGTTGTTGCGGGGTACCTTCTGCTTCTTTTCTTCGTCAGTTCGAAGCCATTCTCTTTGATTTTATCAATCGATGTTCTAAGTACGTAGTCTTGACAAATGATAAAGAGGTACGGAGCCAGCGTGTCCCCTTGTAGTACTCCTGCTACAATGTCGAAGTATTCTGTGTCTCAATCTGGTGATCGTACGTTTACTTTAGTGTTTCTATAGAGAATTGTTATTGCCGCTACGGTTTCTTTAGGTATACTGTACGCTAGTAGGATTTGTTCCATCTTTCCTCTGTGAATGGAATCGAAAGCCTTGGTAAAGTCAACAAAAATTAATGTCGCTAATCCGAGGTCTCCCTTTTTAGGGAAGGGGAGCATGCATCCTTTCATCCATCTATCTATCGGATTTTGATTGTATACTGCGTTGCAGTGTCGGAGCAGTATGTCGTCGAATTGTCTGGTCTTCCATACTTCCGGGGGAATTTCGTCCAGCCCTGCAGCTTTCCTATTTTTAATTTTTCTGAGAACCGAGTCGAGTTCTTCTTGTGTGAACGGTCCTAGTTTAATGTCTAATTGTTTTCTAATTATTCTAGTGATTGGTTCATGTGTTATTTTCGGTGGGTTTCCTAGTAAGTTTTCAAAGTGCCGTTTCCACAGTTTTATTCTTTCTTGTTGGTTTGCTGCTTTCAGTTTTGCTTTGGCTGTGTTCTTTCTTCTACTCACTTCGTTTATTGTTTGCCAGGCTATCCTAGATTGTCTATCTTCCACCGAGTCTCTAATCTTATCTATCTGATTTTGAATGTATTCTGTCTGTTCCTTTATATATACGCCTGCTAATTGATATTGTGCTGTTTTTAGTTTTAAGGCATTTGTGTTTGTTGGGTTTTTTCGAGAGTTTTTGGAGGCTGTTTTCACTAGTGCACGTTTTTCTCTCACCGCTAAAGTTTCCAAAGGAACTCTATATTTAGTTTTGAGTTTTGTTGGAATGTATTTCGCTGCTGCCTCGAGGTGTGCATTGACGAAATTTTCATATTCGTCGTTTGGTGTACTTTTTTCCGTCTTTTCTTGTAGTGTTTCGAATCTGTTTCTTAATTCTAATACGTATCTATCTCTTATATCTCTGTTGTTCAATAGGGCCCAGTCATAGTGTTTGGTGGTCACTGTTCGTTTGGCGTTTTTTCGTAGGCTTAACCTTATTTTCGCCGTGACTATTCGGTGATCGGTGAACACACCCTCAAAAGAGGAGTATGCCTCGCAATTCATTGCACTATTTTTCCATTTCTTGTTTATAAGGACGTAGTCTATCTGAGCTTTAGTATTGTTTGCGTAAGTGTATGTCCATAGTTTTCCCTCCCTTTTTTGGTAGTTTGTATTGAGGCATGCTAATCTATTTTCTATCCTGAAATCTGTTAGATGTTGCCCATTCCTATTTGACGTGTTGTGGAGGCTGTATTTGTTGTTTCCGTTTTTCCCGATTTGGGCATTCATGTGTCCGCCAATGACTAACATGTTGTGTTTCGGGATGCTACACACTAATGAGGATAACTCATCGTGGAAGGTGACTAGTTCAGTTTCTTCACTAACATTGGTGGGGCTGTAGCATGAGATGATTGTTGCTCTGGGGTTGCCGTTAAAAGTAGCTGCCATCATTTTAGGTTGTATTTTCTCAACGCTATTTATCGTTTTTAATGCTCTTGGACCTATAAGTAATCCTACCCCTCCTACTGCAGCGTTGACAGAGTTTTTCCATGCGGATACGGTGACGAGCGACCAGCCATTGCCAGTTTCGTGATATTTGATATCTTCGGAGTGCGTGTATCTGTGTTCTTGTATGCATATTATGTCAATCTTATGTTCTTCGGCCGATGCGATTAGCTCTGGTAGTTGTCCTATTCCATTTAAGGTTCTTACGTTAAATGTGGCTATTTGTAGTGTTTGCTTGCATTTTAGTAGTTTTTATTGTTTGAGCTCTGTAGCTGATTTTTCGAACACTGAGGCCAGGGCTCCAACCTCAGCAGGACGCGCCCCTTTTTTACCCGCGCGAAGAGCGATGCGGTTTGTGTATGTGGTTTGAGTGTGGGTCATGGTTATCTTTCGATGGCTGTTTTATTCTCTTCTATAGAAGCCACTCTTATAGAGGAGCAGCAGTAGTTCCCCGATTGAACTAACGATCCTGAGCGTAAAGACGTCAAACTCACGTCCAGGACCCGTTTAGGTATTGAGTTTGGTCGCCCATGGGTTTATTCAAATACCTTTACGTACATCATGCTGCTTCCCATGTGTACGTATATAAAATAAAATAAAATGAAATATTAAAAAAAAAAAAAAAAAAATTTTTAAATAAAAATTTGATTGAAGTTTGTTTTTGTTTTTTTTTGTTTTTTTGTTTTTTTTTATAAGTTTTAATTTAGTTAAAGTCCAAGATCAAGGTACTTTCGAATGACTTTCACTGGTACTGAATTTCTTTCTCTGCTGGCTCAACAGTAGTTTAGAAGAAAAAGTAAAATCCTAATGCCACCCCATCCCCCTCCCCGAGAAAAGAAAAGAAAAGAAAAGAAATTGGAATTAACTCCCCCCCCGAATAGAACAGACCGTCCCTAAAATTTCAGTAGTAAGTAAACATTAAATGAAGAAACATTTGAACACACGAGCCAACAGGGGAAGAAATGTATCAATATTGGTCAGAATGTCTTTAAGTCCTATTAATTTAAAATGCTGAATTTTTACAAAATGTTATGCTGTATTTTGTTTGTAAAATAATGCTTAAACTATGCGTTTTAAATGTAAAGACACGTTTACTCTACTGTAAACCCAAATTGATTTTAAAGACTCTCTCTCTGTCCTAATGTCAGCGAAAACGCCAGAATGTTTTTGAATCTCTTCTGTAATATAATAGATAAGTTACATAGGGTATTTATTGGTGATCTCCACCAGAAGACCTAAATACATATTCAATGGTTTTTTGAAATTTAGATTCATTTGTTTAACTAATTCCTGCGCAAAAGAAAATGATCTAAAAGATTATGCTACACCAATACCCCCAGTGAAAAGTACAGCAAGCCTTGAAAAAAACATTTAGAATCTACGTTTTTAAACTGGGTTTGAACACCGATGTCTAGCGTTGTAGGTAATAATCTCAACCACTAAACTATACTGGTCTTAGAATTTAGTTAAAAAAAAATTTGCGTATTACTATATGGCTTCTATCATTAGAAAGTGATCTTCAGAGCACTTAATGCCTCGAAACTGAAATAGGTGTTTTAAAACTTAAACTGTAAGTGCTTTAAAACTTAAACTGTAAATACTGTATACAACAGGCCAAGACCATTACTAGAAACCTCGCGTGAAACAAGCCACACACACACGCGCGTGCACACACACGCACACACACACACACACACACACATATATATATATATATATATATATATATATATATATATATATATATATATATATATATATATATTATTCTTGGTCCAATTAAACCGGAGTTGGGAGTAATTCCATAAGGACAAGAAATTATTCATGGATGAATATTTAAAATTTTCCTGGTAAAGAGCTCAATGTACCATTAATACAGAGCAATCAGTTCTTTAAGAACTTAAAGAACTATATCTATATATATATGTGTGTGTGTGTGTGTATTTTCCCATTCCCTCCACACAAGCAGGTTGCAAGGTCAATTCTTAAGTGGAGTTTACCTGGCTTGAATTCAAAGTTTTCCTTCTCCTAGATCGATTGCCATACCAAGGTTAAAGAACCTAGTCGACCCTACAGTTTACTCATATGTAGAGGGAAGATAGTTGGATTCGTACGTTTTCCCAAAGGTATTAGCACAAAGTGGAATGCAAACAACTACGTCTAGGATTTAAACTCGGGTCACCGAATTCCTTTCCTACGACAATAAGCATTACATTATATATATTTCGACTGAAAAGTTCATAGACTAAGATACTGACGTAGAATTCCATTAAATGAGATCTTATTTTTCCAAAATAGTCTCCCTTGATACAAATCTCTTCAATCGGTGTTGCAATGCTTGGAACCCATTAATCAAAAAAATTCGTCAACGGCAGATATAATATCATCCTATAAACCTTTCAGACCTCCATGATATATATATATATATATATATATATATAAAATTAACTTAAATCGTGAGTCGGAAATCTACTACTAAAGTTTCACCTTATCGGATCATCAGGAAGCCTAAGTCCGACTCGTCGGAGTTAATTTAAGTTAATTTTATAATTGGCTCCACTCGTGTTGAGCACTCTTGTAATTGTAGCATTGCAGTGTTCGCGGAAGGTTTTAGTTTTCTTTTGACCTACTGACTGAATATCCCTTGATTTTTTTCAAGGGGTCTGACGAGGTTGGCTTCTTTCTTTTTGACCTATAATATTTTTTCTTTTTCCCCCGGGCGGTGATTCAAGATACTTTTATCTCTTGTTCCTGGCGGGGTTTTTTTCTTTTTTTTTTTTTCTGGTACCGTGAATGCTGGTAGATATTAGATTAGTATATATATATGTATATATAATGTGACCGTTTTTTTGTTTTTCTTAAAGAAATTATTGCTCTGTGATGTCTGTTACATTGAGCTCTTTACCAGGAAAATTTAAATGTTCATAGTTGAATGTTTTTTTGTCCTGACGGAATTATTCCCGACTACGGTTTAACTGAACCGAATATATATATATATATATATATATATATATATATATATATATATATATATATATATATAGGTGGTGTATTCAATAAGTTTCCATCCTTTTTTTTTTGTACGGGCATTTAAAATTGTCGTAGACTCGTGAATATTCAATATGTTATTGCTATACACGTTATGAGATAACTGACTAATTTTTTTATGATTTCAGGTTCAAGTGAACAGTTACAGCACGAGTTGGAATACACCCTACTAAAGCCTGATCGTCACTGCTGGTGAATTTCAAAAATGCAATCTGGACGTGAGGACACTTTAGAAGAACCTTCTGCAATAAAATTCTGTTTTAAACTTGGAAAAAATGCCACAGAAACGCATGGAATGCTTCAGACTGCTTTTGGAGCATCATGAATGAATCGAGCATCAGTTTTTGAATAGCATAAGAGATCCAAGGAAGGCAGGGAATCAGTGAGGGATGATGAGAGGTGTGGGAGGAGTAAGGAAGTCAATACACCAGTGTTGATTGGTAAAGAGTTCAGGTTAGAGTTACTATGTTGGGGTTTTAAGGGAGTTCAGGAAGAGATTCCTTGGGAAGAGGCCAGCACTCTTCAAATCGGCTCA
This sequence comes from Sepioteuthis lessoniana, assembly GCA_963585895.1. NCBI lineage: Eukaryota > Metazoa > Mollusca > Cephalopoda > Myopsida > Loliginidae > Sepioteuthis > Sepioteuthis lessoniana. Next base: position 9,592,201 of record OY757928.1, on the reverse strand, counting down.
GTGGCATTTCCACCAGGACAATGCACCAGTCCACAAATCCATCTTTGTCACAGACTATTTGACCAAGATGGGCATCAAGACAGTTCCTCACCCTCCCTATAGGGCAAACCTTGCTCCCTGTGACTTTAGGTTATTCTCTAAGCTCACAGGCTATCTTTATGAAACAATTGAGGAGATGAAAGAAGCTGTGACGAAGGTCCTTGACACGCTCACGCAATAGGACTTCTACGGGGCCTTCTAGAAATTATTGGAACGGTACAACAAGTGCATTGCAGCCGGAGGAGATTACTTCGAAGGGGAATAGAGTTTCATGTGTGCACTATCAATAAAAGTGCCCACGCGAAAAAAAAGTCTGGAAACTTATTGTATGCCCCTCGTATAAACGGATTTTTGACATTTTACTCCATATTGACGTATGCTTCAATCAGTTGAATGAATATCAAAATCTACATTGTTTTAACTTTAGTTTATTTTAGGTTTTCTCACTTTTTGTCCTTAGTGCTATTGTTTATATAAGAAAAGTTTATAAAGATGCAAGAATTTCGATGTAATTCTTTTTTAAATCTATTGCAGCCAGTTTTTATTTTTATTTTTAAACCCGATACTATAATGTATACAATATTTTATTTGATGAACGAATCAAACGTGTGACAAACAACATTTTGGGATTTGTTATTCTCTTAAGTTAGGAAATATATAATCCAAAAAGAAAGGTGTTATATTGTAATTTCACCTACTCTTATTTATCAAAGTCCTTGACTGGAAAACTTTGCCTACACCAGAGCGAAAAAAATATCGATCTCGTGTTAAATACGGAAATCAAATTCCGTCAATGTCCAATAGATCATATCATTTTCCAATATCTTAGGAAGGAATATGAGATTAAGAAGATCTTACTTGAATTAATCTACACTGTTACAAGACCGTAAAGTGATTCAAATTGAAGATCGACATCACGATCAATAGGTTTCGAGATAAACTTTGTAACCATAGCTCAACAATGGTATCCAAGTAGGTATTTCTAAATATTGGGATGGACTAAAATTTTATAGGATCAATACATTAATACAAACATGGTTCAATCACGTAGGATAATCGACAGTCTGTTTATCAGGGTGTACATGTTGAGAAATGATTATCGGGCTAGAAAATAGAATCGCCAATTCCTGTTCAAATCCCAGACGAGACTGGATGCGTTTCACTTTGCACTCCAGCCTTTGAGAAAATCATGAATCTGCCTCTTCTCTCATCAGATGAGGGTAAATAATAGTGTCTATAGCCTTGATAAGGCAATCGACCAAGACGAAAGAAACCGAATTAACACCAGCTATATAAGTCAGGCGTTAATCATATTTACCAACCCCTGCGTTCGGACAGGATATGACACAAGGTCAATTTTTAAGCGGAGTTTAACAGGTTTGAATTCAGAGTTTTCCTTCTCCTTGACTAGTTACAAACCAAGGCTGAAGAACCCACTCTGTCCTACAATTTACCCATAGCTGGAGGGAGAATAATTGGATTCATACCTTTCCCAAGGGTATTAGTGCTATGTGAAATGCAATCAGTCTCGTGCAGTAATTGAACTCGTATCGCCGTGCCCATTTCCTACGACGATAACAATTACATTACGGGCACCTCCAGCTATATAAGTCAGGCGTTTATAGAGTAACTGTTATTGTCATAGAAATTGGACATCGTGACCTAAGTTCAAATTCTGAAGCTGACTGTTTCACATGGAGCTAGTCATCTTGACAAAGATACGAATCAAAATATTCACCACCCATCAACAGGTAAGTAAAAGTAAAGTTGGTGACCGTAGTCAAGGGCAACTAGAAAGCTCCCTTTTCAATTGCTACTACACCGAGGTGTAGAGGAGGGCGCTACTCCTTTCCCTGAATTGCTCCGCTTTACCCTCGATACGTACCTTACAATGCTGAGCGTTAAGCAAGGAGGTATCAAGTACCATTTTAAAGTCTTTGGTATGACGCGAGCTGGGATTGAACCCAGGTCTCCCGGACCATTGGCGAACACTCTACCCTCTAGTTTTAAATTCGGTATGGCAACCAACTGATTTGAAGGAAAACTTTGAATGCAAACTTCTAATGCCATGCCACCAACATTAATCTCTAATGTTCTGGAACAACGTAATTAAATACTATTACATAAGAATGCTTAGTAAATGGTGATGACTATGTGGAAAATGATGTAGCTTAGAATTTACCCTAAGTAAGTAAAATTGTTGACCTTACTCGAGGGTGACCCGAAGGCTCCTTTTTCAATAACTACTACACCGAGGCGTAGCGGAGGGCGCTGCTCCACTTTACTCTTGATCCTTACTTTATATCACTGTGTGTTAAGCAATGATGGATCAAGTACCATTTTTGAATCTTTGGTATCATTCGAGTTGGGATTGATCCCCGGTCTCCCGGACCATTAGCGAACACTCTATTCATTAGGCCAGTGTCCCAGTTGTACCCTATCTAAGAGTGTTATGATTTTACCTCGTAGTTTTTGTGGAAATTAGAAAGACGCTTTACTTTCAGTGAATCTTCTATATAGTTATTGTATGTGTATGCCGTCCTCCCACACCTCTCATCATCCCTCACAGAATCCCTGTCTTCCTTGAATCTCTTATGCCACTCAAAAACTGATGCTCGATTCATGCAAGATGGTCGAAAAGCAGTTTGAAGCATTCCATACGTTTCTGTGGCATTTTTCCTTGTTTAAAATAGAATTTTATTGCATATCATAGAGGGACTTAAAACATGCTCAATATATCCCCTTCAAAGGGTAAGGCCCCCTCCAAAAAGTGGTTGTCCTGGGCATAGCCCTAAACTGAAGATCTATGGAGTATGATGTATTCTTTCATTGCCATTATACCCAGGTCCAGTCGATCTTAGAATGGCATAATCTTCTAGGTTACCAACTATGCTACAGAAAGAAATTTTTGAAAATTCGATACGACCGTTTGCAAAAAAAGAAAACCTCTTAAGAGACACTTGCACACAAAACGTTACATGTATTCCAGTCGTTACAAGCGAGTCTAAATTATCACTAACAAGTGTTGCTAGATGCTACACCAGATTGATTGATTGATTGATTGATTTTAACAGTATGTCAACTTCTTTGAAGTTATTTTATGTGTTGGCATTAAGGAATTGTGTACATAATAATAGGTTGTTCGGATCTTAGTACAAATTGTTTAAATTATTTTCTATATCTTTATAGTTTTTGTAAGAAAAATTCACATTCCTAAAGATTAAAGTATCTTCTTTATTAATTTTCAATCACTTCTTTAAGAAATTGATTTTGAAAGTTATATGCCCCTAATCATGAACATAAAAGTGATGCGCTTTTTGGAGGGTTTTTTTTTTTATTTTGCATGATTTCAAGCTTGATCATAATTTCTCACAAGCAGTTGCCGAAATCAACAGAGGATGGGATGAAGGAGTCACTTCTGACCAGACAATACGACGGTGATTTCAGAAGTTCCTTAGTGAAGATAATAATCTTGAAAATAAGATTAATAGAAATGTGTGTTCCGTGAAACCAGCACTGGTTAATCGATGAGATCTTATTTTACTTCAAAATAATGCTCGGTTCCATGTTGCCAAAATGACCATGCAAAAGCGGACTGACAAGGGATATGGGATTTTTCTCCATCCTCCATATTTAACTAATCTCTCACCCACTGACAACCAATTTTTCAAGCATCTGGATACTTTCGAAGGAAAACTATAAACTGCATTTAAAAATTTCTTGGCATCAAAGCCTTCATGCAGACATGAATAACACCCCACAAGGCACCAACTATATGGCCACCTGCCTCCCATCACGAAAACTATCCAAGTTAGACGAACAAGACATGCAGCACACTGCTGTAGAAACAAGGACGAGCATATCAGTGATGTACTCCAATGGACACCCACATATGGCCGAGCAAAAGAAGATAGGCCAGCTCGAACATACATACAGCAGCTTTGTGAGGATACGGGATGTAGCCCTGAAGACCTGCCATAGGCGATGAACGATAGGGAGAAGGGGCGAGAGAGAGTCAGGGATATCCGTGCTAGCGGCACGACATGATGATGATGATGATATGACCCAAAGATTAGACTCTAAAAGCTACTACCACGCTAAATCAGAGTCCACCTGGAAGTAATGGCACTTCCAAAGCTCCAGAACAAGAACCACACCACCAAATGCAGTTTATTGACTTACTCAGGACACTTCTTTTTAATGGTTCTTACCTTTCTGCGAGGGATACTGTCAGAGTATTTTAACCCTTACAGGCAAGGTGGTAACCCATCTAAAGTTCATCTCGACATCAAAGCAACAATCAATAAATCTTAATATTCTCGCTTTATTCTATAAACTGTTTAACTGTAGAAACGTTTTTATTTAATTTTGAAATTTTAAAAATCTCAGTCACGATACTTTTTGATCCTGTCTATTACGAGGAAAAATCTTCACGATGATCGTGTTAAACATTGCTTTAAGGTATGCTATTTTGTGCACAAACATTTTGTGGGTTTCTGCATTTGATGGACAAGATACTCTCCTTAAATATGAATTTAGAATATTCATAAGTAAGTTGTTTGATAGTTAAAATAAGAAACGGGTATTTCGGGTGTTGGTTTCACCTTTGTCGCATGCATCTTAGATTTGCAGGAATTGATTGAGAAAGAGGATCAAAGACTGATCAAAATGAACCTTCCTAGTTGTAGATTTTCGTTTGCCTTGATTTAGCAGCTGTAGGAGTGAGAAGCATCAGTTAAGAATCTGATCCCTGGATCAGAGGCAGGCAAAAGATCAGAGGAATCAATGCTCTTTGAAACTTGTAAAGGCTCCAAGAGAGAAAAGGGGTTCGTGATAAGCTGGCGTTTGGTTCTTGGATTATTAAGGCCTAGAAGATAAGGATAAAGCCCGCTATGATGAGTTAATCAGTCACGAATTTACCGACAGTCATCAATAATCGCACCCCAGTAAAACGCCAAAGATTGGAAGCTAGATTTTAATGTACAGTGGCTTTATCCATAGACTTCTTATATTCATTTTAGTAATTCACGAAGCTCTTTGCTTCGATGTGGCACAAGGCCGAATGAATGGGGCTCCTAATGAGACTCGAACTCACTCGTGTAGGTTTGCTAGTCAAGTTTGTTAACCGTTACACCACCAAAGGTGCCCCTTCTTATATTCGTTTTACCTTACACGATTCTAAGCTAAACTTAGTAAATATAACGTTATCGAATACAATGTTAAGACTTATCTGGTGACCGATTTTAACGGCATGTCAACTCCTTTCGGGTTATTTTATGCCAAGAGAATACAGAATATCGTACATTGTACATTCTTATTTACATTTTTATGTAATTGATTCTTGAAAGTTTTTTTTCTTTACAAACGCTTCTATCTGATGCAAATGATTTTTAAACAGCTATATTTGACTCTTAGATAGGACCCTAGCAGACTCTACCACACTGTGTAACAAGGGATCAGGGAGTAACTGCAATGAAGAGGGACTCTTCAGATGATATATATATATATATATATATATATATATATGCGGGTGTGTGTGTACATTTTTTCTTTTTTTTGTGAGGAGAGTCTTACCCCCCCCGTAGAGGATATAGTCAGCATATTCTAACCAGAGTGTATGGTTGAATGAGTTTACTTCATTGACACTCTTGTCCCCCTTGTATAACACTGGAGCTTGCTGTCCAGTTTAAGCTATAGTCAGGCATACGTGCCTAGACCCAGATTTGGGTCCAAGACCAGCTAGGCTCATCAGGCCCACATTGCTCTAAGTGGGTCGATGACCAGCATAGACCTTCCCTTCTCCTAGATCCCTACTATAATCGACTTTCGAGTCATTGACCTTGTGTCGAGTCCTTTCTGGTGGGAGGCAGCGACAAATAACTCTTGTAAGTGTTCGTTCCCCGGTAGAAAGTTTAGATTCGAACGCCGATATTGAAGACAAGCATATTGGCCACAATCACAGAGACGATTAGTAAAATACTCAAATTTGTAAACTTGTATGGAACAAACCACGCTTCCTTAAAGGGGAATTTTTCAGCACCCACCTCAGTATTCTTGCAGGCGCCAATAAATCAATGGTATGAGCCGTGTCAAATTTTCTGCATCGCATTTCTTATATTTTTGGTACGGTTTCAAGTGGGTTTACTATTTTCCGTATATAGACCAAGGGATTCGGTGTGGTGTAGTGGTTAATGTACTCGACTGTGACATCAAAGTTAATGAGTTCGAACTTCATTTGCATTATTATGTTCACTTTCAGACTAACACCATTGGGAAAAGTAAAATCTCAATAACCCCACAGCCCTGGGTACGATGAATCCAGCTATTGGTAAATAGTAGGGCAGACTGGTTCTTCAGCCTTGGTAAGGCAACTAGTCTGACTTCCAACCTATTAAACCCCGCTTAAAAAAATTGACCTTGTGTCATATCCTGCTCGAGCGGAGGGGTTGGATAAATATGATAAATCTTGATATGCATTTTAACAAAAGAGACCAAACAACTCTGATCCTAAGTTTCAGACTATGCACGATTTTCCGTTTTTGAGTTAAGCTATATGGTTTTAAGTATTCCTTGATAAGATAAAAACTTTCCACATTGATATCGTGTCTAGTATTCATATCTAGTACAAATCTAACATAATTAGGGATGCCCGGGTTAAAAATAGAAACGTATCAGCAGCACATCGACAACGAGTTCTGATTGGCTGAAAGGAACTTAAATGAAAGCACCAGAAGTCATTGAGCACAGGATAGGAGACAAGTCAGAGGTCCCCGCGGACGCTCTAGGGCGTTTGTGTGTGGCCTTTCCTCTCCAGTTCTTGGGTTGCATTCGGTAGGCCGTCTTACCTCTGGGCGGTTCTGCCGGGTGTGCCTCGGCACTGGAGATTTCCTCCGGCCTCAGGGGGCCATCCCCCCAGGCTTATACTCCCTTCGGGGGGGTTGGGTTTATTGCCTGGCGCCTGAGGCGCCCCAAAAAGGGGAATGCCGACGGGGCCGAAGGTATTTTTGGCCTTGCCGGACGCGTGTGGGCTTCGGCCCTGCGACCGGGCCCACCTTAAAAACGGCCTTGTGCCATATTCGTGCGTTGGTGGGACGCAACGATAAATACAGAGGATAGGAGACAAGTAAGAGTCAGTTGGCTTCGAAACGCGACGAGGTAATGACGAGAGTTTGCTGCGGAATATGACGATGTAAAGAGCAGTACGAGCCCATATGTACAGCGGTGAAGAAAAGCCCCAAGAGGAAACACCTATCAGAACTACAATAGAAAATGTGGAAGATAATTCAAAGTCTGTGTCTGTTCTCTCTCTCTCTCTCTCTCTCTCTATATATATATATATATATATATATATAGATATAGAAACCACATGCCATAAAGATATATATATATATATATATATATATATATCTTCATGACATGTTGTTTCTATTTGTCCAGCTAACGCGGTCGACTTGGTTTTCCGACTCTTTTTTTCTCCCCAAGTGCAGTAACGAATAAACTTTTGTATATTCGTCACTTTTTCTTACAGCGAGACTACAACAGGATCTGACAAATACTTAAGACGTAGCACTACACGCAGAAACCCGTTTGTCACGTGGTGATTCAAATGGCTCTGCGTGGTAGTCGTACAAGTTCAAATGTCTATGGAGCGGCACCAGCACAAACGTCCATTTGAACACAGTAACGTTGCAAGCGTCCATTTGTGTAATGTTACAATTATACATTTAGAGGGTAACGGTACAACGTTGTACTTGTTGCAGTAACAGTGCAACCTTCTATTTGAGATCTGTTGTAGTACACAAACAATTTGCTCACGGTTATATTGGCCTAGTGGGTAGAGTGTTCGCAAATGGTCAGGGAGACCAGTGTTCAATCCCAGGTCGCGTCATACCAAAACTTAAAAAATGGTACGTGGTACTTCATTGCTTAACACTCAGCAATATAAGGTACGTATCGAGGGTAAAGTGGAGCAATCCAGGGAAAGGAATTGCGCCCTCCCCTACACCTCAGTGTTGTAGCTATTGAAAAGGGAACCTTCTGGTCGCCCTTGAAAACGGTCACCAACTTACTTATATGGTTTTAAGAATTCAAATCTATTAAAAAGAATTTGAACACAAATGGTTTCAAGTATTCATATCCAATACAAATAATTTTTACCCATGGTTTCGAGAATTTATATCAGAAACAACATACTTTTATGGTTTCAAGTATTCTCATCAAATATGAATAATCTGCCCTGAGGTTTTTAAGTATTTTTGTCAAATGCACATTATTTGCACACAGTCATATGGTTTCAAGTATTCTCACTAAATGCAAATAATTTGCACAGTTATATAATTTCAGATATTCCTTTATAATGCATATAAGTTGTACATATTCTGTTGTTTCAGACACTCTTATCGGACATAAATTATTTCTGCACTGTTATACATCTAGCCTTATTATCCAATACAAGTTATCTGAACACGTTTATATGGTTTCAAGTATTTCTATATAATATAAATAATTTTCACACAGTGAAGATGCACGAGGTGCCCGTGGTGTAATGGTTATCGTCGTAGGAAATGGACACGGCGGCACGAGTTCAAATCCTGGACGAGACTAATTGCATTTCACATAGCAAGGTATCAATCCATTTATTCTCCCTCTAGCTATGGGTAAATAGAGCTCTTCATGGGCAGATTGGGCTCTTCAGCAACTTGTCTAGGAGAAGGAAAACTCTGAATTCAAAGCTGTTAAAATCCGCTTAAAAAACTGACCTTGTGTCATATCCTACCTGTGCCGGGGGGGGCGTAAATATGATAAATAATTTTCGCACTGTTAAATAATTTCAAGTATTCTCATGTAATGCAAATAATTTTCACACAGTTATTTGGTTTGAAGAATTCTTATTTAATACTTATCTAAGATAAATATATCCGTATTCAACAGATATATTTGATCCATAAATGGAACCATATGAAGAACTACCACTGCGAATCATTGAGGACCTGTGAGATTTTTTTTTAAAATTCAAACTACGGTTCCAATTGTTTTGACTATTATAGGCACAATACTAACTTTCATATCATTCATAATGTTCAGTTCTCAGGGAAGGTCCTTGTATATTTTCAAACTCACTCTTCTTTGTATTCAGTTTGTGTTCTGCTACCACAACATCTATTTAGTGAAGGGAGGTAAAAACAGAGAGGATTTCGTCATTCGTGTTGATGGTCGTTATAAATCTGTTACTTATTGCTTTTATTTTTCTTTGTTATTTACGGACGCGTTTGTATTGATTTATTTTAAGAAAAGAGAAAAAATATGTAGAATTTTAAAAAAATGATCACTGAAACTTAAATTATTTTGTTCATTTTCAGCTTTTGTTTTATTATATTTTGTGAAGTAGATTATTTTCCCATTTAGACAGAGTAAACATTTTAACTTCAGACATCACTGGAGGATTTTTCAAATGTTTGAATTTGATTGAAATAGAAATATCTACATTATTGATTTTTACTCACAATTCTTTCGACCAAATTGTTATTTTTGCTTTTTTATGATTGATATTACTGACACCTTTATATTTCTTAACTTTTTAGCACTCCAGTAAGATCCAAGTATTTGACAAGTTTTTTGCAGTCTCTTAATTGTAATCAATTATTATTATTATTATTATTATTATTATTATTATTATTATTATTTACTCCTTAAGAGTTTTTCACATCAGTATTAGTTGATGGTTTTTCACCAAGTCTCCAGGACTCGTCACAGGATTCTGGCCGTTCTCAGCAATGCTGTCGTTTGTATAGTCTCTACCCGTCCGCCAACTTCCAAGTCCTCCAGGCCTTTTAATAATCCTTTAATTATTTTTCCTAAAGCACCAATCACAATTGGCACAATCTTTACGTTCATATTCCACAACTTTTTCAATTCTCTAGCAAGGTCGACATTATTATTATTATTATTATTATTATTTACTTCTTCAGAGTTTTTCACATCAGCTTTAGCTGATGGCCTTTCATTGGAATTGGAGTGACAGCAAGTCTCCTCAAGTCTCCAGGACTCTTCTCTGTATTCTGGACGTTCTCAGTAATGCTGTAGTTTGAATGGTTTGCACTTGTCTGACAACTTCCAAATCCTCCAGGCCCTTTAATAATTCTTTTTGTTATTGTACCAAAAGCACTAATCACAATTGGTATAATTGTCATCTTCATCTTCCATAGTTTTTTTTTTTTTTCAATTCTCTAGTAAGGTTGAGGTACTTACCCTTCTTTCAGTTTTACTTCACATTGTTTCAGTTTTATTCTGTGGTCATCCAGGACAACAAAGTCGACAATTTTGCGAATTCTCTCTTTTTTTATTATTATTATAAGGTCTGGTCTTCTGGCCGAGTTTAGGTGATCTGTGTGTATTTCAAAGTCCCATAGGAGTTTATCTGTGTCATTTTCTAGGACCGATGCTTGGTTGTGCATATATCCTTTGTTCGTATGGTTAAATTTAAATTTCCTCGTTGTATCGATCTATCGGCACTAACTTTAATGCTTACAAGTCCTCTTCCCCTTTCTTTTTTTGACACATATAGTTTATGTCATCTCTCCGATGTAAGACCTTTTTGCATCGTCATTAATTTTATGGCCCAATTGTCTGTGTTCTTCTTTTGTCAGTTTTAAGAATGGCCCAGAGTATTTTACTTGGGGGTTTGCTCAGTTGTTTATCACTTTTGAAGAGATTTCTGCTACTTAGCTTTTGGTATCGAGAAGTTTTCTTGTTCGTTTGCGGTGCTTTTTAAAGATTTTTTCTTTCATTTCTGCTTTTTTGATGGTGTCCACTTCTACTATTCCGAAGTACTTATAGTTTGTTTTTTTTCTTCAAGCATCCTAGTGCATTCTTTATTTGCCAGTTTAATTCTCTCCATTATTTTTCTTTTTCCACTTTTCATAATGAACATGGCAATTTTTTCTATGCTAAATTCCTTTCCTATATCCTGACTGTATATAATTGTTTGTATTAGAGTCTCGATTTTTTTTTCATTTTTGTGAACAGCTTGATGATTAATCTTTTCATAACATTTAGTAAATTTGAAGCCCCTGGCTCATTTCTTGAGTACATGACTGAGTGGTCCATTACTATAACAAATAGTAATGGTGAAAGCGCATCTCCTGGGAAGATGTCTCTCTGGATTTTCGTTTCTACTTAAGTTTTACTTCACGCTGTCGATACCATTCTCCAGTTTTTCATGGCTTCCGTGGTGAATTTTATCATTAGTTTACTCTTTGTGAGTTTTTCACACCATATTATTATTATTTACTCATTAGAGTTTTTCACATCAGCGTTAGCTGATGATTTTTCACGGAAGTTTGAGTGATAGTAAGTCTCCCCAAATCTCCCAGATTCGTCTCAGGATTCTGGCCGTTCTCAGCAATGCTGTCGTTTGTATAGACTCTACCCGTCCGTCAACTTCCAAGTCCTCCAGGCCTTTTGATAATCCTTTAGTAATTTTTCCTAAAGCACCAATCACAATTGGCACAATCGTTACTTTCATGTTCTACAGCTTTTTCAATTCTCTAGCAAGTCGAGGTACTTATCCTTCTTTTCACTTTCCTTCAGATTTATTTTGTGGTCCGCCGGGACAGCAAAGTCAACAATTTTGAAAATGCTCTTTTTTGTGTGTTGATTATTATAAGGTCTGGTCTTCTGGCCGGGATTAGGTGATCCGTTTGTATGTTCACGTCCCATGGGAGTTTGTGTGTGTCATTTTGTAGGACAGGTGCTGGATGGTGCATTTTGTTAGTATGGTCAAATTTAAATTTCTTGCACATTTCCCAGTGGATCATCTTGCCGACCCAGTCGTGTCCTGCCTTATACTCCTTCAGTGCTAATTCGCTGCATTCACTTATTATGTGATTGATCGTTTCGTCTCTATCACCACATAACCAAAATTTACTGTTTTGTTGCGTCTTATCTATTCTCGCTTTGATATGATTGGTCCTTTTGGCATTATTATTATTATTATCTAATTTTGAGTTTTATTTCGGTTTCTTACAAACCCATCTGCGGGGCTTCACTCAAGATCTTGGATGGAGGGAATTAGTGATTTTTGTTTTCTATGTATTTGTTTTTGGGTTTTTTTCTTTTTTTTTTTGTTCTCTAACAAGGTCCAAGAATTTATTTTTAGCTTTTAGCTTTTTTTAAATTTCTACTCAGTGGAACAGTAAAATCCACAATACAGCCAGTTCTTTTTTTTTTTTCTAAATCATCACTGCGTCTGATCTTCTGGACGTGAATTTTATTATTGTTATTTTACTTATAGCAAGTTTTTCACACCAGATTTAACAGGTGGTTTTTCACAGAAGTTTGAGTGACAGCAAGTCTCCTCAAGTCTCCAGGGCTCTTTTGTGTATTCTACAGGAGTTAACTGTTCATGGTCTGGATGGTCTCGATTCTTAGGTTTCTCCAATATCTTTTCCAGGCCACTGACCACCGTTCCAAAGACACCAACTACACTGCAGTTGTAGGTGTAGTAGTACTATTTTTACCCCTTGTGGGTTATTCTTGATATTATTATTACTCCAAGAGAGTTTTTCACATCAGCTTTATCTGATAGTCTTTCACGGAAGTTTGAGTCACAGCAATTTGACTCAAATCTCCCGGACTCTTCTCAGTACTCTGGCCGATCTCAATAATGCAGTAGTTTGGATGGTCTACAATCGTCATGTTATTTCCAAGTCTTCCCGCCATTGTATCAGTCCTTTGGTGACTATACTAAGAGCACAAATTACAATTGGTGTAATTGTCACTTCCGTGTTCCACATTTTTTTTTAAATTCCCAAGCAAGGTCAAAGTACTTATCCTTCTTTTCATTTTTCTTCAATTTTACTCTATGGTCAGCCAAAATAGCCCACAATACTGTTTGGTCTCTTTTTGTTGTTGTTGTTGATTATTATGAGGTCTGGTTGTCTGGCCGAGATTAGGCGATCTGCATATATCTCAAAATCCCAGAGGAGTTTGTACATCTCATTTTCTTGGGTTGTGCGTATACCCTTTGTTCGTATGGTCAGATTTAAATTTTCTGCACAGTTCCCACAGGATCACCTTTCCTACTCAGTCGTGTCTAGTCTTATACTCTTTCTGCGCTAATTTACTGCATTTGATTATCATGTGATTGATGGTTTTGTCTCTATCACTACATTAACTATATCTGCTGTCTTGTTGCGTTTTATCTATTCTTGCTTAGAAATGATTAGTCCTTATGGCGTTGTTTTGTGTTGCTATTAGAAGAGATCCAGTTTAAGGTTTCCCTTTCTTAGTGTTGTACCGTGGTAAGGAAACGATACACAGTGAAACAGAGTTAGTTAGTTATTAACTCAAGTGGTACAGTCCGACGAGTATTGTAAGTCTCTTGTTGTAGGTGTTACGTCCGAAGTTGGTCTTCTACTGACCGACGTCTTTCAGAGCTCTTCTGTCTCTACTTCTGATTCTGTGTCTGTCTCCCAAGCTTAAGAGACACGGAGTCATTTATACTTCCGCAAAACCTGAAGTAACGTCATACAAGCCACTCTACAACACTTAGCTACATCTACGTTTTCTCGTGTAAGATGTCACTTGTTAGTTGCTGAAAACGTCCATAGAATTGTTTTTCTTCCCATTTTTGTTTTCTGGTTATTTCCGTTCTATTGGTCCTCGAGTTATCAGTATTGTTTCTGGTGGCTGTAACCAGTCTTCAAACGCGCTTTCCTATGTGTTTTTATAATTATTATTATGATTATTATTATTATCCATGAATTTTTATGTTTTCATCAAATGTCTGAAAGCCGGAGGGATTGTCTGTTTACTCAAATAGCCTTATCTGTTGGGTTTGGAACAAAAATATTAAAAGTAATATAAATCCTATTCAAAATTTCAAATTATTATATGAAAAGAATATAGGGTATTTTGTTTTGTTAAAATTGTCACTTTGTTTTAAAGATTATATTACCCAAATACTTTCCCTCGGGAGCTTTACACTCTGGAAACCTCGTTTTGATGTTCTAAAGCACTCCTGTTGTCATTAGCTCTGATATTGCTTTGATTTTATGACAAATACGATTTTTCAATTCGTCAGTTGTCTGCATTTAAACACTTGAGCCTTCAGGTATCCCCAGAGGAAGTAATCATGAGAAAGTAATCTGTTGAAAAAGCCGGCCATGAGATGTTACTATATTAGAGTCACTATTTTTTTAAATGGGTTTCAATCACAAGTGACTGATATTCACAATCCAATTCTATGATGGCAATTGAAATGGCATGGCTGCTACTGATGCCCTAAAACTTATTTTCCACCCGTTAACTGCTGCTAGTTTTTGCATAGCAAAAATTTGGCCAGGAATTTAGCAGGGGATCATTCTGCTAGAATTTTTTTATCATAAACGTGGCACCAAGCCTGTTCATAACTAAGAGTATTCTCACGCTCTTGTTGAAAGCTAGGATTATGAACTGCATCTGATGGTGAGACTTCAGTTCTGGAGGTCTGTGGAGTGTGGACTGTTATGGTCCTATGTAGGGGTCAAGAATACGTTTACAAATTATTAATACAACATTGAAATACTTTATATTATATTACTGTGTGCAAAAAGCTCTTATTAATCTACACAAAAATATAAACGTTAAATGTACACAATTTCTAAACATCTAGACCTCCAATAAATTCAAGACGAGTGGGCATAGCTTTAAAATTAATCAATCAATCATATCATAGACATGAATTCAACTTTCATATTATACATTTTTTTTTTGTTTCCTACGCAAAGTCTAAGTATTTTTTTTCAATTTTTCGCTATTCTTCGTGTTCAGTTTGTAATGTGCTAGTGAACATCCTCCAGAAACTATTTAGGGAAGAGAAGAAAAGCAAGAGAGAGATTTGTCATTAATGGTGATGATTGTGGTGGTAAATCTGTCACTTCTTATTGCGGTTGTTTTTCTGTATTATTTATGGACGGGTTTTGTATTGATTGACAGAAAGAAAAGAAAAATATAATGAAGAAGTTAAAAAAAATGATCACTGAAACTTAATTATTTTCTTCATTTGCAGTTTTTGTTTTATTCTATTTATTTTTGTAGATTAATTTTTACTACTTCTTATACATTTAATCTTCTCGCCATTGAATTTATGGTCTGTTATCAAAGTCACGTTCACAATATATTAATAGAAAAGAGAAAAAACAAAGTGGGTTGTTATTAAAATGGAATTGTCCTGATGTCTGCAGTTTATAAAAACAGTGGCTGGAATTGGCATAAAAAACGCAAGAGAAAACGACGAATAAGTTAAGATAAAAATAGACATCAATTCTTGATTATTTGTTTTTTTTTTGTTTTTTTTTGTTGGATTCACGTAATGTCAACCCTTGTTGGGCTTTTAAGATCGAAGCCATTCTTTTTTTAAACGATTATGTTTTCAAACAATTAATGATTTGAATTATTTGTAAACAATTATAGCTTCAAGGGATTATTCTTAACAGATATAATTTTACTACTGTCATAAAGGTTAGTATACAGGACTGCGACATTGTATTAGGTTCGAACTCCAGTCACGCTATTTTGTTCACATGAGGACAAATATCCTTTGGAAAAGCTCTAACCACTTTAGCAATGGGTTAACGAGTACCACTACCGTTCTTTTACAAGGATGACTTTGGCATTACGAAATTGGATAAACGGAAAATAGTGCCAAATTCAGTTATAAAAGCACACAGTAACATGATTGGAATTCGACTATTGTTGCACACGGCAGCAAAAGTGTTAAAGGAAATTAACAAAAAAAAAACTAATCTGAAAAAATCTACAAGGAAACGATTTCTAAATTTGACATCACTTTGATCTCCGTTTTTGTCTCCTTCAGCAGTAATCTTAGAAACATTTAAGGAATCATCTCACGCATCAATTCATTTGAGAAAACAATAAAGATTATTATTCGATAAAAAAAAATTGAATTGAATTCTGCTTTGATAATTCAATTGACAGTTTCAATAATGTTACAAAGAATATAAAAAAAAGACCCGGACAATTATTGAGTTAAGTCGATGATTTTGATCAAAGTTTGATTGATCGAAGTTTGATTGGCTTCTTATTTGAACCAATAATTATTCAGTAACTCAGGGTTTATTCAGTGGATACTGATGGTACTTGCGTTGTATCTAAGCCAGAATTAGGGGCTCAAGTAAAACCCAGCCCTTCGAATAAAGATTTTCAAGGAAGGCTCAGAGAACCTTTCTTCGTCAAAGATTAAGGCAGCACTTTGTTTCTACATCTATCCTCTTATTTAACTTGGCATCGTTTCATTTGCACTTTGTACCAAAACTAATCTGAACTAACTACATTCGATTTTAACTTGGTGTCTCACTCTTGCAGTCTTCTACTAAAATTAAGTAAAAGTTATTAATATCTACTGATTGATTGATAAATCTTAACGGCGTGTCAACCCGTTTGAGATTATTTTATACCGCGCGGTTAGAGGATTACGTACATTGTAAGTTTATATTTGAATCTTTATTGTAGTTACTTAAAAAGGTATTTTTGCTCACGAATATATGATATCTTGTATTCCTATCCAATACAAATAACTTGCGCGCAGTTGTATGGTTTCAAGTATTCCTAACTAATATTAATAATTATATGCTTTCAAATAACCACTTCTTTTTGATAAAAATCATGTGTTTGCACATAGTCATATGGTTTCTAGTAAATAAAGATAATCTTTAGTAAACAATTATATCTTGAAATAAGTATTTATAATTGCTGTAGGTAACTAACCTATGACTAGAATAATGGACTTACCTAAAGAGAATATTAACCAAGAACTAAGCAGGTAGAACAGAGAGCAGCAGTAGCAGCTGTAGTAAACACCATGCCTGTTTTCGTGTACGTTGAACCAAAGAAACCCTTCTCAGAGACTTGGATACATTTGTGTGGCACCTTATATCTCCGTGTTGAGTTATCTATTTATTGACCATTAATAACCGGTCATAACAATAATTTACTGTTATATTGCATAAAGTATTCCTAATTTCCTGAATAATTTCCAAACAGATCAATTTGACCCATCAGTTGGATTCTAAAAGATCCTATTTCGGGTCAGAGTTGACCTGGGTCTAATGGCCATGAATAGGTACCCCACTGGAGCATCAAAATCAAATACAGTTTAGTTTTCCACTCAGAATACCGCTTTTTTGAAAGAGTTTCACTTCTCTGCAGAGAATTCAATGAGCATATTATAAGCCCTGGCGACGGGGTGTTGATATCTACTGAGAAGTGACTTCAGTTCTCTCAAGGTACCCATGTGTTAATGTCCTTGTGCCAGAACAAATCTAAGATTATTTTGTTATTTAAGAATTAAAAGGAAATAAACGCGTAATCATGGACAAGCTAGTAAGCTCAATTCGCAGACGGTTAATAATGAAATGAGTTCGATTCTTACTGTTGTAAATAGCTTAATAAATAGCAATAACCATACTATGACAATATATCTTGCAACGTCGTCTAGGAAATTGTTATATTTCCAATGGGGCGTATTTTTGGTTAAAACTTATTTTGAATTTCCTTGAAACAAAGAACAAAGAAATTAAAAATTCTTTTTCCACCTAAACACCACAAGATCATACAAATTCCTCTCTATTCTAAAAAAAGAAGAGAAAACGTAACGTACTTGAGAAGTGTTGAATAGATCTGTTAGAACATCATCAGCATCATCATGTCGTGCCGCTAGCACGGATATCCCTGACTCTCTCGCCACTTTTCCCTATCGTTCATCACCTCTGGCAGGTCTTCAGGGCTACATCCCGTATCCTCACATAGCTGCTGAATGTGTGTTCGAGCTGGTCGTCCTGCTTTTGGCCGGCCATATTTGGGGGTCCATAGGAGTACATCACTTATGAGCTCGTCTCTGCTTCTCCAGCAGTGCCCTGCATGTCTAGTTCGTCTAACTTGGATAGTTTTCGTAATGGGAGGCAGGTGGCCATATAGTTGGTGCCTTGTGGGGTGATGCCGCTAAGACTTGTTCAATATTGCTCGCAACATTCTTGTGTAATTGCTGTCTAGCTTCTTCTCCAGCCGTTTAGTTAGCGTCCAAGTAGTGCATCCATACTGCAGTATCGATACAACCCCTGCCTAGAAGAAATTGCGTTTTATTTTATCGGTCAGGTCTGATTTCCATATGATCGATAGCCTATCGATAGCTGTCCATGCCTTCGTTAGCCGCATATCGATGTCCTTTTCGGTTGATGAGACGCTGCTTCCTAGGTAGGTAAATTTGTCTACTAGTTTCACAGAGGTTCTATCTACTGTGAAGATGTCGCCTATGTGATTATAGCACATATATTCCGTTGTGTGTGCATTGACATGGACGCCAATGCCTGCAGCAGCTCGTTCCAAATTCTGCAGTAGTGTTTCGGCTTGGTTGGGTGTGTTTGCCTGAATCGTTAAGTCATCGGCGTAGTCGGCGTCGGTAATTGTTTTTGCGGGATACCTTCTACTTCTTTTTGTTAGCTCGAAGCCGTTCTCTCTGATTTTATCAATCGATGTTCTAAGTACGGAGTCTAAACAGATGATGAAGAGGTATGGAGCCAGCGTGTCTCCTTGTAGTACTCCTGCTACAATGTTGAAGTATTCTGTGTTTCCATCTGGTGAACGCACTTTCACTTTGGTGTTTCTATAGAGAATCGTTATTGCTGCTACGGTTTCTTTAGGTAGGGCGTATGCTAGTAGGATTTGTTCCATCTTTCCTCTGTGAATGGAATCGAAGGCCCTGGTAAAGTCGACAAATAGTAATGTCACTGGTTGGTTTTAATTAGTAATGACCTCGTGACAGTAAGAGAAACCCATCCTCGAACTATTTTTCCTCTCTAATTTGAAACATATTGACTTTATCTCTTGACCTACCAAGAAGCCATAAAGCAACATGGCTATCTTCTATCAACAAATAATCTATTTTTCATTTTGTAACCTTTTCACTTAGAGCTTGTTCATGGAATGATATGTGTATAGTTTTAGTTTTTGAGACACGTTTGTAAAGTCCCTTTTTAATGCCATTGGTATGTCGAAAAAACTAAATGGAAACAACGCCAGAATGCTACAGGCTGTTTTCAACAAATCCTGGACGCAGCAGCCTATAAAACAGCAGCCAAACGGCCACTTACTTCCCAACTCTAAAACTATCCAAATTAAACGTACAAAACATGTTTGGTACTGCTGGAGAAGTAAGGACGAAATCAAAAGAGACGTTCTCCAATGAACTCCTATACATTGATTTGGCATAAATTAAACGACCAACAAGGACTCACATACACCAGCTCTGTGCTGACACTGGATGCAGTCAAGAGGGCCGACCAGGAACGATTGACAATAGAGATGGATCAAGAGAGAGAGAGCCAGGAAACTCAATACTATCAGTATGACATGATGATGATGATGATGAAGATGATGATGATGATGGAATAAAGTGTACGTGTAAAATATTACATTTTTTTAAATGTGTAAATGAGTCTCTCTTGTCTTGTCTCCCATTATGTTCAGTGTTTGTATATCATGCTAATCTTTAATGAGTGGAGACTTGTTTAAATTTCTCCGCCTCTAAACATACAAATTGACTCTTGGAAATGGAGCATTCTTTCATCTTTCCAAATGTTCAAATTTCGAACAAAAAACTATCAAGAACCTTGAGGTTATCATGCAAATTTTTTTCTCTCTCTGTCTCTGTCTCTGTCTCTCTCTCTCTCTCTCTCTCTCTCTCTCTCTTTCTATATATATATATATATTCATACACACACACACACACACACACACATATATATATATATATATATATATATATATATATATATATATATATATATTACTGAAATTCTCATTATATTGGCCTGTATGAAACTGTAAGCAAGAAACGCGTCACAACATAGCAGGATTTTTTTTTATCAATAGTAATTTTTAAAGATATTTTAGCATAAAGAATGGACTATTTTTCAGACTAATTTACGGCTAAATCATAATTTTGTATTTTCTGCGTTTGTGCTGGACTTTTTTGTTGTTGTTTTATCTTTAATTATTCAAATTCTCGGTTTAATTGAACTAATATTTATAAACATTCACTCCTTTCTAAATAGATAATATCACCATAAACCATTTGTCTTAATTTCTGAGATAATAACAATTATCATTAACTTTTAATCACACGGGAACACAAATTGTTCATCCGTCGTTTAAAACCTACCTTTGATAAGTTCATCAACTTTTCATGGAGACTTTTAGGGGAAGTTTTTTGGTGACCCGTAGTCAATTTCTGCATTTCAGTTCGAGCTAGTCCTCTTTGAAAGCCATGGATCCATCTGTCCTCTTAGCTATGGGCACATGAAATGCCAGACTGGCTTCTTTAGCTTTGTTTAGTCCAGCAGTCTAGGAGAAGGACAACTCTAAATTCAACCCAACATTTACTTCTTATAGAAACTGACCTTGTGTCACATACTGCTCATGCTGGAGGGGTTGGGTAAAGCATATTTTTAGTTTAACCATGAGCCCTTAAATTTGTATTCGTTTTAGTACGAAGAGAATAAGAATTTTCAGTTTTGGTAAGGGGGTCAAAGTCTCGCCCGTTTGCCCATACCATTCTCCTTTTCCAGTGATACCTTCCTCGATCAAAAGGTCTAAAAAAAAGTTCGGCTTTTAATAGACTAACATTGATTGATACATTTTCTCTTGAATGCACATTTTTTACCATATACAAGGATCATTAAATAAGTTTCCAGACTTTTTTCGTATGGGCATTTTTATTGATAGTGCACACATGAAACTCTAGTCCCCTTCGAAGTAATTTCCTCCGGCTGCAATGCACTTTGGGCCATCATCAGGGGGGATCTATTACAAAAGTTATGTAACTTTTGTTTTAGCTTATTACTATTGTGTAAGGGCAGAAAGTACTAGGGATACATACAACTATGGACAATACATAAATCAATTTCCACCGAATACGATAAAAGTAATACGGGAATTCGAACGGATCCAGAAGAAAATATGTAGACATAAATATCAATAACTTTTAATATATATATATATATATATATATGTGTGTGTGTGTGTGTGTGTGTGTGTGTGTGTGTGTGTGTGTGTGTGTGTGTGTGAAAATCTTTCATATTGATGCATCTCGTCGAAAAAAGTTCCCTGTCTTCAAATACCGTCCACAAAGTTTTGAAGACCATTAGTCAATTTTAGTTAATACGATGCTGGGTTTGAAATAATGATATCCTTTACGTCAACCCCTCTAGATGTCTTACCCTACATAACCTTTTTTTAACCCGTCATCAATATCATGATATACAGAATAAAACATTAAATCGCTTAGTCTGTGGAACGGAGGCTCTTGTTTGACAATAGAAGTGTCTGTTTACTTTTGACATGTCTCCGTATGAGAATAGGAAATGAATTTGATCCGATTTTCATTCTCATTTCATGTATGACTAATCAAAGAAATAGTTGAAGAATTTTACAATCTGGCTCATATCACACACCCCCATCCCACACAACCAAATCAGACCTTGAATCGTTGCTCAGTGACCTACGCATCACTCAATACGTAGACAGCCTCGTGAAAAGGAGTTAAACAAGTTCAAATGCTCCATTTCTTCAAGGAAGAACTCTACTGACAAAAACTAATGACGTGACCAGTGACAGAAAAACCACCATGACGGCTACCACCACCACCGCCACCACTACAACCAATGACTTTCTCCTAGCTCCCTCCGCTTAGCACGTGTCGCTAGTTCCCTGTTTGGTTGAGAAATTTGAAAAACCTTTCCTGCTGTGGCAAACATCCAATCAGGAATGTATCGACGATGAATAGGAACACCAACTACCGCTAATTACAGCCATTAACTTGTCTAGGTTTAATTACGGCTAAATTAATGATAGACGAGGCACGTCTTAGGGTAACGTCCCCCCTCACTTCCACCAACGCTGCAACTTACACATCCAGACGCAGTGGTTTCTCTCCCGCAAAGAATGAAACCCAAAATCACCACTACACGTCCCATACAAATAGATAGATATATACAGTTAAAATAAATTTCTTGGTAATTAGATCTTGATATCTATGAGAACTGAGACTCGAAATAGCCAGACGCTTGGGCCGAGTAGCCCAGACTGACCACTTACGTGATGTTCTATCGTTTTAATGGCCATCTCTGGAAATAATCATCAATGTTGTAAAGCAATGAAAATAAAATGAGTCAAAGTAGTAAAACTTCTGAATTTCGCCACTCTATTCTTAATGATTTTCGGTTGGCTTAGTTTCTTTGCTTAACGCCATATCAACCTTCATAGGTTATTTAAAGCTAAAAACCGTCCTTGTAGTGATGATATTTAACCCGCTGCAGGTGAGATAAGGGGTTCATAGCTTTCCAAAGTGTACCAGTCCGAAAGTTAACGTAATAGGATACTGAAGTTCGAACACAGTTACTTCGACGGTGCAGTCCAGCATTTAACCATTAGGCCACGAAAACGAGGTCAAATGGCATCCTGCAATATGTTAGAAAATTAGAATATACTAGTTGAACATTTTCTTCTTGTTAAGTAAAACTAGGTGTTGTCTTGTCACAAAGATTCTATCTGCCGTTTGTATCGCGAAACCCCAGAAAGATTCCGGGTTAAACATTCTTTTACTCATTGCGAGTTTTTCACAACAGCGTTTGCTGGTGGTGACAGCAAGTCTCCTTGGGTCACCAGCACTCTTCTCAGTATTCCAGACGATCTTGGTAAAGCTGTGGTCTGGATAGTCTCTATTTTTTCTCTTATTTCCCATCACTTCGGCCTTTTTTCCAATAATAATTAGAAGAAGAAGAAGAGCAACAACTGTACGGACACTTCCAGTGACATATAAATGAAATTTCACACGAGAAGACTAGGACATGGCTAACACAGGAAAACCTAGAGAGAGAAACTGAATATCTTCTGATAGCAACACAACAATGCCATAACGACTAATTATGACAAAACAAAAATAAACAAGGTGCAACAAAATAGCAGATATAGATTATGTGGTGACAGAGACGAAACGATCAGTTGCATTATAAATGAATGCAGTGAATTTGTGCAAAGACAGTATGAGACTAAACACGACTGGGTGGGGAAGGTAATCCTTTAGAAATCGTGCAAAAAGTTTAAATTTGACCATTCGAAATATGCAAAACCTAGATTTCGTCCTAGAAAACAAGAAGCACAAAATTCTTTGGGATTTTAAGATACAAATGGATCACCTAATCTCTGCCAGACAACCAGACCTAGTGATAGTCAAGACAAAAAGTGAACCTGCCGAATAGTGGACTTAGCCATTCCGGCTGAGCACAGGGTAAAACTGAAGGAAAGGAAAAAGAGAACTAAAGAAAAAACGGTGGAATATGAAAGTGACGGTGATACCAATTATAATTGGTGCACTCGGTATAATCACCTAGGGATCGTTACAGGGACTGGTGGACTTGGAAATAAGAGGTCGATTGGGGACCATCCAAATTAGAGTATTATTGAGATCGGCCAGAATACTAAAAAGAGTCTTTGGGACTGAAGGCGGCTTGCTTTCTCAAAAAGAAATTATAAGCTAAGGTTGGTGTAAAAATATATCAAATGAGTAATATAAAAATGATAATTATATGTAGTAATAGTAAGTAAAATTGGTGACCTTAATCGAGGGTGGGCCGAAAGCTCCCTTTCCAATAGATGTAGGGGAGGGCGCCACTCCATTCCCTGGATTGCTCCACTTTACACTTGATCCCCACCTTCTAATGCTGAGTGTTAAGCAAGGCAGCATCAAGTACTATCTTTTGAATCTTTAGTGTGACTCGACCTGGGATTGAACCCCAGTCTTCCGGACTATTGGCGAACACTCTACTTATTAAGCTAAAAGAATTGGAAACCCTAATACACACGGTCAGAATATACAGTCAGGCATAGTGATGGAATTTGGCACAGAAAAATGCGCCATGTTAGTAATGAAAAGCGGCAAACAACACCTTATAGCGAAATGGAATAACCAAATCGAGACAAAATTACAACGTTCAAAGAAAAGGTAACCAACAAATACTTGGCAAAACTGGAAGCTGACTATATCAAACACGAGAAGATGAAAGAAAAAATTAAGACAGAATATTTCAGAAGAACTAGAAAGCTACTCGAGACAAAACTATATAGCAAAAACCTTATCAAAGAAATAAATACCTGGGCTGTCTCCCTCGTAAGATATTGGGGATCATTCTTGAAATGGACCAGAGAAGAACTTAAACGAATGGACCGGAGAACAAGAAAACTAATGACCATGCATAAGGCATTACATCCCAGAGATTACGTTGACAGATTATACGAGGAACATTAAATAAGTTTCCAGACTTTTTTCGCATGGGCACTTTTATTGATAGTAGACACATGAAACTCTAGTCCCCTTCGAAGTAATCTCCTCCTGATGCAAAGCAGTTGTTGTACCGTTCTAACAACTTCTGGAAGACCTCATGGAAGTCCTCTTGTGTGACCGTGTCAATGACCTTCGTCACAGCCTCTTTCATCTCCTCAATTGTCTCATAACGACAGCCTCTGAGCTTAGGGAATAACCAAAAGTCACAGGAAACAAGATGTGGACTATAGGGAGGCTGTGGAACTGTCTTGATGTCAATCTTGGTCAAATAGTCTGTGACAAGGATGGAGTTGAGGACTGGTGCATTGTCATGGTGGAAATGCCACTGACCCGATTTGACGAGTGCTGGCCTCTTCAGACGGAATCTTTCCCTGAACTCCCTTAAAACCTCAACATAGTAACCCAAACCCTAATCCTAGCCCTCTGGCCAATCAACTCTGGTGCATTGACTTCCTTACTCCTCCCACACCTCTTATCATCCCTCACAGACTCCTTGCCTTCCTTGAATCTCTTATGCCACTCAAAAACTGATACTCGATTGAACCAAGATGCTCCAAAAGCAGTCTGTGGCATTTTTCCAAGTTTAAAACAGAATTTTATTCTTCTTCTTATCGTTCTTCTAAAGTATCGTCACGTCCAGATTGCAGTTTTGAAATTCACCAGCTGTGACAATCAGGCTTTTGTATGATGTATTCCAGTTCCTGCTGTAGCCGTTCATTGGAACCTGAAATCATAAAAATGTGTCAGTCATCTTATAAGATGTATAGCAATAACATACTGAATTTTAAAGAGTCTACGACAATTTTAAATACCTGTACAAAATAGTCTGGAAACTTATTGAAGTCACCACGTATGTCAAGAAAAGAAGAAGGAAGAGGACTTACCAGAATTGAAGAAAGTGTTTTCGCATCAATTCAACGACTCGAAGACTATACTCAAAAGCGTGGAGGAAGACTGATTACAGCCACCAGAAACAATACAGACAACGTGAGGACCAACAACGAGAATAAACAGAAAAAAACATGGATGCGGTTAAAAAAAAAGGGAGACCTTAGGGGAGAAACGGAATATCTCCTGATAGCAACCCAAAACAATACAATAAGAACCAATCATATCAGAGCAAGAATAGATTAGACGCAACAAAACTGCTGATGTAGGTTATGTGGTGATAAAGACGAAACTATCACATAATAAGCGAATGCAGCAAATTAGTACAGAAAGAGTATAAGACAAGACACGATTGGGTGGGAAAGGTAATCCAGTGGGAATTGTGCAGGAAATTTAAATTTGACCATACGAACAAATGGTATATGCACAATCCAACATCTGTCCTGGAAAATTCACACACAAACCCCCTCTGGAATTTTGAGTTACAAACGGATCACTTAATCTCGGCCAGACAACCAGACCTCATAAAAATCAACTAAAAAGAGAACTTGCAAAATTGTGGACTTCGCTGCCCCGGCTGACCAGAAGGACAAATACTTTGACCTTGCTAATAAATGGAAAAAACCGTGGAACATGAAAGTAATGTTTATATCAATTGTAATTGGTGCTCTTGGTACCGTCACCGAAGGATAATTAAAGGGAGTTGAGTAGTAGGAAATAAGAGGACGAGTGGAGACTATTCAAACAACTACATTTTTTAGATCGACCAGAATACTGAGAAGAGTCCTGGAGACTTGATGAGACTTACTTTCACTCAAATTCTAGTGAAAGACCATCAGCTAACGCTGATGTGAAAAACCCTCTAGGAGTAAATAATAATAATAATGACAACTTCCCAGTCTTTTTTACATTTTCAAGTGGGGCATTAGAATATAGGTTGCTTAATTTTGTCCTGCTCAAATGAAATAATTCATGCTAAAATATTTCACTATGACTTGATTTTTATCAATTCTTTCACTCATGGCACAAGAACGATATCAAAAATTAATATTAAAATACCGAGATATATATATATATATATATATATATATATATATATATATATATATATATATATATATATATAGATTTGAACAGACTTCAAACTCAACAAAGATAGGAAAATACTAAAAAAGAGAGACAGGGATAAAGACAGAGTTTGCATGATTGCCATGACAATGTAATCTCGCTTTTTCTTGCGGAGAAAAGACAAAAGAAATAATTCGAGAAAAAAAATGAAATTAACACTGGCTTTTCAATTTTGATTTCATACGAGTGTCTTCAAACATTCCTTATTTTATAAAGAGATACTCATAAAACAGATGGAAAACCTTGATTTTAAAAGCAAAAACCGAAATTATAATCAAACATTTGCGGATCAATATTCTTGTTCTACAAAACTGAATTTTTAAATAGGGGTGGTAATGAAAATCTTTTAATTTCCAATCGAGCAATGGCCCGGGAGACCTGGGTTCAATCCCAGGTCGAGTCATACCAAAGACTCAAAAAATGGTACTTGATGCCTCCTTGCTTAACACTCAGCATAATAAGGTACGGATCAAGGGTAAAGTAGGAGGAGTAGCGCCCTCCCCTACACCTTGATGTAGTAGCTATCGAAAAGGGAGCCTTCGGGTTACCCTCGACTATGGTTGCCAACTTTACTTACTTACTTTTACTATTTTGCATAGAGCTGAACCAATGTAAAATAATGATAAAGTAAAAAAACTTGAAATTCTAACAAAGCAACCTTGCATATTCGTGGCTTCGATATTGCAGAATTAAGCTTAGTGAACCAAACTTAGTGAACTTAAACCATTGCTCATGAGTTTGGTTTGGTTTGGTTTGGTTTGGTTGGGTTTAGCTTTATGGCATATTAACCATTGTAGGTTATATAATACTAGATCCTTTTTATACAAATATAGTAAATATATGATCTCTAAGCTCATTTTGTAGGTAACATTTTTAAACGAACCTGAGCTCATTTGTTTGCACACAGTTAAATAGTTTCGGTTATTTCTATCTCAAACGAATAATTCTGTTTACGACTAATCATTTTTTGCATAGAGCAAAACGTTTTCAAGTATTGCTATTAACCACAATTCAATTAAGTATCAGTCATTTATTTACACACAGTTAAATGATCAAACAGTTCTATTTCAAGTAATTCAGTCTAGCATAAGTAATTTGTTTGCCTAGTCGGCTGGGGCTGTAGAATACTCCGACTGCACCTCTGCAGAGAGGTGAAACCCCCGCAATAAGTGTCCTGGATATGACACTAAACAATCTGATGGTGCGGTTTTAGTGATGCTGGAATGGTAGCACCTGATTGAGCCTTGTCTATGGGTTCAATAGAACTAACTGCATATTCATGGAAACTGAATTGTTTGAATTAGAACTGTTTGACTAAACTGAATACCTTGAAATAGAAATGTTTTTGACAATTAAACTGTTCTTACATTTAAACTGTGTTAAAATGTGTTAAACTAAATTGTTTGAAATGGAAATGTTTTTGGCATTGAAACGGTACTTACACTAAACTGATTTGTTTAATATAGAACTTTTTTGACATTTAACTATGAGTAAACAAAATCTGTACTTATACTAAACTGAATTAGCTGAATTAGATCAGTTTGAATAAACGGAATGACTTGAAATAGAAATGTTTTTGACATATAAACTGTGTACCCATACTAAACTATTTTTTTTAAATAGAACTATTTACATAAAAATGGATTTGGCATTAAGTAACTAACAAAGGTTGACATGCCGTAAAATCAAACCAACCATAAGTCATTTGTTTGCACTCAGTTTAGATGTTTTTGTTTGCACCCATTTAAATAATCAAACAGATCTATTTCAAACAATTCAGTTGAGCATAAGTACACAGTTTAAATGTCAAACAGTCCTATCAGGTTCTACCAGTCTGGGACAGAGTAGACCTGGAAGCGATAATAATGAAAGGGTACCCTCATTCCACAAAGTTTCAACATTACTGAAGCCTAAACATCAGATTGTTTAGTGTCTTATCTAGGACACTCTTTGGGGGAGTCTTACCACTCTGACGAGATGCAGTCGGTGCATTCTGGAGCTACTCCCAACTGCAACAGCATGGGTTTAATTAATTGAGAGATTTTAACGGCATGCTAACTCATCATCATCATCATCATCATCATCATCATCATGTCGTGCGGCTCGTACAGATATCCCTGACCCTCTCTCGCCACTTATCCCCATCATTCATCGCCTCTGGCATGTCTTCTGTGCTACATCCCATATCCTTACATAGCTGCTGTATGTATGTTCGAGCTGGTCGTCCTGCTTTTGCTTGGTTGTATGCAGGGGTCCATAGGAGTACATCACTTATGAGCTCGTCTTTGCTTCTCCAGCAGTGTCCTGCATGTCTGGTTCGTCTAGCTTGGAAAGTTTTCGTGATAGGGGGCAGGTGGCTGTATAGTTGGTGCCTTATGGGGTGTTGCTGCCAGGACTTGTTCAATATTGCTCGCAACATTCTTGTGTAATTGCCGTCTAGCTTCTTCTCCAGCCGTTTAGTCAGCGTCCAAGTAGTGCATCCATATAGCAGTATCGACACGACTGCTGCCTGGAAGAAACTGTAATCTAGGGTTATTTTTTGTTTAAGTGTTGGGAAGCCGTATAAATTGTATATTCATATTCAAATCTTTCTGTAGTTGTTTCTGGAAAGATTTTTGCGCACAGATTGAGGATATTAAGTATTTCTATCTCATACAAATAGTTTGTAACACTAGCATGGTTTCGAGTATTTTTATTTCATGCTAAAGATTATATGGTTTCTAATTATTATTTTTATTTAACAGTAATCATTTGTTTGCACACAGTTATATGGTTTCAAGTAATTAATCCTTAGAAAAAAATTATAGCCTCGAGTAATTATTCGTTATACATATAACTTAAAGCCCTCTCCAACACCTCGGTGTTGTAGCTAATGAAAAGGGAGCCTTTGGATCGCCCTCGACTACCGTCTGCAAACAAACTTAAGAGTAATTCATCATCATCACCAAGTTGCGCTGACAGCACAGATTTTCCTGATTCTCTCTTTCTCCATCCGTCCCTATCACCCATCTCCTCCGGCAGGTCTTCCAAATTACTTCCTGTATCTACACTGACTTGATGTAAATAAGTTCTTTCTGGTCGGCTAACATTGGTATGTCTATATGTAAGGGTCCATAAAAGAACATCACTTATGAGTCCGTCCTTGATTCTCCATCAGTGTCTCGCATGTCTTGTTCGTCTAACTTGGATAGTTTTTGAGATGGGAGAAAAGTGGCCGTGCAGCTGCTATTTCTTTACGTCGAATATGAATAGTTCTTAAACAGATCAATTTCTCCCATAACAGGAATTGCTACTTAGAGTCAGAGTTGACCTGGGAGTAATGGCACTTAAAGAATAAATCTCACTTCCCAGAGCCCCAGAAATGGAGCCTCACCATCAAATTTAGTTTAGTGTCATACCCTGAATACCCTCTTTTCGGTGGGGAGTGGGTCTTATCCATCCTCAGGGGATCCAATCAGTGTAATCTAAACCCCACTAACAGGGCGTTGCTCATGAGTCGAATTCACACTGTTATGGACTTGAAAACGATCAAAATTAATGCGCCTACCTTAGTGCAATTGTTAGCAAACGCTCTCGTAAGCCGTTTTCTCGTGAATTTGATCATCATTATTGAGACCTTGAAGAACCTTAGGTTTAGTTGTGCGCCATCTCTAGAGCAATCATGAATAAAATGATTTCGCCATCCGTCATACTTTTGTGAATTTGCAAAAATAACAGGCTTTTACGATTCATCATAGAACTCTGGTTAGTGAGCTAATCTTGAAAGACATTGATCATAAGTTCGGGCTTAATCAAGATTATTTCATGTGCCATACCCGAGACGATATCACGTTTGTATTTTCCCAACTTCTTTCGACACAGGCCGGATGTGACACAAGGTCATTTTTAAGTAGTTAAAATTTCGAGTTTTCCACCGAACTGAAACGCAGACTGACTCGTCCAGTATTTGAACTCAAACTGCTGATTACATAACCAACGACGATAACCGTTACGCAAGTAGAACAAATTATTGCCTGTTCGATCTTCATTAGGTACTTCCTTTGTTTCCTCGGTTATAATCAGTAAAATGGCTGAGTGAGAAGTAACACAATAATGGAGACGATACGTGTTTGGAAAAAAAAAAAAGTCTTGCTTACGGTCGTTAGGAATGTTGATCGTTTATTCCATCAGGAATATGTCGCGTGACAGATGTGTAGTTCGAAAAGATCACGAAAGGTGAGGTTGCTGGATAAGGATTCCTTTGAACCCTACTATTTATCCATAGCTTTGGGTAACAATTGACTCATGCCTTTCATAATGGAATTAGCATTAAGTTATCCGTATCAAAATACGTCTCTCACATATTTGTCTGATTTATACATGAAACAAATCTCAACACCATCCAAATGTGAAAACTACATGACAAGCATAACACAAAGGCATGGATGCTCAAATGAAGCTAGCATATGACGCAATCATCCTTAGCGCTAAGTTCTGTTCACTCTGATTACAGTATTGTCATGTGACCAATATTAGAGTTATGTATTTTATGGAACACGTTGCAGATATCAAAATAAAACATCTATATAAAAACAATTATTGTTTCTGATTTTACATATATTTTCGAGAAGTTAAAAATGGCGTTTCCTGAGGGAGAAAAATAAATTCCCAGTAAAAATTTTTAATGAAAAGAGTTAAGCAGAAATTTGTTCGTCAAACTTGATTGTATTTCGAGTCAATTGTGTTATTAGAAAAAGACTTAGTCTGAGATAATCCTAAACCTGCTATCGTTCAATTTAAAAAAAAAAACCTGTCGTACCAAGAAAAACCCTTTTTTTATGGTGGGGTCTTGCCCTGCTGCAAGAGATACAATCAGCGTATCTTAAACCAAGCCGACATGGCGATGAAAAGGGGCGAACAGGTTAAAATTACAAAACAAATAAAACATTGATGCTATCATTGTTAGTAAAAACATTTAAAGACTTTATCATTATTATTTTAAACAATAAATATATCTATATTGGGTTGGGTATGAATAACATCATCACGTGAATAGAAAAAGCATGGACTGTTATCGATTGGCTATCAGTCATGTGGAAGTCAGACCTATCCGATAAAATAAAACGCGTTTTTTCCAAGCAACGGGCATATCAATACTACTATATGGACACCAATTAAGCGTATGGAGTGAAAGCTTGTCGGCAATTGCACAAGAATGCTGCCAGTTGTAATGAAAAAATCCTGGAGGCAGTACCCCACAAAGCAGTAGCTGTACGGCCACCTACCATTCATCACAAAAACTATCCAAATTAGACGAAACAGACATACTGGACACTGCTGGAAAACTAAGGAGGAACTCATTAGCGATGTAATTCTATGGACCCCTTCACACTGATGAGCAAGGGTTGGTCGACCAGCTAGAGACGGGTGGTGAGATGGGTCAGGGAAATCCGTGCCAGCAACACGACATGATGATGTATCTATATGCGTACATATCTGTCAATCTATCTTTTATGTATTTCACACTTTCAGTTATTCTTGATATTTTGCCCCAATGACTGTCATGGTCGTAAAAAACTGTACATTGGGAATAAGACCAGAAATTTGTAAATAAACTAATAGTTGTTTTATTTCCCAGCCGAGATACCCTTTCATCAAAATTCGAGTTGATACGACAGTTAAATTGATATCAAGAAGCAAATAAGGGTAGTAACCTTCTTTGTTTCGTCACAGACTGATTCTATATCTTTTTTTCAGCTTACCACTTTAAATCAACGCGCAAGTCGACGTTTCCTCCAATATGTACGCGTGGCAAACGTGTTGTGTTTTAAGAAGGCGATTTTTTATACTAGGACCAGAAGTGTATGGGATATACGGGGAGAATCCCACACTTGTCACCACATAGGGCCAATAGCAGTTGTACATCTTGTTAAGGGATTTTACCAATTAATACCGCGGCGTCCACATGTCCATTTGAAAAGGCTAGGACTGGTGACCGCCTCGCATCTTGTTACATACGTATACATGTGGTGGAAGTGCGCATGGTGTAATGATTATCGTTGTTGGAAATGGACACGGTGACATGAGTTCAAAACTCCAACGAAGCTGTTTGCATTTCACATCGGGCTAATTCCTGTTCTCCCTCCAGTTATGAGTAGAAAGGGCTCTTTAGTCTTGGTATGGCAACCTGTTTGGAAGAAAGAAAACTGTAAATTCAAAATTGTTAAACTTAAATTGTCTTTATGTAATTAAACGCTTTGACATAATCTAAGCAGATGAGAACTTTGAAATTTGAAAATTTAAAAAAAAGAGACATTTTTCACACTTTTCAGCAAACCTAAAAAAAAATAGAATCACTCTATTTTAATATACCAGGATTACACTTATCTTTTATGGATTCCTTTAAGTCAAAATAACA
Source organism: Sepioteuthis lessoniana (assembly GCA_963585895.1). Lineage (NCBI taxonomy): Eukaryota > Metazoa > Mollusca > Cephalopoda > Myopsida > Loliginidae > Sepioteuthis > Sepioteuthis lessoniana. Next base: position 9,559,352 of record OY757928.1, on the reverse strand, counting down.
CTTTTTTTTACTTACGTTCCGTTGAATTTGAATTAAAAATATCAATTAAGAATGTAAATATATTACATTCTTTCACTTCTATTCGTCTGCTCCCGAGCATCCTCGAAAGATAGTAGTTTCTTCGCTTGCCTCAACACGGATAATATTCAGAATATATACTTTTGGGACCAAGCTATCTTATCTCACTGACGCATCCAAAGATAGCCTAAAGCTAGTTATCGATGAAGTGACTGAAAACTTAACACCATAGAAGGAACATTCAACGACTTACTTTCTTTGTAAGCCCTCAGAACGAATATAAGAAAAAGAAACCCTATTGTACATTTTTGTATATAAAATTTACACTATTTATTGAATCTATTGTTGTTCTGTATCATATCTTCCACCTTACTATGGGGCAGCCTGTACGCCATCCTGGTCAGCAAATTGCTCAAATTCAACTGTTTTTCCTTCTCTCCTCCTCTGTGTTTCTATACATGAATATAATAGTAGTGTTTGATTTAGTGGGTCAAGTCAAAGTCGTACTAAGTGACACATAGTGCATGACTTGATCCTGGAATTAGAATTAAAGAAAATTTTAAATTGTAATGCACCACTTGTCGGATACAAATATATCCATAAAAAGCAAATGGTGGAGAGCCTTACCGAGACCATATCTTTACAACTAACGCCATCTATAGGCGATTTTCGCCTGTTCATTGTAGCTTTCTTTACTTAAGCCTGAAATGTTGTTTATAAGGTGAATTGGACTCGACGATGCGAGTTCAAATCCTGGACGAGACTGGTTACATAGCACTAGTGCCCTTGGGAAAGGTATGAATCCAATTATTCTCCCTCCAGCTACGGGTAAATAATAGGATAGATTAGGTTATTCAGCCTTGGTGAGGCAACTAGTCTAGGAGAAGGAAAACTGTGAATTCAAACCTGTTAAACTCCGCTTAAAAATTGACCTTGTGTCATATCCTGCCCGAGCAGAGGGGTTTGGTAAATATGATATTATAAGGTGTATTTAAGTTTCTTTATTAAAAAATACCGCGTCGTGATTGTCCTGTGTATAACAGTGAACTGCATCTGGTAGAAATAGGCTAGTTCTGGAGATCTTATGAGTGTGAAGTACCCCTTCAATCCCATTACTGCCGGGGGCCCACTCGGACCCGGAGTGGTAGTATTTATTATAGTCTCAACAATTAGTTAAATAAATCTCTTTCAAAATTATTTATTTTCGTATGGAATACTTGATGCTATATCGCTACAATTTAGTTGTATTAAGAATAGTTACTTGAAGCTCAAATTATTTTCAAATGATCACTATTATTCGTTAGATGAAACCATATAAATATGAGTAAAAAATAATTATTATTAAATAGAAAAAATTACACAAAACTATATCAATTGTGTATAAATGCTTTAAATAAGAGCAGAATGATTGAAATTATACAAATATATTCAAATTATTTATATTTCATTGGAATACATGATATCATATAAAAGTGTAAAAACGGATGATTACATATAAATTTAAAAAATTCAATAGAACATTGAAATATTGTTAAGATTTTAATCTAAAAAAAACACAAAAAATGCACATACAAACGTACAATATCCTTATAGATAAGTATAAATGTGCAATTTCTATTACTCTCAGTTCCACTCGGACTCAGAATAGTTGTACTTGCTCGTTTACCATCTATGGTTCAAATAGATTCGTTAAGAATTATTCATATTCAAGAAGTCCATGGGTAAAAAAAGTCTCTTAAGTAACATATACATGAAAAATATGAATATGAAACTCCAATAAATGCGATTCCCTAACCTCTTGGTATGAAATAACTGTCGCTGTTAAAATCAATCAGTTAGTCTATCAATTGCAACACGGTTAGTTTTGTGCAACATATGATTGTTGTTAACGTAAACAGTGCGTCTTTATCACTTTCTTTCACCAAGTGGAACAATGGCGTATTCTTTATGTAAAATACAATTTCAAATTAGGAAAATCCTTTTTATCGACAGAGACTTTATGGGATAGAGATATATTGATTTTTAAAGTTGTATGCAATGAACAAGGCTATGCTTTTTTTTTTGTTTTGTTTTTTTTTTGTTTGTTTATTTTGTTAGTTTTTTTTTGTTGTTGTTGTAAATGACGCGTGGTAGGTTGTATTGGTGTGCATAGTACAAGAAACAAATAAAGAACCCTGACCAGACTTAAAAGGTTTTTTTCATCCCTGACTTAATTCAACGAGGCTAGTGATCCTGCCATGCCAACACTTTAAGAGTAAATATAAATTCAGGGTTTTCCTTCTCGAAGACCAGTTTCACCAACCTTGACTGTCCAATCTACTCAATTAATGAAGCAAAGATGGAAAGGAAGGTAATGGACTCATTTTTTTTCAAGGTTTCATTTGGTTTGATTTAGTTTTATGACATATCAACCATTATTGGTTCTTCAATGCCAATATCCTGTTTTTTTATGAATATTAAATAAATAATGCGTAAACATATTTTGTAGGAACAGACAGTTCAAGGATCCAACTATTCTTTTTCTAAAAATTCAGTTTACCTTGAATCAACAAATTTAAGTATTGCTATATATCACTAACAATTCCATTAAACATCAGTCAACTGTTGACATGGTTAAATGATCAAACATTTATGTTTCAAAGAATTCAATTTGTGTGCACTCAGCTTAACTATCAAACAATTCTATTTGACTCCTAGATCGGACTCTATCAGGTGCTCTCACTCCGGGCCAGAGTGGATCAAGGAGAGATGTCACCGAAAGGGTCTCCACCATTCCCAAAGCTTTAGTATTCCTGTAGCCTCACCATCAGATTGTTAAATGTCATATCCAGGACACTCGTTGGGCGAGAGTTACCCCTCTGCGGAGATGGTGTATTCTACAGCCCCAGCTGACAGCCCTGTCTTTTTCAAGGCTGTTAACATGAAGTGAAATACGAATAATTACGTACAGGATCTTATCTCGGATCGCTTCGTTCATTTGCAATAACTGTTAAACCAAGGGCGCCTCCATTTTAAAAGAAACTAAACTCAGTAAGCTATAATAATTATAATAATAATAATAATAAAGTCCAGACCTAATAATGATCAAGAAAAAAAGAGAACTTGCAAAATTGTCGACTTTGCTGTCCCGACTGACCACAGAATAAAACTGAAAGAATGTGAAAAGAAGGATAAATACCTGGACCTTGCTAGGGAATTGAAAAAACTATGGAACATGCAGGTGAAAATTATACCAATTGTGATTGGTACGTTGGGAACAGTTACTAAAGGATTACTGAAGGAACTGAAGGACTTGGAAGTTGGCAGACGAGTGGAGACTGTCCAAACTACTACACTATTGAGAACGGCCAGAACACTGAGAAGAGTCCTGGAGACTTGAGGAGACTTGCTAACACTCAAACTCTAGTGAAAGACCATCAGCTGACGCCGATGTGAAAAACTCTAATGAGTAAATAATAATATTAATAATAACTATCCAAATGACAGCATTACTAAGAACGGCCAGAATACTGAGAAGAGTCCTGGAGACCTGAGGAGACTTGCTGTCGCTCAAACTCCAGTGAAAAACCATCAGCTAATACTAATGTGAAAAACTCTAAAGAAGTAAATAATAATAATAATAATAATAATAATAATAATAATGGTAAAAAATAAAATTGCAATAAACTGAAGATTAATGCTGATTTTGGTCAGGATATAATAAGTGAATGAGGGGAGCCCGTCTACCCAAGAATGATAATATATTCTATTTAGGGTTAGAAATAGTGGTTAGCAAAAATTTCCACTCAAACAACTGGCCTGAAGACCCCCTGTGATTGTTTAGAAGATTTGGTATCAGTCGTTTTTTTTACCTGCCACAAACAATTACTCCAAATTATTGTGTTCTATGGTCGACAATGGAACATTATTATCTGCTCCAACAATTAGGTATTTAGTACAAATTCACAACTGAAATAATTTAATGAAATTCATCTATATTGCCTGGGTGAGTTCCTGAAGGTGTAATAACTAATGTCCTGGACTCCAAAATCATAATGAGCGATGTCAAACACCAGTCGCGCAGATATATTTACTTTTGGATTTACTTGCCCAACAACTCCTCTACAAGCAGGGTATGACACAAGGTTAATCTTTATATGAAATACAGCTTGTTTGAATTCACAGTTTTCCTTCTCTTAGACAGATTGCCTTACAAAGACTAATAAACCCAGCTTGTTTATAGTGCTTAAGGTTTTAATAACAACAGCTACACTATTTCGATAACCTGATAACAGAAGAATTGTGCACCACGGTGCCACAGATTTTTCTATCAATTCTCCTCAAAGTTATTTTTTTCGTAGAATGTTTACATTGCTAAGGCTAAAGAACCCAATCTGCCCTGTTATTTACTTATAAATGGATGGAGAACAGATAGATTCCTGTTTTGTTTTTTTTCAAGGATATAAGCACGAAGTTAAAAACTACCGCTTCGTTCAAGATTTGAACTTGAGTCGACGTTACACTAATCTTGTATCATGTATTTAGAGTATGGCAGTGTATATTTTTTAAGTTCAGTACATCTCTGCGTGAAGATTAAAGATCTGTTAATCGAGTCAATTTTTTCGTGAAATAACTCAAATTCATATTAAATGCTAGATGTAAACTAAGAACTTGACTTAATAACCTCCAGTCCGACGCTCTACAGACTGAGCCAGCCCTTAACAGTTCAATTACATTAATACAAAAACTACAAGCCTTTCTATTTTTTTAAGTGATAAATTTTGATAGCTCCCTCGATGATTTAATATCACCGGGTTTTTTTTGTAAAGTCAAATTAGTCATTTAATTTTTACTCACTCGTTTTCCTGTTGCCTTGTTTGTTTGTTTGTTTGTTTGTTTGTTTTTTCGTCTTTATTTTTTTTTGTTTTTTCAAAACATTTTTTTTTCTACTTGTCATCTTTTTCTCGTAGTTAAGCACCTTTCTTTTTCTAGTCGTTCATGAAGACATTCTCCACGGATTACGCACCGTGTCAAACGCGATCCCTGAAAAATTATAAGGAAGTGCAATGTCGCCTATAAGCCTCGTTTCTACCTCCCACCCAATGTCGGGCACTTTCTTCAGGGATGAATGTTAACAGGGTGAGACCTGGAATCATAAAGCCAGCCGTAAAATAAGAAGGGCAGCCAGGAATGGTAAGTGTAGTAGCATATATCAACAACAACATGAAAATCTAATAATGACAACGAGGATAGAATAATAATACTAGTAATAATACCAAAAGAAATATGATAAAACGATACTGATGTCAATAATAATAATAATAATAACAATCGTCATTGCTGACGATTTCCATGCGAGAGTAGTGGGACCCGAGCCCATCCATCAGAAAAAGAAGGCCTCCCGTCAGGAGGGGGTCAAAAGGTCGACTGTCAAACAATGCATAGGGAGAAATGCATTTTGTTGATTGTCTTTCTGAAGACCAATGCTCATTTTTCAAATTACAAGGGAAGGGGCACCTGATTCGATGAGGGGTGCTAGACAGCTGATGTTGAGCGGAGCGATAGAGATGAATGTGTACTTAGAAGATCACCAAAAAAATGCAATCTGATAAAAAAAAAAGTATTTACGTGGCAGCTATAAGACGTGCGCATATTTGGCTTTGTAAGCATGTGGATTAAAAATATGAACGTGAACACAACGGGAAAAGCTGTTTTCGCAATATCATATATATATATATATATATCCTTTTCCTCATTTGAGAGTTTGTTGATGGTTTCACACTAGAGTCTGTGTGACAACAAGTCTCCTCAAGTCTCCAGGACTCTTCTCAGTATTCTGGCCGATCTTAATGATGCTGTGGTTTCTTATTTCCCAGTCCTCCGTTCCTTTTAACAATTCATTGGTAACTGTACCGAGCCCGCCAATTACAATTCTCTAGCAAATTCTAGGTATTTATCCCTCTTTTCGCTTTCTTTAAGTTTTACCCTGTGGTCGGCAAGTTCACTTTTCAGTTTTACCCTATTCGGCAAGTTCACTTTTTTGTTGATTATCACTAGGTCAGGTCGTCTGGAGTAGATTAGTATATCTCTGTGTCTCATTTTCCCTAGACAGTTTCAGCGTTATGCAAATACCATTTGTTTGTGTGGTCTAAATTAAGCTTTCTTTGGAGGTGCCCGTGGTGTAATGGTTATCGTCGTAGGAAATAGACACGGCGACACGATTTCAAACCCTGGACAAGACTGATTGCATTTCACATAGCATTAAAACCCTTGGGAAAGGTATGAATCCAATTATTCTCCCTCCAGTTATGGGTAAATAGTATGGCAGACTGGGTTCTTCAGCCTTGGTTAGGCTACTAGTCTAGGAGAAGGAAAACTCTGAATTCAAACCTGTTAAACTCCGCATAAAAATTGACTTTGTGTCATATCCTGCCCGAGCGGAGGGGTTGGTAAATATATAAATTAAGCTTTCTGTACAATTTCTAGTGGATCACCTTTCCCACCAAGTTGTATCTAGTTTTGTACTCTTTTTACTCTTTTATAATTATCATATTTACCAACCCCTTTGCTTGGGCAGGATTATAGAATACACAAACTGCATCTCTGCAGAGAGATAAGATCCTACTCCAACGAGTATCCAGGATATGACACGAAATAATCTAATGATGACACTCCAGAAAAGATGGAGCTTTGGGGAAAGCGGTGAACCCCTTCATTGTCATCGCTCCCAGGTCCACTCTCAGTCAGAGTGTTACCACCTGATGGGGTCCTATCTATGGGTCAAATAGAACTATTTGATATTTAAACTGAATGTAAATAAATGACTTATACTATACTGAATTGCTTGAAAAAGAACCGTTTTATCATTTAACTGTGCATAAACATAGTGTAACATAGCAATACTTAGAACTATTTAATTGTGTGCAAACAAATGATTAATTGTAAATAGAATTGTTCGTATAAGATAGAAATAGATGAAACTATTTAACTGTGAGCCAAAATAAATGAGTTCAACATCGATTAAAGATGTTATCACCAGAATATATTTAGTAATTATATATCTGATATATATGTAAAAAAAAAGGATTTTACACCAATGTTTACAATGGTTGATATGCCATAAAACCAAACCAAACCACAATTAGTGTGGACCTGAAAGTAATTGAAATGTCGGAGTAATCCTCATTCCTTGAACTCCAAACAGGAGCCTCACCATAAGATGCAGTTTAATATCATACCCAGAACACTAAAAGGTTTCAAGTATTGCTATCTAACACAAATAATTCTATTCAGCACTATTGCTTTTTTTTGCACATAGTTAAATGACTTTAAGTAGTGCCATCAGACTCTAAAAATTCAATCAAAGAATTGTTTGAACACAGTTAAATGGTTTGATATGTAGTTAATAATCAAATTATTTTATTTGACACATTGATGGTACTCTCACATGTACTATAAATCCTGTTCAGACTTCGTCTTCTGATTGTTTAATGTCATATCCGGGACACTCACAAAGGTGGTCTTACCCCTCTGGAGAGATGCAGTCGGCGTATTCTACAGCCCAGCGGATATGATATAAAATAATATCATCTTGAATGCAAACTGTAAATGATATTCCGACGAAAATATTTATCTATTTGATTTAAACCTTTAAAATTTGGTAGATAAATTAAAAGAAATATATCAAACAGAAAAGATTTGAATAGAAATATGATAATATTTTTTAAAACTTCCATGAAATAATTGATTGGTTGGTTGGTTGGTTGAGTTTTATGGCATTATAACCTTTGTAGGTTATTTAACACCAAATCCATTTTTATGTAAATTATCAGTTCCATTTCAAACAATTCAGTTTAGCATTTAACCCATAGATAGGGCCCTACCAGGTGCTACCACGCCGAGCCAGAGTGGACCTGGGAGCGATGGCAATAAAAGGGTACTCCGCATTCCCCAAAGCTCCAGCATTACTGGAACCTTACCATTGGATAGTTTAGTGTCATATCCAGGACACTCGTTGGGGAGGGGTCATACCCTTCTGCTGAGGTGCCATCGGTGTATTCAACAGCCCCAGCCGAATGAGCAATGAAATAATTGAAGATTCGTTTTTGTGAAGCCAGGAACTGAATTTTGTAAATATATATAAGTATCTTTCATCAGTGATGTACTCCTATGGACCGCCACATATGGCCGAGCTAAAGCAGCACGACCTGCTCGAACATATATACAGCTGCTGTGGGAGGATACGGGATGTAGCCCAAAAGACATGCCAGAAGCGATAAACGATAGGGAAAAGTGGCAAGAGAGGGTCAGTGATATCTGTGCTGGTGGCACGACATGATGATGATGATAATGATAATTATCTTATTTCGTTTCGGTTTCGCCTTCTTCGTTTTATGGTATATCAACCTTCGTGGGTTACAAAATGCCAAAATAACTCTCGTAGAAAAACAGTAGTGGAGTTCATTACCTTTCCAGAAGTAGTAATACGAAAGGGAACGTAATTGCTCGATTGGAGTTCGAACTTGCTTACGAGTACGAGGTGCATATGATAAGTTTCTAGATTTTTTTGTCGTATGGGCACTTTTATTGATAGTACATACATGAAACTCTAGTCCCCTTCGAAATAATCTCCTCCAGCTGCAATGCACTTGTTGTACCGTTCCAATAACTTCTGGAATGCCCCATTCAAGTCCTCTTGTGTGAGCGTGTCAGTTACCTTTGTCACAGCCTCTTTCATCTCCTTAATTGTCTCATAACGACAGCCTCTGAGCTTAGTGAATAACCAAAAGTCACAGGTAGAAAGGTCTGGACTTTAGGGAGGGTGAGGAATTGTCTTGATGCCCATCTTGGTCAAATAGTCTGTGACAAGGATGGAGTTATGGACTGGTGTATTGTCCAACTGGAAATGCCGCTGACCCGATTTAAAGAGTGCTGACCTCTTCCCTAGGAAACTCTTCCTGAACTCCCTTAAAACCTCAACATAGTAACCCTAACCCTAACCCTTTGACCAGTCAACTCTAGTCTATTGACTTCCTTACTCCTCCCACACTTCTCACCATCCCTCACAGACTCTCTGCCTTCCATGAATCTCTTATGCCACTCAAAAACTGATGCTAGATTCATGCACGATGAATCCATACGTTTCTGTGGCATTTTTTCCAAGTTTAAAAGTGTCAGATTGCATTTTTTAAATTCACCAGCTGTGACAATCAGACTTTAGTAGGGTGTATTCCAATTGTTGCTTTAGCTGTTCATTTAAACCTGAAATCATAAAAATTAATCAGTCATCTCATAAGATGTATCGCGATAAGATACTGAATTTTCAAGAGTCTATGACAATGTTAAATGCCCGTACGAAAAAAATCTGGAAACCTATCGTATGCACCTCGAATGTTGCAATCGAATACATTAGCCGATATACCACTGGGACTTACTTCTCAAAAAAATGTAGTGAACATTTTAGGAAGATGGTTCGATTTTAAATAAAGTTAACTTTGCCGGTTGACAAGAAGCTCTAGATTGATAACAGAACCATCACAGCTGAAAATGCTTGTAAAAATTATCAACAAAAAAAATCGTTTACTTAAAAAAAGTAGTTGATTTGAAAAATAAGATTTAAAATGATTAATTACACATTGTTCTTACTTTTTTTAATTACTTTAATTTTAATGATAATAACATATTTTTTATTTTAATAATAATTACGTATTGTTTAATTATAATAATAATTACATATTGTTTAAGCTTAATAATAATTTCTCATTGTTTATTTTTAATAATAATTACACATATTTTATTTTGATATTAATTTCACATTGTTTGGTTTTAATAATAATTACACTTTTTTAATTCTAATAATAATTACACATTTTTTAGTCTTAATGATAACCACACATCGTTTTCTTTTTTGAATAGCTGATTATTAAAATAAAATATGCAAATTAGATAATGCTCACGATAAAATCTTTTGCTATTACTGATAAAGTAATAATGGGATAATGGTTCTCTCAAGAGCTTAAAACCAATTTTTCATCCTAAATATACTTTGATGATTTCCTTTACTAATCCAATGTTCTATATCAACTCACACATATATATATATATATATATATATATATATATATATATATATATATATATATATTCGTGAGTAGATTGTGTGATAAAATATGTCTGTAAGAATCTGCGTATGTATATGCGAGTGAGTTGATTGTGTAAATATGTATGAATGGATGTACCCTAACCATCAACTGCAACTAAGTTTAGACACAAGGTCAATTTTTTTCGCCGAGCACAACTGGTTTGAATTCAAAGTTTTCCTTCTACAAGATTGGTAGTTTAATTAAGTCTTATTTACCCAAAGTCGAGGGGAGAATAACTGGATTCATCCTTTTGCTAAGGGTATTGAGACCATGTGAAATGATAACAGTCTCGTCCAAGATTTGAACACGGGCTGTCGATTATATTTCCCAGGACAATAGCCATTAAGCTGAGATAAGTAAGTTGGCGACTGTAGTTGAGGGCGACCCGAAGGCTTTTAATAGCTACTACATCGAGGTGTAGGGTTGCCTTACTCCTTTCTCTGGATTACTCGACTTATCCTTGATTCCTACCTTATAATGCTGAGGACAAGCAAGAAGGCATCAAGTACTATTTTTTGAGTCTTTGGTATGACTCGACCTGGGATTGAACCCCGATCTTCTAGGCCAGTGGCGACCACTCTACCCACGAAACCAATGGGTATTCAATCTAATAGTTATGATCTCCGATTATGTATAATAAAACATTTATTTTCCAATCCTTTTTAATCGATAAACAGTTCATACTTAGTTGTAATATTAATGTTTTCAAAGCCAGAGTATTAATGTTATTCAAAACCATTTTAAACATTATCTCAGATTTATTTAAGCGTTTGATGAAACGCTAACAGTTATACTCCCTTTGAATCAGAGTTGACCAGGGAGTAATGATAACAAAGGAATTACTCTTCACATATTACCGCTCCAGACGTCGGAATTATATCTTTCCCGAGAGTAATAGCACTATGTGAAATTCAAAAGCGTCATCCTGGAATTGAACTTAGGTCTCCGAATTTATTGGCTACGACGATAAACATCACGTGATGAAGATAGATGTTTGTACGTATCTATGTAAAGTTAATATCTAGAAGTAAAACCAGACTGCATAGAAAGATGAATTAACTTTTTGGGTTCACAAATGTGTGCATATGTTTATATTCTTATGTTTATTGGTGCTTGTCTCCATGCAGAGATCTTTAATGAGCATATGCCAATGTAGTTTCGTATTGTGTAAACACTTTCTTGTTTATGCGGGAAAGGTTGACACTGGCGAAATTTGTATGAAAAAGTTTTCTGAGACGACAGAATCTCACTGAATTCCAGAACGTTAGCGAGATTTCCTTCTTTTTTCTTTCTTTTTCTTTTTTTTCGCCAACAAAGGCGATGCACAGTGAGCGGAAAAACATTGTAACGTTTAATATTCCCGAATTGGTAGATTTTTTTTCTTTGTAAAGGAAATGCAGAACTGGGATTTGAAACAAAAATAAATAAATAAAAATTCTTTGTAGATTCCAATAGGAATTTCATTTTTTTCTTTTTTTTTCTTTTTTACATTTTCTATTTTCTCAGCTTTTGAGCAGTGAGAATGGCGTTCGTAAGAATAAACAAAAATATGTGAATTACTTGACAAACAAAAACGATTTTAAAAGTAAGAAAATATTAGGGTTTACGTTACATGATCGTATCAGAGATTTTACAAATAAAAGGATGTACTATATATGAATTGAATAAATCTCTTGTCAAGGAATAACGTTTAATGAGGGTACATATATACTTTCATAATCTACCTATGTATCCCTTAGATACTCAGTTTTTTTAGATATCTTTGTTTAATGGCATATCAACCTTCATAGTTTATCATATTTAGCAACCCGTCCACTCGGGCAGGATATGACACAAGGTCAATTTTTTAAGCGGAGTTTATCAGGTTTGAATTCACAGTTTTCCTTCTCCTAGACTAGTTACCTAACCAAGGCTGAAGAACCCAATCTACCCTACTATTTACCCATAGCTGGAGGGAGAATAATTGGATCCATACAATTCCCAAGGGAATTATTAGTGCTATGTGAAATGCTATCAGTCTCGTCCAGGATTTGCACTCGTGTCAACGTGTCCATTTCCTATAACGATAACCATTACACCTCGGGCACCTCCGAGACTATGGATTATTTAATACCAATATTTTTTTGTTGAAGAGCAGCAGTGATACTATTTAAGTTATAGCTGAATGATAAGGGGATCTGCCTTTCTCGAACAGGAAAACCCACCCTTCGGAGTCCCTGCTGATAACCCTCTCACACTCGTATATATATATATATATATATATATATATATTTCCTGTTAGAATCCGAAGCTCTATTCACTCATTTATTTCGAAGAAATAATAAAAAACCCTCAGAATAAGTCATTTGTCTTTGACTTTGGTTGGAATCAAAGCCCTGATTTGAATCAACATGAATGATTATTTTAATTATTTTATTTAAGAGTTTTCTTTTATTTTCGCGTTTTAAAATAATTTAGATAAATTTTGCCGTCAGTGTTTATAAGTAGAAAAAAATAAAATACGCTAACCTTGTTCAAAAACGTTTGTTAAGAAAAATACAATAAAGTGAAAAAAATCGTTTGGGTTTTTGTAGTATGGTCAGTTTTTAAGGATAAGCTGCTCGACCTTGCACAGAAACTGAGATTTGATCAAATTTACATAGAAAAAAATGTAGTTGGATGCTAAAATCCTCTCTCTATTCAAAATAATAAATATAGTACACAGTTAAAATATGAGCCCCACTATCATTTAGAGCATAGAGTCGCAAATGATATATATATATATATATATATATATATATAACAAAACCAGCAATACACTTAAAATGCTCTTAGAGAATAGATCAATTTCTGGTCCAATTTACCACTGAATGATAACTTCTCTTGGCTCGATGATTTCCTGACAGAGCTCGTAAGTTATGAAAAGAAGACAAACAAGCGGAAACAGATGGAGTCTGATTTTGTTTCTATTCTTTGAGGCGATGTTAGAGGGTCACACAAAATAGATCTCTTGTTTAATTTCATTCATGATAGAGGGTCTTGTTTTCTCTCTCTCTCTCTCTCTCTCTCTCTCTCTCTCTCTCTCTCTCTCTCTCTCAGAACAACATTTTAAATAAAGTGAGAAAACTCCCACAGAACTTGAAATACCCAAGTTATCTTTTCTAATCTTACTACAAAGACGAAGAACACAATTCCCGTATTATGATAATGAAGTAGTCTCATTCATTAGTTTGTTTCATTTACAATTCTTATTTTTCTTTCAAAGTAAGTTTTCACAATTGTACAGGTCTCTTCTGTTTCCATGATTCTTTTCAGTATTCTGGTCAGTCTCAACGGTGCCAGTACAGTTTCATATCCTTCTTCTAATCCTTACTTACCTCGTCAATTTTCCAGGTGATTAGGGATTGTTATATGGGCTCCATCTATAACTAGGACAACTTTTATCATCAGTTCTTTTTTGTTTTTTGCTTTTAGGTTTTTGTTGTCTTGTTTTTTTTAGGTCTCTAGCAACTAGTGCTGCCGGTGACTCAAAGAAATTTAGCGGAGATAAAAAGACAAAGACGAGATGAAGAGATGACAACACAATAAGGTGGTTCATATCAAGAAAAGAAAAATCAGACACGTAGCCATAGAAAATCCCTCTCATTTATTGCCGATGTTATATCTTCCTTCTTGGCTGGAATCAGAAACAAGAAAACGTGAAGTGGTATTATCAAGTTGGTCAAATGGTCAGGTCATCTGGCTACTTTATCCTTGGTAAGGCAACCAATCGAGAAGTAAATCTGAATTAACAACCAAGAGAATCTGTGAAACTAGTTCACCATTCTTTTGTTATCAGCTTATCTATTGAACTGATTTTAGCCAATTATCATGTCATTAATTGTTTCATATCTCTTAAAACAAAGCCTACAATTGATCTTCCGATCAAATAATAATGAAGACAATTATTATTATTATCATTATATTACTGCATACGAGTTTTTCACACCAGCCTTAGTGGATGGTCTTACACTGTAGTCTGAGTGACAGCAAGTTTCCAATGGTCTCCAGGAATCTTCCCAATATTCTAGCTGACGACAACAATTTTGTTGTTTGAATGGTCTCTACTCGTTCTTCGAATTCAAAATCCTCTATCACTTTTACAAAGCCTTTGGAGATCGTTCCAAGTGCACCACTTACAATTGGTAACACCGTCTCCTTTCTGCCCCATAGCTTTTTTTAGTTCTTTGGCAAAATCTAAGTATTCGTTTCTTCTTTTCTTTTCTTTGATTTCCACTCTGTGGGAGGATGGAACGGCAAAGTCCAGTATTCTGGACTCTCTCTCTCTCTCTCTCTCTCTCTCTCTCTCTCTCTCTCTCTCTCTGGGGTGTTCTCGTGGTGTAATGGTTAAAGCGCTGGACAGCGGAATCGTAGTATGCGAGTTCGTACTCCAGTCGCGCTATTACGTTCACTTTCGGACAAATACCCTTGGGAAAGGTATGAACCTCCTTATCCCCCCAGATATGGGTTAAATAGAATCATTGCTGCTCTTCTAGAAGAATGGCTTTGGCATTAAATGACACACGAAGGTTGATATGCCATTAAAACAAAGAAACCAAACCGAAACCAAACCATCTCTCTCTTAACTATCACTAAGTCTGTTCTTCTCGTCGGGATTAGGTGATCCGTTTGTATCTCAAAATCCCAAAGAATATTGTTCATCTTATTCTCCTGGCCGGATTCTGGGTTGTGCATATACTATTTGACAATATGGTCACATTACAATTTATTGCACAATTCCCAGTGGATTACCTTTCCTATCCAGTACTGTCTCGTCTTGTATTCTTTTTTGTGTTACTTTGCTTCATTCGGTTATTATGTGATTAATCATTTCATCTCACTCATGACATAATCTGCTCTGCTAATTCTGTTGTGTCTTATCGATTTTAGCTTTAATATAATTGGTCCTGGGGTGCATTTCATGCTCAAGTCTTTTCGAATGAGATTTCGCTTGTTTGTTGCTTGAAATATACATACAGTTATTTTTTTCCTTTTCTGTTTTCTAGTTGTGGTTCTGTTTAGCATAATGCTGTCTTTCTTTACTATATTTTTTGTATTCTTCGAGTTCTTGTATTGATGAATCGACGCTATCTTCAAATCTGGAACGCCCTCTACCTATTTTTCTTTTTTTTTTTTTTTTTTTTTTTTTTTGTGACACGTATAGTTAATCTATATAATCTCTCTTACATGGGAGACAGACAGGTATTTATCACTTTGATGAGCTTTCTGTTGTTTCGTTTGGTTTCATGTAGTTTTTTTATTCTTTTTCAAAAACTTTTTCTTGCTTAATGGTGTCCGATTCCAATATTCCCAAGTATTTGTAAGTTTCCTTTTCTCTGAACATTTTGATATTTTCTTGGTTTGTTAGTTTTATTCCTTCAGTCATGTGTCGTTTCCTGCATCTCATTATTAGTATGACACATTTTTTGTCCTATGGTCTATTTGTCTGAGTTCTTCTCTCGTACATTTTAAGAATAGTCCCGAGTATCTTACAAGAGGGACAGTCCAGGTATTTATCCTTTTGTTGAGATTCCTGTTGCAGAGCTTCGTTTTAAGACGTTTTCTAGTTCATCAGAAATTTTTAATAATTTTTTTTGTTTGATGGTGTCTGCATCCTATATTCCCAAGTGCTTGTAAGTTTCATTTTCTCCGAGCTTTCTGATTCATTCTTGTTTTGGTAGTTCAATTCCTTCCGTTATCTGACTTTTCTCACATTTTATTATAAGCATGCCAAATTTCATTCCGATATCATTATCGGTTGGATTAGAGTCTCCGATTATTTTTTCATTTTTTTAAATAGTTTTATTTCATCCAAGTTCAGGTAGTTAATATTTTCTTGCACTATAGTAAATTTGTAGCCCCCTGTGGAATTTCTAAATATGTGATTGAGTGGTATCATCGCTATTGCAAATACAAATGGTAATAGCGCATCTTCCAGGAGGATACATCTTTGTATTTTTACCTCGGTTTTTCCTCCAGCGATCAATTCTATTTTCCAGTGTTTCATGGTTTCCGTGATGATCTTTTTAACTCTGTCGGATATCTTGTGCATCTTTAAACAGTTTATTGTCCAGCTTTGTTGGGCCATATCGATAACTTTTTTTTATAGTCAATCCACACCATGGCTATATTATTCTTTCTCGTTTTGCTTTCCTCAAGGATGTTGATCAATGTACAGTATATCATCTATTCTTCTCGTTCACTAGTGGCATTCATATTGTTCTTCCGAAAGCAGACCCCAGCTTACTATTGAGTAATAGATCTCCCTACTCCATACTATTAATATCTTCCGCGTAATAGGATATTATCGGTTTATAGTTGATGGGGCGATTCCTTTCTGGGGTCTTTTTGGTTCAGGGTGATCTTTCCTTTAGAGATCCAATCGAATGTATTTGCTTTTTCTAAGCATCAACTCATTTCAACAGTCAGTCTTTCGTAGATAGACATGAATTTACAAAACTGGAATCCCTGTAGTAATTTATTAAGCATTTTGGTTTGTTGTGGCACAAGGCCGTATGAATTGGGCACCCAATGAAACTCGAACTCATTCGTGAAGTTGTGCGAGTCAAGCTTACAAATCATTACACAACCCTAGGTGCCCATGTATGGTGTCATGACCTGGCATTTTCCAATTCTAATTATCAATATTATTTTCATTATTATTATTATTATTATTATTATTATTATTATTATTATTATTCTACCCCTTGTGAGTTTCCCACACTAATTTTAACTGGTGGCTTTTCACTACAGTCTGATTTTCTGCAAGTCTCCTCAGGTCTCATTGACTCTTCTGTGAGTAGCCCAGTCAGCAGGGGCTGTAGAACGCTCCAACTGCATCTCTACAGAGAGGTAAGACTCCTCAATAAATGTCCTGGATATGACACTAAACCATCTGATGGTGTAGCTCTAGTCCTGAAGCTTTTGTGAAAGTGAAGTACCTATTTATTTGTCGCTACTTCTAAGTCCTCTGTGACCTGGAGTAGTAGAAACTCTTTTAGTCTCATGTAAGGGTCGAATAGAACTAATTTCCTGGGTGAGACACTAAACTGTATCAGAAGGCAAGGCTTCAGTTTTGGAGCTTTTGGGAATGTTGAGTACTCATTAATTACCATTACTCCCAGGTCAATTCTGATTTGGGAGGGGGTAGTATTTGTTAGACTCCAATCTATCGGTCAAATAAAACGGTTTAACCATTGAGCTGTTCGTAAACAAATGACTGATATTAAATAGAATTGTTAGTCTTACATAAAAAATACTTGAAATTTTTACTGCTGTTACGGCTGCTCAAATTAGACTTTCTTTGCTCTTTTTAGAGTATTATCATTATTATTATTGCGAGATTATCACATCAACTTTGGTTTGTAATCATTCGCTGGGTTCTGAAAAATAGCAATTCTTCTCAGATTCGTCGGACTCTTCTGCATATTCAAGCCAAACGTAATAATGTGTTGTATACTGTGTCGTTATTAACAACGAGGAATACGTATGTATATAAAAATATAAGATTATATTTTTACTTTTGGCGATGATACTTGTGTGGAATAGAAAAGCAATCGCAGAGAGTTCGCGCAAACGAAGGAGCTGTCGGAAGAGGGGAGACCCAGTGAACAACTGACTTTAGCCGAAATTCGTGAACTTAAATAGTCTACAACTCTCAGCAATTCCTCTTTTTCGTTAACTATGGTTATGCTCACGTCTCTCTTCTTTGCTTTGCATTGGTTATGTTGTCTGCTTCCCATTGGCTACTTGCCTAAGCCCGGTTCTGTGGGCGTACGCATCTGCCACTATCACCGAATTCAACCACGCCCACAGTTCAGGTGATATTCCGATATCTTCGACCGGATGCGCCTGTTTTCTACATCAACCATATTCACAGCACCTGTGGGCATGGTGACATTTCGGCAATCACCTTGGTGTCCTCGTGGTGTAATGGTTAAAGCGATGAGCTGCGGAATCGTAGTACGCGAGTTCGTACTCCAGTCACGCTATTACGTTCACTTTCGGGCAAATACCCTTGGGAAAGGTATGAACCTCCTTATTCTCCCTCCAGCTATGGGTAAATAGTAGGACGGACTAGGTTCTTCAGCCTTGGTGAGGCAACTAGTCTAGGAGAAGGAAAACTCTGAATTCAAACCTGTTAAACTCCGCTTAAAAATTGACCTTGTGTCATATCCTGCCCGAGCGGAGGGGTTGGTAAATAGTACCTTGTTGATATTATCCTTGTGTGGATGCAGCTGTCTCAACATCCTCTGATACACAGCACCTGTGGATATGATGACATTTCGGTGATCACACCGGTCTTATCAATCTATCTGTCAACAACATCCGCCGTATTTACACCCGCAGGTCACGTTAATATATTACAAATGCAGCAGTCTGGATGGTTTCTTTATTTCGTTCTGATTACCAATTTCACCGGTGTTCTTTTTTTATGAAGCCTTTGGGAATTTTCCATATGTACCATTTACAGTTGGTATCACCGTCACTCTCATGTTACCTGTTGTTTTCTTTGGTTCGGCGGAAAGGTGCAAATGTTTGTTATTTTGTTTTCTTTTATTTCCACACTTTGGTCCAGTAGAACTGCAAAATTCACTAGATGGCAAGTTTTTTTTAACAAAGAATGTTATGTCTTTTGATTTGTCCATATACCTTTTAGTAGCATGGTCAAATTTTAATCCCTGTGAATCATCTTTTCAATACAGCTGTGCCAAGTCTTGTACTCCTTTTTTTGCAAGTTTGCTGCTTTCGTTTATTCTGTGATTAACTGCTTCATCTCTCTCTTCACATTATTTTTTGTAACTCCTTGAGAGTTTTTCACATGAGCGTTAGCTGATGGTCTTTAACAGGGGTTTGAGTAACAGTAAGTCGTCTCAAGTCTCCAGGGCTCTTCTCAGTATTCCGGACGATCTCAATAATGCAGTAGTTTTCATAGTCTCCACTCAATCCTCTTATTTCCAAGTCCTTCCATCCTTGAATCAATCCTTTGGTGACTGAACACCAAGAACACCAATTACAATTTCATGCCCCACAGTTATTTTAATTCCCTTATCTTTCTCTTCACTTTCTTTCAAATTTACCCAGTGTTCAGCTGGTAGAGCTAAGCCCACAATTCTGCAAGTTCTCTTTTTTGTTGTTATTTTTTTTTTTGTTTTGTTTTTTTGTTGATTATCAAATGGTCTGGTTGACTGACCGAGATTAGGATATCCGTTTGTGTATCAAAATCCCAGAGGAGTTTGTATGTCTCATTTTCTATTGTTCGTATGGTCAAATTTCAGTTTCTTGCACAATTCCCAGTGGATCTCCTTGCCCACCAAGTCGTATCTAGTCTTATACTCTTTCTGTGCTAATTTGCTGCATTCGCTTATTAATCGTTTCGTCTCTATCACCACATACTCTGCATCTTCTGTCTTGTGGCGCTTTATCTATTCTTGTGTTGGTATAATTCTATTCTTGCTTATTTTTACTTATTATTCTATTTTTGCTTATTATTATTATTTACACCGTTAGAGTTTTTCACATCAGTGTTAACTGATGGTTTTTCACTGGAGTTTGAGTGACAGCAAGTCTCCTCAAGTCTCCAGGACTCGTCTCGGGATTCTGGCCGTTCTTAGCAATGCTGTCGTTTGGATAGTCTCAGTCCGTCCGCCTATTTCCAAGTCTTCCAGGCCTTTTAATAATCCTTTAGTTATTGTGCCTAACGCACCGATCACAATTGGCACATTATTATTATTATTATTATTATTAACAATCTCCTGCGATTTCTTTACTCTATTTTAACAGAAAGATTTTCATTTAAATCTGAGGGATATTACGTCTCCTCAGATCTCCGGAACATTTTGTATATACCTTGAGTCCCTGAAATGTTGTATCTATGCAAGCTTCGTTATTGGCGATTCTTCTTCCACTGATTTTTACACATTTAATCGGTCTATGTCATCTCTAGACTGTAAGACTTTGTGCATCGCTATGTTTTTCTTTGTTTATTGGCTTGTTAGTCTCAGTTCTTCTCTTATCCATTTTAACAAGGATCCAGAGTATCTTTGAAGTGGGACTACCCCGGTATTTATTCCTTTGATTAAATTTTTATTGCAGAGCTTGGTTTCGAAAATGTGTCTTATTCTTCTCCGGTACGCTTTTCTCACTTTATCTCTTTACCTTTGCTTCTAATATTCTTAAATATTTATAGTTTTCTTTTTTCTTCAAGTATTCAGTTATATTTCTTTGTGGGCATGTAGCGAGAGAGGAAACTTACCTCCTGGATCAAAGCACGTAAGACTATGCCTTGCGTGTCAAGCACTAGAAAATATGTCCACTTCTGGAGACAGAAGTTATAGTGGGCCGAACTCGTCTCTCGCGAGAAGAAATCTACCACGTATGTAAATTTCAATAGGCCGGAACTTGCATAAAAGAGCATGCCAGCAATAGGAGCGGGTTGTTGTTGTTGTTCTTTGTGCACTGATTTTTTTGACTGACCGAACGAACGAGTTGACCAGAGGTGTACTGGGGAAGGGCTGCCAGTCGCGTGTAATATTTTTTGTCAACTGAGGTTAACCAATTGTCTGGAGACTGGGCTACTGCTCTTGTTTAGCAAAAGGGCATTTCTGTTCCTTCCGTTTTCTCTCTTTTCCTTAATTTTATTAAAATCATAATCTATTTTTCAATGACAAAATCCATTCCGATATCCTGGTTGAAGTTGTTGATAGTTTGTATAACGTTCTATATTATATTCTTGGCGAATATCTTAATATCATCTATATATATGGGGTGTTTATATTTTCCTTTGATTTTAGGAATTTGTTACATTCTTCCCAGTTTCTTAATAAATGAATTGTGTTATTGCTTTCGCACACAATAGTGACGAGTGAGTCTCTGAGAACATGCATCTTTGGATTTTAAATTCGTCTTGGGTTTGTTGTCTTGAAACCAGTTCTACTTTCTAGTTGTCCATGGATTTCGTGATGAAATTGTAATGACTTTTTCTGATATTTCGAAAATTTTCAAGCATTCTATTTTTATTTACCCCATGAGAGTTTTTCACATCACAGAAATTTGAGAGACCGCAAGTCTCCTCAAGTCTCCAGGACCTTTCTCAATATTATTGCTTATCCTAATAATGTAGTTTGGATAGTTCCAAAGCTATTTTAATTTTCTGGTAATGTTTAAGCTCTTTATCTCTTTTTGCTTTCTTTAATTTTTACCCTGCGGACAGCTGGGAAGGGAAAATCTACAATATGGATAGTATTCTTTATTTTTTATTATTATTTTACTTATTTGGAAGTTTTTCATGTCAGCGTTAGCAGATGGTTTTCCACTGGAGTCTGAGTAACAGCAATTCGCCTCAGGTTTCCAGGACTCTTCTTAGTATTCGGGCTGATCCCAACAATGCTGTTGTTTGGATGGTCTCTAATCGTCTTCTTATTTCCAAGTCCTCCAATCACTGTACCAATACTTTTGTGATTGTACCGAGCATGCCAATTACAGTTGGTTATAATTATTATTATTTGCTGATTGTAACTTGGTTTGGTCTTCTGACCGGGATATTGTGATCCGTTTATATCTCAAAATCTCAAAGAATTTTATCATATTTACCCAACCTCTCAGCTCAGGCAGGATATTATATTATTTCGTGTCATATCCTGGATACTCGTTGGAGTAGGATCTTATCTCTCTGCAGAGATGCAGTTTGTGTATTCTATAATCCTGCCCAAGCAAAGGGGTTAGTAAATATGATAATTATAAAGGAGTAAAAAGAGTACAAAACTAGATACAACTTGGTGGGAAAGGTGATCCACTAGAAATTGTACAGAAAGCTTAATTTATATATTTACCAACCCCTCCGCTCGGACAGGATATGACACAAGGTCAATTTTTAAGCGGAGTTAAACAGGTTTGAATTCAGAGTTTTCCTTCTCCTAGACTAGTTGCCTAACCAAGGCTGAAGAACCCAGTCTGCCATACTATTTACCCATAACTGGAGGGAGAATAATTGGATTCATACCTTTCCCAAGGGTTTTAATGCTATGTGAAATGCAATCAGTCTCGTCCAGGATTTGAACTCTTGTCGCCGTGTCCATTTTCTGCGACGATAACCATTACACCACGGGCACTTCCTCAAAGAATTTTATGCATCTCGTTCTCTTCTAAGGATTCTGGTTAGTGGATATTCTATTTGGTAGTATTGTCAACTTTCAATTTCTTGCACAATTACCAGTGGATCATCTTCGCAACCCAGTCATGGTAAATTTTATACTATTTAGCGCTAGTTTGATTCTTTCCCTTATTATGTGATTAATCCTTTCATCTCTGTCACCACATAAGCTACATTCGCTATTCTTTGATGTATTATCGATTTTACCTTTAATGTATCTGGTCCTTACGACCTTTTCTGCGTTGCTATTAATAGAGATTCAGCTTCTTTCTTAAAGTTGACCTTTTGTAGCAATGTCCAAGTTTTTTCGTATGAGATTTTACCAGTTTGTCTCTTAACATTACTGTTTCTTTGCTTTTAGTGTTGCTTTGTTTGTTTTTATGTTGTATGTGCTGTTATTGTTCGGTGTAATTTATCTTTCTTTGCTCTTTTTAATGGATCCCTCGACTTCTCATGTTGATGTATCCACGCTATCTTCAATGGAAGCGAGTTCTCTTTCTCCTTTTCTTGACACATATAGTCTATGTCGTCTCTCTTATGAACGAGGATCATTAAATAAGTTTCCATACTGTTTTCGTATGGGCACTTTTATTGATAGTACACACACGAAACTCTAGTCCCCTTCGAAATAATCTCCTCCGGCTGCAATGCACTTGTTGTACCGTTCCAATATCTTCTGGAAGGCCCTGTGGAAGTCCTCTTGTGTGAGCGTGTCAATGACCTTCATCACGGCCTCTTTAATCTCCTCAATCTTTTCATAACGACAGCCTCTGAACTAAGGGAATCAGCAAAAGTCAAAGGGAGCAAGGTCTGGACTATAGGGAGGCTGAGAAACTTCTTGATCAAATAGTCTGCGACAAGGATGGAGTTGTGGACTGGTACATTGTCCTGGTGGAAATGCCACTGAGCCGATTTGAAGAGTGCTGGCCTCTTCCCTTGGAATCTCTTCCTGAACTCCCTTATAACCTCAACATAGTAACCCTAACCCTAAGCCTAACTCTTTGGCCAATCAACTCTGGTGTATTGATTTCATTACTCCTCCCACACTTCTCATCATCCTTCACAGACTCTCTGCCTTCCTTGAATCTCTTATGCCACTCAAAAACTGATGCGCGATTCATGCAAGATATTCCAAAAGCAGTCTGAAGCATTCCATACGTTTCTGTGGCCAAGTTTAAAACAGAATTTTATTGCATATCGTTCTTCCTCACGTCTTGATTGCATTTTTGAAATTCACCAGCTGTGACAATCAGGCTTTAGTAGGGTGTATTCCGATTCCTGCTGTAGCTATTCAATTGAACCTGAAATCATAAAGATTGGTCAGTCATCTCATAAGATGTGTAGCAATAACATACTGAATTTTCAAGAGTACGACAATTTTAAATGCCTGTACAAAAAAAGTCTGGAAACCAAGTGAATACACCACGTAAGGCCTTGTGTATCGTCATTAGCTCTCTTGTCCTCTGACCAATTCGTCTGATTTCTTACTTCTCCATTTAAGAATAATCCAATGTATCTTATAAAAGACACAAGCCGAGTGTTTATTCCTTTCGTGAAATTTCTGTCTCAGGCTTGTTTTCGAGAAGCTTTCTCGTTCGTCTAAAGAAGTCTTTTTTATTTTCTACTTCATGTCCGCTTGTTTTATGGGATCTGTTTCCAATATTCCCAAGTATTTGTAATTTTTCCTTTCTCTTAGGATTTTGATTCTTTCTTGATTTGCCTGTTCCATTTCTTCCATAATTTGTCTTTTTTCCACTTTTGATTATGGGGATGGCACATATTTCTATTAAAATTCTATTTCTGTATCCTAGTTGTATATTCTTATTGTTAGTACCAGAGTCTCTAATTTTTTTCATTGTTTGTAAACAGCTTTTTGTCCTCCATGTATATGAAGCAATTAATTATTTCTTGCGATTTTGTCACTTTCAAGTCCCCCGGTGCATTTTAAATGTATATAATTTATTAGCATCATTGCAATTACAGAGAGACACGGCGAAAATGCATCATCCAGGAAGATTATTATCTGGATTTTTACAGCTGCTCAAGTTTTTTTTTATCCTGCTGTTAATTCTATTTTCCAGTTTGTCATGGCTTCAATGTAGGATATCTTGCACATTTTCTGACGGTCTAATATCAAGGTTTGGGTGACCATATCGTTGACCTTTTGGCAGTCAATCAATACCAATGATACATGTTTCCGTCTCGTTTTGCTCTCCTTGAAGAAGTGCTGATCAATATGCAGTAAGTCATCTATTCCTCTTGTTCTACAGTTGCATCCTTTCTTTTCTTCCAGAAACAGCAGCATACAAGTGACTAGTAGATCTCTATAATTTCTGTGGTTTGAATTTTCTACTCCATAGGTAGACACGTTATGGGTCTATAGTTGTTGGTGATGATTCTTTTTTTCGGAGTCTTTCTGAATCGGTGAGGTTTTCTCCTTAGTCATCCTTTCGGGTATACTTGTTTATTCTCGGTATCAACTTAGTTGAAAAGTCAGACTGTCAAAAATGGACGTAAGTTTTTAAAAGCAGAATCCATATATGGCATTATGGTTTTTTCCAATTCGATACTTTTTTTGAGAGTTGCTCTGAGTGATTCCAGATGTCTGTTAGTTTCGGGCCATATTTACATCCTTTTAATTCTTTTTTAATATTATTTATCCATTCGGACTATATTTTACTCCAAAATTGTTTTGCTTCTATTTCAATCAGATGATGGTTTGTTCTTTTACATTCTCCATTTTACTCATTTTTCTCTTTCAAATCAAAATTCTATACGAGATTTTCGCGCTAGTTTTGTGCGAGTTTTCTCAGGCTGTTTTTCACTGTAGTTTGAATAGCTGCAAATCTCTACAAGTTTCCATGACTATTCAAAGTATTTTAGCTGATTTTAATGCTAGACGAACCAGACATGCCGGACACTGCTGGAGAAGCAAAGACGAGATCGTAAGTGAGGTGCTCCTGTGGACCCCCGCATATGGCCAATCAAATGCAGGACGACCAGCTCGAACATTCATACAGCAGCTATGTGATGATACGGGATGTAACCCCGAAGACCTGCCGAAGGCGATGAATTATAGGGAGACGTGGAGAGAGAGGGTCAGGGATATCCGTGCTAGCCACACGTCATAATGATGATGATGATGAATGGTGCCGTAGTCAGAATGTTTTCAAATCTTCCTCTGATCTCCAGTTTCCCCAGGCTTTTTTCAGGCATTTGGATTCTCTTCCAACTGCAACTGATATCACTGTCACCATCATGTTTTACGACTTCTCTTTAGATCCTGATATTTGTCTATTTTTTGCATTTTTTTTTTTTGTTTTGTTTTTCCGAATAGTAATGACAAGAGCAAGTTTTTTTCTGTAAGATACTTCCATGGTTATTTATCTCTGCAAGGATTAGTCTTCCTGTTGTTATTTCGATTCTCCAGTTTTTCATAGCAGTCATCATCAATTCGACATATCATTCGGAGACTTTAAACATTTCATTCATTCTCTAACCTAAAGTTGCATTATAACGTTGTATACTTTTTTGGTGATCAAGTCCTGCCCCTAGCTGCATTTTTTCTTAATATTTACCTCCCTTAGAAGGTCTTGCTGTATATATAATAGCAAATTTATTGTTATTTTCCTCTTTGCGAGTTTTTCAAACCCAGTCTAATTAACTGTTAAGTCTCCCCTAGTCTCCAGGACATTTCTCAGTATTCTAGATGATCTCAACAATGCATTTGTCTTACTGGTCTCCATTTTTTCTCTGCTTTCCAGTTATTTCAATTCCATTTTCAATCTTTTGGATAACGTTCCAAGTGCAAGTTTTTCATTCAGCGTTACCTGGCGATATTTTACTGAAGTCGGTGTGACAGAAAGTCTCCTCTAATTTCCAGGACTCTTGTCCTTATTCAAGCTGATCTTAACAACTCTATAGTCTGGATGTTCTCGGTTCTTACTCCGATTTCGAATTCCTCCAATATTTTCCATGTTTTGGGGACTGTTCCAAGTGCATCACATGCAACTGGTATCACCGTCACCCTCCTGTCTGAGTACTTGTCTCTTTTTTCGCTTTCATTTGATTAATAATTTGTGGTCCTCCAGGACAGCATAATATACAAGTTCTCTCTCTCTCTCTCTCTCTCTCTCTCTCTCTCCCTCTCTCTCTCTCTCTCTCTTTGTTAATTACTACTAGGTCTGGTCTCTTAGCTGGAATCAAGTAATCACATTGTATCTCAAAATCCCAGAAAATATTATGCGTTTCATTCAACAGATTCTGTTTTGTGCATTTATCCTATTTTGATATCTTGCACAATTCCCAGTGGGTCACCTTTCACACCCAGTCATTCCTCGTCTTGTACTCTTTTTGTTTTTGTTTGCTGCATTCGATTATTATTTTTATTATTATTATTATTAATGAAAGATCAAATTTAAGTTGTCAAGTAAAGATGTGATATATTCAAATTCTTATGTAGAGATTTAAGAAAAGAAAGATAAAATAGAGGAAACAATAGAAAATATTTGTGCGCTTCTTTTTCTTGCACGTGAATTTATTCCATACTTGCATCACATTTATATAAAATATGCAGGGATAATGAAAACAGGAAGTGATGAGGAAGAGAATGAAAAAAAGATGCAGAAAAAGAGAAAGAGGAAAACTGGTGGAATAAATTATTAATCATAGTTTTCAATATTCAGGGAATTTATAGGTTATGTATATGTATGTTTACCGTGAAATTGTATTTTTTTAAAGAAGAAAAAAACAACCAACTGGCCACAGTTATTACGAATAAACATTGGTGTAAAATGAAGAAGGTGCAACAGAGAAGATATGTAAGTATATAGCAAAGGTTAGGTGCAATTAATATAGTCAAACAAACTGTTTTCATTGTTTGTGAAAAAATGAATAAAGTTGCTTTATCGCTATTTCAATTTTTTTTTCTTTTAACAACAAACTCGGTCACGACAAAAGTTAACAAAGACAAAGATGCGATGAAGTGATAAAAATTTGTAAAAATACGCATTTATCAAAGTTAGCTTTTAGCTTGTAAGTTTAAGAAAAACACTTAATATATATATATATATATAACTGGCTCATTGGTATTGTGGGTAGAGTGTTCGCCAATGGCCCAGGAGACCTTAGTTCAATCCCAAGTTGCTTCATACCAAAGACTTTAAATATGGTACTTGATACCTCCTTGCTTAACACTCAGCATTGTAAGGCACGTATCAAGGGTAAAGTGGGAAAGGAGTAGCGCCCTGTACTACACCTTGGTGTAGTAGCCATTGAAAAGGGAGCCTTTTGGTTGCCCTCGACTACGGTCACCAACTTTTATATATATATTATATTTTTGATCACCCGTTGTCTTCTAATTGATAGGAGTTTCGGAATATAACTTAACCTTTAGAATTGCCTGGGAATATTTGTTTTATTTGTGATGTTTCGCAATGTTGTTGATATCTCCTACCAACTGTGAACCTGGTACTCGATTGTATGACCAACGCTAAGTGGTCAATCACGAGAAATCTTGCGGTGGGGATTTTTGAAAAGGTTTCAGCAGTCAGTCAGTAACCGGGAGAGGGCATGAAACGACTTATATTTCAAGGCGAGAATTACAGTGTTATCTACGATTGAAACATTCCTTCATGGACTCAAAAATAACATTTCACGTCTCCATTTTTGAGACTGGTTCGCAAGGAATTTGACACACTGTAATAATATGAGAGGTATTTTTTGTGACCAAGTGTCAGACTGTGAATTCTTCGTTACCATTTCTTCGCGTCTTTATCTTCGGTAACTTTTGTCGAGATTAAGTTTGTTGTAAAAATAGCATAAAATTAAAGTTGAAATAAAGCTACTGTATTTATTTTTTTACCAAAAGCTTCATTTTCCTTCTCCTCAATTCGTTGCTTTACCAAACTAAGGAATACGATCTGCCCAAGCATTTACGCATACCTAGGGGAGAGCAGATACTTTCAAGTCTTTCCCAAGAAAATTAACCCGAAGTGAATCCCGAATAGCCTTGTCCAGGGTTTGAACTCGGGTCCCCAATTCCATAGGACGATAATCGTTTCGCTAAACACACCCACTGTATTTATATTTATTGCAACATTATTAAAACAGGAAGAAAAATTTGAATTTTGGATATTTGCTGTATATATTTCACTATAAATACATTTTGGTTTTATCTAAAAAATATCAATTTATATCTAAAGTAGAAAATTCAATTGGATTTTGCAAAATCACAGAAAGAAGTTGATAAAATAGATGTTTTGCAGAAAAATAGAAATCTTGAAGCGGTAAGAGAGCCTTTATTACAACTAAATTTTACCTGTCCGAAGGTTTTTCGTTTCGTCATTTGAATATATTTCTGGTCTTGATTACATTAAGTATGACACTAAACTTCATCTGATGGTCAGGAATACGTTTTAGTTATCTGAGAAGTGTGGAGTATCCCTTCATTTCCATTACTCCCAGGTCCACTCTGACCCGGACGGATACTAACAATTAATAGTCCCATTTATGTATCAAGTACATCTGTTTAAAAATTTATGGGTCATATAGATCTTTTTAAAAAAATTGTATTTGATAGGACCGTGTGTAAAAAAAACCTTTACAACTACGCAAAAATGTATACGTGAACGTAAAATGAACGCACGCTAAACCGTCTTCGGTTATTTTATTCCTCGAGGTTAGGGAATCGTGTTCATTGTACGTTCATATTTTCATTTTTGCGTCGTTGTTTCTTAAGAGGTATTTTTTGCCAACTGTCCTATCGATAGGGAATAATTGTTGAACAGAACTGTTAGACCGATAGATAGGTCCCTGACAAGTACTACCGTGCTTGGTCAGAGTGGGCCTGTAAGGGCATTAAATTAAGTACTCCAAATTCCACGGATTCTGAAACTGAATGAAAGAAAAAAATGCAACTGAGGTCCCCCGCGAACTTTCTCGAAACCTATGTAAGGCACTAGACCTTGCTGTCTAGTTCAAGCCATCACCCGGCATACGTGCCCGGACCCACATTTGGGTTCGTGAAACTGCTTGCCTCATCAGGCTCACATTGCAATAAATGAGCAGCTGAGCAGCATAGACCAGCAGGGTTCGAGTCTCGGCTCGTTCCCGACCTTCCCCTCCTCTTTATCCCCTCTTTAATCGGCCTTCGGGCTTTTGAACTTGTGTCAAGTCGTGTCTGGTGGGAGGCAGCGACAAATAAACAGAGGTCCCCACGATTAAGGCAATTTAAGTTTTATCTTCCCTATTCAACGTTTAGCCATCACTGATATAATTGTTGTAGATGAATATGTTGTATACAGATTTGCGTTCAGTTGGGATTCATCTTTATCAATTTTAAAGAATTTGATGTTGAAAAACTACACTGATTCACAAAGAAATAAAGACGGGTAGAAATAGGTAATTCTCACAGACGAATGGTTCATATTTACTACTAAAATTTGCTCCGTTTTGTACTGCGGTCTCGAAGGAAGTGAGTTCGAACACTAGTATTGCTATTACATTCACCTTAAAACTTATACTCTTGGGAAAGGTATTAAACCTCAGTATCCCCTAAGGTTTCGATTAAATTATATCATTGCTTCTGCTCCGGTAGAATTGTCAGTAAATAATTCACAAACGTTGATATGCCATTAAACAAAGAAACCAGACCGAAATAATTATTCGAAAGTGTCTATTCACGCACTGAGCCATTTGCTTCGATGAAAACACAAACAACCGTACCGATTCACAAAGAAATAAAGACATGTGAAAATAGACTCACAGGTGTATAATTCATATTTTCCGCCAAAATTTACTCCGTTTTTATCAAAGGATTTTTCAAACCATTTTTTAAAATATTTTTTGATATGAAGCAAATGAAAGTTACCATTCTTCCAAGTGATTTTTGAGACTGCATTCCATTAATAAAAAAGATAGATAGATAGATAGATAGATAGATAGATAGATATGGACAGACGAATGCATATATATATATATATATATATATATATATATATATATATATATATATATATATTTGATTGAACATAATAGACATTTTTGTCTACACATTTTTTGTTAATCCTTTCGAATTGCCGTATTGATCTTATGATATTCGGCGGGAATTGATTGATAAATTTTCCATAATTAGTTATTTCCCAAGTACTTTTTGTCTAACTTTGGGCCATCATCAGGGGAGGATATATTACAAAAGTCGTAATGTTCATACAAGTTACACGACTTTTGAACTACATCCTATGGCCATCAACTATGATTATTAGTATTGCACAAAAATTCGCTGATCTAGCATATAGAGAAAAATCTGGACAGCAATTACACTAGAATGCTACGAGCTATATTGAACAAATCCTTGAAGCAACATCCTACAAAACAGCGCATGTACGGCCTCCTACCCCCCCATCTCTAAAACCATCCAAACCAGACGAACAAAACATGTGGGACACTGCTGGAGAATACGTACCAGCTTATAAGTGACGTTCTCCTATGGACCCCTTCACACGGAGGTGCAGGTGTTGGATGACCAGCTAAAACTTATCTACAATAGCTCTGTACGGACACAGGAGGTCGCCTGGAAGACCTGCCGGAAGTGAAGGATGATAGAGTTGGATGGCGAGTAAGAGTCCGGCAAATACGTGCCAGTCGCATGACATGATGATGATGATGATGATGATGATGATGATGATATTAAGGAAATAATATCAAGGTATATTAAGAATGTCGATATTTAGCACTAAAATCAAAGAACTGCTAAAAATAATGTCATTTCGTATCGCTGCTTGGATTTCCTTTGTTGGCCGACCACAGAGAATTGCTACCTATCAGTCAAGGGACAGAAAAGAAGTTGCTTTATGGATTTTCATCATTTAATTTTATATTTATGCAATTCTTTTTTTGCTAAAAATTTTATTAAATCTCAGTAAAATTTATTTTAAAGTATAAATAGCTAAAATATAAATATACAAAATATTTCCCATTTTTACTGCCTATCAATCATTAAAACTTTTCCTCATTCTCTCACTCTCTTTCTCTCTCTCTCTCTCTCTCTCTCTCTCTATCTATCTATCAATCTATCTATCTCACACACACGCGCACATATACATACTTTCTCGCTTTCTTTTTATCTATCTATCTTTCTTTCTTTCTCTCTCTCTCTCTCTCTCTCTATCCCTCTTACACACACGCGCACATACACATACTTTTTCTCTTTTTTTTCTCTCTGTCTTTCTCTCTGTATCAATCTATCTATCTATCTATCTCCACATATTTTCTCTCTCTCTCTTTTTCTCTCTCTTTCTCTTTCTCAATCTGTCAATCTATCTCACATATACGCGCACATACACATAATTTCTTTCTCTCTCTCTCTCTCTCTTTCTCTATCTATCTATCTATCTATCTATCTATCTATCTATCTATCTATCTATCTATCTCACACACACGCGCACATACACATACTTTCTCTCTCTCTCTCTTTCTCTCTCTCTCTTTCACACACACGTAATTACCTTCTCTCTCGAGCGCACACGCACTCCTTCTCTTTCTCTCTCACACACGCATATACATACACTTACACACATCATTCTATTCTTTTCGTATTGTTCTCTCCCTTCTCCAAATATTCTAAACTGAAAAATGCCTTCACCCTAATAATAATGTGCAATAATTCTTCGGATTTATTTCTTTAAAATCCCGTCATTTTATTTAACATTCCAAAAATAAAAAAAAAGAGGATATGGATGGCTAATGACATAAATAATGATTTAAGATTAACTTCGTGTAGCATAAGTTTGAAATTGTGAATTCAATTCAATCCATTATTTATGTAGCGGGAGAATATTTTGTTAAACATTAGTGAATGGTAAAGTATTAGTCTGTTTATTAAACTTAGCTTGTTTTGGATTAAAACCTTAAACGGATTGATTTTAACGGCATGTCAAATATTTTAGGATTATTTAATGGAATTACGTTCATTCTACGTTTATATTAACATTTCTTGTATAGTTCTTTCTTAAAAGACTTTTTTTCCACACGGTTATAATTTCAAGTATTCTTATCTTATACAAATACTTTGCTAACAGATCTATTTGTCTAATTAATGGAACCCAAACGGATACAACAATTCCGGTTCCGAGTGAACCTGGGGGTAATAGCAATGAAGGGGTACTCCAAACTCCTCGCATTTCTAGGGTTGGAGTCTCAGATGCAGTTTTGTGTCATACCTAGGACTCCTTTTTTTGTGGGGTATTACCCTTCCGTAGGGAACACAGTCAACCTGTCCTAAAAGATCCTGAGAATGAGTACCTTGTTTTTGTTTGGTTTATTTATGTAACAATAAATCAATTTGATTTTTGTGTAAAATATACGTCAAAATATAATTTATTAATAAATGTTTCATTATAATCATTACGATTTATAGTTTAAACAATTCAATGCAAACTTTTTTTTAATCGACTTTTTTATTTGTCTGTATTCCTATGTAATACAAGATTTTTGCATACTGCGTGATTGAGAAAAAATTGATAACAAGGTAATCGAAAAAGAAAGAGAGATTTATTCAGAAACAAAGTCGGCATTATAACGTTTCGGTTCTAATGAACCATCATTCCTGTCGATCCTGATGATGGTTCGTTAGAACCGAAACGTTATAATGCCGACTTTGTTTCTTAATAAATCCCTCCTTCTGTTTGGATTACCTTTTTATCAATTTTTTCTCTATATTGCGTTATTTTACTCCATTATTTACTTCCACACAAGTATTCGGACCTAATCCTAATTATTCATACAAAATTATATATTTTTATGTAACTACTCAATAATAATCGTTCGTTTACTCACAGTTATATGGTAACAACTATTCCTACCTAATACAAATAGTTTGCACTCGGTTACACAGTTTCAAGTATTCCGATCTAATATCAACAATTTTCAAACGTGCTACTATTTTTGCAACATTAGTTATTTGAATTTGGTTTGGTTTGTTTTGGTTTGGTTTGGTTTTAAGGCATAACAACCATCGTAGGTTATTCAATGCGAAATCCCCTTTTATTCATATAAACAGTTCTCTTTCAAACAATTCATTTTAGCATTACACAGTTTAGTTCTATTTGACTCACAGATATGAACTTATAAGGTGCTGCCACTCCGGGTCAACGTGGACCTAGAAGCGATTGCAATGAAGGGATACTTCGCATTCCCCAAAGTTTCCATATTACTGGAGCCTCACCATCAGATTGTTTTGTGTCATATCCAGGACACTCGTTGGGGAAGTCTTACCCCTTTGTAGAGAAGCAGTCGGTGTATTCTGCCACTCCATCCAAATGGGCCAAGTTATTTGAAATTCTAGAATCGTCTTTAGAGGAGGTAAATGGTGTTTCCAAGTAGGTAATATTTTTACTAGTAGTGAAACTTTTATTGCTTGCTTGGTTTATTTGTTTAACGACATATCAATTCCTAATGGGTTATCTAATGTCAAAATTTACTTCATTTTTAAATGTTCGATTTTAATCATAACTATATTTTCACTGTTCATTTACATTGTTTTAATTCCAGCTTTTTTTACTTGTCTATAATCATTTTCTTGGATGAATTTACTCATCAAATCTATTCAAAATGATTTTCAGACAGTTATATGGTTTCAATTATTCGTACATAATTCTATTAGGGCCTTGAATAAGTTTTCGCTGTTTTCTAACAAATGGCGTTCGCAGAAATGCGTGTGTGTAGTTTCAGATGCTAACGCATTTATAAGGAAGTATGATAAACGACCTTGAAATTCTCTGAATGTCATTTCGCCAAAAAACAACTTTGTTTTTCATAGCATTAAACATGTTGGATTTCATTTCAAAGAAAGTATATTTGCTGGGAATTTTACGGCACTTGTCCATTGAAAAGTAATCTGCAGCTGAAGAACATAGAATTCTTGTTAAGACTTACGGTGACCATGCTCTGTCGGAAACAACATGCAGAGAATGGTTTAAATGCTTCAAAAAGTTATCTTAAAGTTGAAGATAAAGAATACCCTGGCGCACTGAAAAAGTTTGAAGTCGAAGAATTAAAACATTACTTCATGAAGACTCATGTCAGGCTCAAGATGAACTTGCAGAATTATTAGGAGTAGATCACACCACAGTTTCAAGACGTTTAAAACCATTTGGAATGATTCAAAAGCAAAGACATGTGGTGCCGTACGAGTTGAAACCAAGAGATGTTGAACAGCATCTTGTCACGTGTGAACAGCGGCTTCAACGGCAGAAAAGGAAAGGGTTTTTTGCATCGTATTTTGACCAGTAATGAAAAGTGGATAAACTACGATAACCCTAAGCGTAAAAGATCGTGGGGTAAGCCCGACCATGCATCAACATCGGTGGTAAAGCCGAATATCCATGGTTCGAAGCTTCTGCTCTACATTTGGTAGGATCAGCTGGGTATACGTTATAATGATCTGCTCAAACTGACCAAAACTATCACGAGAGATCGCTATTGACTACAATTGATACGTTTGAGCCGATCATGGAATAAAAACGGCCCCTATACGAACAGATACGCGACAAAGTAATTTTACAACATGACAACACTTGACTACATGCTGGAAAACGCGTAAAAACTTCATTGGAAACGTGTAAATGGGATATCCCACCCTAACCGCCGAATTCACGATTCATTGCCCAGCCCGATTATCACTGGTTCCGATCGATGGCACATTGCCTGGCTGAGCTGTACTGTCATTGAAGATGTCCAAAAATGTGTTGACTTGTGGTTAGCATCAAAGGGTTGAATTGTTTTTCCAACGTAGAATTCAAATGCCACTAGAAAGATGAGGAAAAATAGTGTCTTACTTTTCATGAAAAATCAGCGAGAACTTATTTAAGACCCTTATTCTAGTTTATACGCAATTATATACTTTCCAGTAAATGTTCATGTTTACTAACAATTATTTACTTGGTTATATGACTTCGTGTAATTATTACTAATGGGTTTTACTAGATTTATTTGACCAATAGATCGGATTCGAACAGATACTCCCACTCCGTGACAGAGTACACATCGGAGCAAGGCCAATCAATGAGTATTCCACACTTCTCAGTTCTCCAGAACTGTATTCTCCCCTCTGGATGCAGCTTAGTCTCATATCCAGGGTATATATATATATATAATAACACACACACACACACACACACACACACACACATATATATATATATATAGAGAGAGAGAGAGAGAGAAACAAATGGAAAAAATTACTGCACAAAAGAAGCGAATTGACATCCAAGAGTAGACTTGTCAATGAATTCCCTATATTTCATTTACAACGTGACAAATTTCATATTTATTCTTACATATATATACATATTTACCAACCCCTCCGCTCGGGCAGGGTATGAAACAAGGTCAGTTTTAAGCGGAGTTTAACAGGTTTTAATTCACACACACACACGTATATATATATATATATATATATATATATAAAACATCTGTGTGTGAGTGTCACGTGTATTCTTATCATAACATCGAACATTTACTTTATATACACCACATTATAATTACCATTGATTTACCGTTTTTCCCACTTTTACGTCTGATGATTGTGGCGCAAGAAAATTCTTGCAACGGTCTTCGCGTGTTCAGAATTATAATTTTTTAGATTGTATACGTGCTCTGTAATAAGAGCATAGAGCACTCTTAAGTAAATGTTTATTCCTTTGCATATCTGTTATTATTATTATTATTATTATTATTATTATTTACTCCTTGAGAGCTTTTCACATCAGTATCAGATTATTATTTACTCCTTTGAGAGTTTTTCACACCAGCATTAGTTGATGGTTTCTCATTGGAGTTTGAGTTAGAGGAAATCTCCTTGAGACTCCAGGACTCTTCTCCGGATTCTGGCCAATCTTTAAAATGCTGTAGTCTGTATGGTCGGTACTTGTCTTCTTATTTCCAAGTCTTTACCAATCCTTTGAGGATTGTCCCAAGTGCCCCAACCACAACTGGTATCAGCGTCACATTATAATTCATATCAGTTTTATTTCTTGCCTGGTTTTCACATCAGCGTTCGCTGATGATCTTTCACAGGAGTATGTGTGGTACGTTTCCAGGACTTTTCTGAGCATTCAGGCCGATCTTAATACTTGTACTTTAAATGATCTCGGTTTGTCCTCCGATTTGTAACTTTTCCAGCCTTCTTAGTATGTCTTTGGGATCGTTCCAAGTGCACCAACTCCAACTGATATCACCGTCACTTTCATATTCCATAGCGTTTTTACTTTTCAGACGTGATCTAAGTATTTGTCTTTCTTTTAGTTTTATTTGATCTTCACTCTGTGGTCGGCCGTGACGGCAAACTCCACAATTCGGAAGATTCTCTTTTTTCTTTTTTTATTATCTATCAGTATGTCTTGTTTTCTTGCCGGAATTAGATGAACTGTTTGTATCTCAAGTTCCCAAAGAAATTTGTGCGTCTCATTCTCCTGAACATATTCTGATTTGTGCATGTACAATCTGACAATATGGTCAAATCTAAATTTCTTGCACAATTTCCAGTGGATCACCTTCCCCACGCAGATCTGTCTTGTCTTCTACTCTTTTTGTGCTGGTTTGATGCATTCGTTTATTATGTAATCAATCGCTTCGTCTCTCATATTATCTACACTTGCTTACACTGTTACATCTTATCTATTTTCGCTTTGATATAGTTGGTCCGTACGACGTTCTTTTGTGTAGCTATTAAGGGATATTCAGTTTTTCTAATAAAGTTTCCTTTTAAATAGTCCTTAACCATAATATCTGGTTTATTTCTCTTGCAATTTCTTCATATCAGTTTAAACTAGTGTTTTTTTCCAAAGTAACAGCATATCTCCTCAGATCCCCAGAATTCTTCTGAGAATTTATCAGTGATGTGATCTGGAGAATCACGATTCTTCATCTAATCACCAATCCCTCCAGTCTCTTTTACACATCCTATGGGATGGTTCCTGGTACATCAACATCCACTTTCTTATTTCACAGCCTTTTCAGCTCTAAAACAAGAGCCAAATGTCTAGCTTTCCTCTTTCTATTTTTTTTTTTTTTTGTCTTTCTCTGGTCCGCTCGAACATCAAAATCTTTTTTCTTGTTAACACTAGGTCTGATCTTCTATCCGTGATTCCGTGATCTGTTTGTATTTCAAGATCTCATCAGCATTATTATTATGATTATTATTATCATCATTTTACTCATTTGAGAGTTTTTCGCGCCAACATTAGCTGATGGTTTTCCACTTGTGTCTGAGTGACTGCAAGTCTCCATGATTCTTTTTAGTATTCTGACTGCTCTTAACGCTTTAGTTTGAGTGGTCTCCACGCGTCCGGCAGCTTCCAAGTCCTCCAGTCTCTGTACCAGTCCTTTGGTGACGGTATCTATCACGGCTATAACAATTGGTATCGCCGTCACTTTCATGTTCCATAGATTTTTCAGTTATCTTGCAAGTTCTTTGTACTTACCTCTATTATTATTATTTACTGATTAGAGTTTTTCACATCAGCGTTAGCTGATGGTTTTTTACTAGAGTCTGAGTGACAGCAAGTCTCCTCAAGTCTCCAGGACTTTTCTCAGTATTCTGGCCGTTCTCAATAATGTAGTAGTTTGGATGGTCTCCACTCGTCCGCCAACTTCCAAGTCCCTCAGTCCCTATTATTATTATTATTATTATTATTATTATTATTATTATTATTATTATATAAACTTTGGCTGAGATTTTTTGAACTTGTACAATATCGATCTCAGGAAATTGTCAAACAAAATCAGTATGATCGATTTTTTTAGAAGAGAGCCAAGGCGAAATTCCACATTAAAATATGTCTTTCATGCATTTATCTGATTTATATGCAGAAGTCTAAAAAAAACATTCTAATTGAAAAAAAACAACCAAACTTACACAACATAAAGAAAATGATACTTAAATGAGGTTGGCAGATTTTGTGGCTAAGTACACTGTGGTCACGTGACAAATATAAAGGCTTACGTATCAAATTTAGCCCACTGCAGGTATCAAAACAAGACATCAATATGAAAACAAATATTGCCTCTTATATATATATATATATATATATAAACGCAACTTACCCAAGAAAAGTTAAGGAGCGTGCTTCTTTTTTCTCATTTTTTAAATTAAAGTGTACACTGCATGGTTTCAATCTTGGTTTAGATTTAAATTTTATGAATTATTCTGTTTAGATGTATGTACGTGCGGGTGAGTGTCTTTTTCTCTGTCCAGAATACCTTGAATAGTAATTTGGTGAAGACTGAGACCATGTGGTACAAACCTGGTCGTAAATTGACGATAATAGTCCATGGAGCACAATACATCATCGTCCTGACAAACTGTTTCTTTTTTTTTCCTTTTTTGATCATAGACGTGTTACTTAAATCATAAATGTGGTCATAGGTGTTCCTCTGGCGTACTCTAGTATTAAATACTTTTTAAACTTCTTTAAGTTTTCTTAGTTTCCCGATCTGTTATTTAAAACAGGAAAATAAATGAAAAGATGACATGAATGTAAAAAGCGTGTTTAATGAAATGAATTGATCAGAAACTTGTTCGTCAAACTTTGTTGTATTTTGAGTGAATTCTATTATAGGGAAGTACGCATTTACACCACCCAGTATGGGACAATGTCATTTTAAGATGAAGTACAGCTGGTTTGAATTCAGTGTTTTCATTCTACTCGTTAAGTTGCCTTACTAAGTTCAGTTAATCTAACTAATTTCGTTGCATATTGACCCTTGACCGAGGCGTCAGATCAGAGATTCTCCTAAGAGGACGCACTTGTGAAAGTAAACGGAATCAGTCACGTGGTTGATCGGAAATTTGTGGGTGTTACGAAATGATATATGCGGATGTTCACGTGAGATATTTGAAGTCTGTCTGATAGAGAGTTGAGATCTCAGTCTTAAGTGGCCAGGCGCCCCGCTAAGACAGTGGCCTACGGCGAGCCTCTTGTTGAGTACCCTCGGTCGAAAAGTAGAAGTGCCAAGTGGGGCCTTGAAAATAACACAGCGTGTTATGGTCAAGAAAAGAAGTTATGGGTCAATAGAGCAGTCTGTGTCCGTTTGTCTCCGTCTATCTCTCACACACTAACAGAAACTTTGGCTCCAAGAAGAATAAAGAGAGTTATGTTTTTATAACGAAGTGTTGTGGTTCTTCCTTCATCACAGTATAAGATATTTAACCAGAGCTTGAAGAAGAGATAGATTCATGCCTTTCCTACGGGTATTAGCACGAAATGAAACGCAAACAGCCTCATTTAAGTCTTGAACACTGTGATACTGAGTCCATTTCCTACGACGATAACCGTTACACTAAAAGCACCTTCACTGTTGTAGGGAAGAGACGATGTCCGAGATAATTCAAGACCAGCTATCATTACGTTTGTAATTAACAACTGCGCATGTTAAAACACGTCAGACTATCAGCTTTCCTTGTCGATCGGAAACAGTTTTCTTAATAGCGTTATCTGAAATTTCAAAAAACAGGAGAAAAAAGATTTTGTAGAAAATAGAATTTATTAGCGTGCATCGATGAACTAAATAACTAATTACTTGATTGGCTTGATTATCTGAATATGTCTGAGACGTATTTTCATGTTACCAATAAAAACTACACAAAAATGAAAAAAATCGAGAAGTCTTCGTTAACAGAAGAAGAAAAAAGGTGAGAGATACTATTTACCAACCCCTCCGCTCGGGCAGGATATGACACAAGGTCATTTTTTAAGCGGAGTTTAACAGGTTTTGAAATCAGAGTTTTCCTTCTCCTAGACTAGTTGCCTCACCAAGGCTGAAGAACCTAGTCCGTCCTACTATTTACCCATAGCTGGAGGGAGAATAAGGGGGTTCATACCTTTCCCAAGGGTATTTGCCCGAAAGTGAACGTAATAGTGCGACTGGAGTACGAACTCGCGTACTACGATTCCGCAGCTCATCGCTTTAACCATTACACCACGAGGACACCCCTCAAATAAAGTGAGAGATAAATGTTAAATTCGTTCATGAAAAAAAACTTTAAAAGAATTTTTTTTTTAAACTAACGAACTTCTTACCACCTGGTTGATGGGGATTTTACCTGCAGACGAATGTACTGACTGTTAGCAGGTAGATAGGAAAAACATATCTCGCTAATCGTTTATCTATCCAATTTATCTCTATGCCATGTATACCCGTGTAATGAACAATACTTTAAGACCAATTTTAACCTAGAAAACAACATGTTGTTCATAATATGATTGGTTTGGTTGCGTTTTATGACATATCACCCATTATAGGTAATTTTATATCAAATCCTATTTATGCATATACAAGGAGCGCACAATAAGTTTCCAGACTTTTTTTCGTATGGGCACTTTTATTGAAAGTACACACATGAAACTCTAGTCTCCTTCGTAGTAATCTACTCCGGCTGCAATGCCCTTGTTGTACCGTTTCAACAACTTCTGGAAGGCCCCATTCAAGTCCTCTTGTCTGAGCGTATTTATGACCTTCGTCACAGCCTCTTTCATCTCTTCAATTGTCTCATAAAGACAGTCTCTAAGGTTAGGGAATAAGTAAAAGTCAAAGGGAGCAAGGTCTGGACTATAGGGAGGCTGAGGACATGTCTTGATACCCATCTTGGTCAGATAGTGTGTGACAAGGATGAGGTTATGGATTGGTGCATTGTCCTGCTGGAAATGCCACTGAGCCGATTTGAAGAGTGCTGGCCTCTTCCCTAGGAATCTCTTCCTGAACTCCCTTAAAACCTGTCTGTCCAGTGGGAGCCTTACTCTGGTGTTCTGACTTTCTTACTCCCCCCACTCCTCTCATCATCCCTCATAGACTCCCTGACTTCCTTGAATCTCTTATGCCACTCAAAAACTGATGCTCGATTCATGCAAGATGCTCCAAAAGCAGTCTGAAGTATTCCATACGTTTTTGTGGAATCTTTTCCAAGTTTAAAACAGAATTTTATTGCATATCGTTCTTCGAAAGTGTCCTCACATCCAGATTGCATTTTTGAAATTCACCAACAGTGACAATCAGGCTTTCGTATGGTGTATTTCAATTTCTGCTGAAGCTGTTCAACTGAACCATAAAATCATAAAAATTACCCAGTCATCTCATAAAATATATAGCAATAAAATACTGAATTTTCAAGAGTGTACAACAATTTTAAATGCCAGTTCTAAGAAAGTCTGGAAACATATTGAAGGCACTAGTATATTAAATATATGATTTTGTAAACACATTTTCTTGATTATCTAAAACAAGCCTGAGCTCTTTTTTTCACACAGTTAAATGGTTTTAAGAATTACTATATAACAATCACTGTTTCATATCAGTCATTTGTTTGCACACAGGTTTTTTTCCTATTTGACCCCTAGCTAGGACCCTATCAGGTGCTATTTAATCTGGGTTAGAAAAGAGCAATGGCAATGAAGGGGTACTCAACATTCCTCAAATCTCCAAGTCTGGATCCTTGCCATTAGATGGTTTTGTGCCATATCCAGCACAATCATTACATGATATATGTTTTTAAAACGTCGAAGCCACTCACATCGGGATTCTCAGGTATCAGAGCGTCACGGTCAACAATGTCGCCAGCGAACGGAATTTTCCACCACAAGCCAAAAATTATTTCCGAAACTATTCATTCTGAGAGTTGTTCCGATATTTTTAGACTGCTATCTTCCTAGTGGGTAGAGTGTTCGCCAAAGGTCCGGGAGACCGGGTTTCAATCCCAGGTCGCGTCATACCAAAGACTTTAAAAATGGTATTTGATACCTCCTTCCTTAACACTCAGCACACAGGTACGTGTCAAGGGTAAAGTGGATCAATCCAGGGGAAGGAGTCGCGTCCTCCCTTACACCTTGGTGTTGTAGCAATCGAAAAGGGAGCCTTCGGGTCACCCTCGACTACAGTCGCTAACTTTACTTTTACTTATATAGAGCAAGAAATATTTAGTACCTTCTCGAAGTCGTATTAGGACCAGTTACATTATTCAATAAGAATTAAAGAGAAATAAACCAGCCAAAATCTGAAGAGTTCGAATTTGGAGGAGAATCGATCAACTTCGCTCTAAAAGCAGCAGTCAAATAGGATAGCAGGCAAAGAGTCTGCATGGACCCCAATCAGTTGGTGCTGGTTGACGTTGGTTACATCTTCAAAAAGTGCGATTCTCCGTGAACGGGTGTGAAACGAAGGGTGTTTCTTACAACTGTCGTTTTTTATAATCTCCCTATCTTTTCATCATGAACACATACAATTCTCATCATTCTTCTTAGTCCCCATCCCTAACCCTAACCCTCCCCAGTTTAATTTAGTACACCAACTACCTCGTAGGGATTTTCTGACTGATTTCTGTCTTCGAGTCCTGAAAACAGTCACCAACCTATGATCTAGACGTAATCGACAGGTTGAATAGTTTTGTTTAGTCCCATTTTTTCTTCTAGGGTTTTTCTTTCGTTCCTTCCCATGTATAATAAATTTGTGAAATGTTATGTACAATGTTTTAAAACATTGTACATAATATTTTACAAATTCATTGTATATAGACATTTTTCAACATTTTCATGTATCAGCCTTTTATTAGGGCTTTATTCTCAATTTGGTTTCACGAAATGTAATTGTGGTATTTTGGTAAATGGAGTGTGGTTGTATAGAAGGCTTGCGAATATGATTATATTTACCCAACCCCAGGGTATGACGCAAGGTCAACGATTTTAAGTGGAGTTTTAACAGGTTTGAATTCAGAGTTTTCCTTCTCCTAGACTAGTTACCTCACCAAGGCTGAAGAACATAGTCAGCCCTACTATTTACCCATAGCTGGAGGGAGGATAATTGGATTCATACCTTTCCCAAGGGTATTAGTGCTATGTGAAATACAATCAGTCTTGTCCAGGATTTGAACTCGTTTCGCCGTGTCCATTCCCCTACGACGATAACCATTACACCATGGGCACCTCCTTGCGAATATAATACAGTATGGTTGGGTCAGTGAATATAGATGGCAAGAATTTTTCAGAATAGCATGACTAGCATGAACAGCTGACGACCACTCCCCTTCCCTATTGTTGTCTTGGACTTTATGCTCATTCATATTCGTTCTCAACTATTTATGCTAAATAGAATTTATTCATTGTGAATATCAAGAACACGTTCAAGATAAATTGAGGGAGTTGGGTAA
This sequence comes from Sepioteuthis lessoniana, assembly GCA_963585895.1. Lineage (NCBI taxonomy): Eukaryota > Metazoa > Mollusca > Cephalopoda > Myopsida > Loliginidae > Sepioteuthis > Sepioteuthis lessoniana. The sequence continues at coordinate 9,515,848 of OY757928.1, read as the reverse complement.
GGAGTCTGACCGGAGACCAAAGGATTGGAGTAGGTTGCTCATTTTATTCCTTTCACTGGCATGACCTTACCAGTTCCAAACAACTGGACGCCACTACCTTGGATACTCAGCGACGCTTTGTAAAGTCTGCAGTTCAGCTGTTTTTAAGTGCTCTTTTCAGAGTAGGAAAGTCTATTTTGCCAATCCATCTGAGAAGACCAGCCAGTTCCAGACTAGCCAGCATAATTCAGTAACCACCTGACGTAGCAGATCAACCAGCTCGATGCAACGACCTTCGGAGTAACAGACCAGCCAGCTCAGTTCAACTTCACCGAACAACCCATGCCGTAATCCCTGGCCTCTGAACCACAAGCATTACGCACTGACGGTGGACACTGCTCGAACCGATAGTGACTTCATCAATGACCAGCTGTAATATAAATAGGGGTTCTAATCAATTATTTTAGTTTATTTTTTTGTTTTAGAGATAAACTGTGAGCGAGGAAAACTTTGATTTCATGGTAGAATGTTCGAGTTGGAATGTTTAAAGTGAACTTTGGTTACGTACACATATCTCTCCCGTCATAATAAAGGTTTGTTTTGAAATCGGCTGTGGGCGAGATATCAAAATAAACATTTGGATGGGTGTAAGATGATATTAGAATAATGTGTCACCGGAAAGTTTTAACGATACGTGTTATTAACAGTTTAGTTAAAAGAATAATTAGAATAAGATATATATAAAGAGTTATAAGACACAGGTCAGTCGGTGACTTGGTGATTCGGTCAAGTCAGTTCGAGTCCAGCCTGAGACAGGGGCAGCCACTTCGGGGTAGAGTTTTGCCAGGGTGAAGAAGTGAAGTCTGTATTAGTTCATTTCGTCTGCCACGAGTTACTGTATCTCTAAGGGATAACGCATATCTTTCATTCTATCTCTCTCATTTTAAGACGACAACTGTAAAAGCAGTAGAAGAAATAATTTTTTGTATCAAGAACAAACCTAATCATTTTGTATTTGTGTACATTACAACTTTCGACATGAATGGTAATGCCCATATCTCACGTTCATTTGGTCTTGTAGTGCAACACAGAGTAACATTGTGTTGTATACTTTTCATAGACCCAACCAAGAACATAATCAAAGATAACGAAAGAACTTCAATGAACGAATGAAGCACACTTTTTTATTAAAAAAATATATCTCTCTCATTTTATTCTCGAAAGGGGCACACAGCTTGTTTTAAGTTAGAGAGATAGATGGAGAGACATATCCTTAGAGAGGGGACTTCTTGCCCCATTCTTCTTCCTGATTGTTTTTTTTTTCCCTTTTTCTTTCTGGACGAGTCATCATTTGGTGAGGTTGTGGCAGACCAGATGTGGTATAATTTCTAATATAATAAAACGAAATAAGACGGCGTGAAGCCGGTGGTCCATAATATTAAATAGATATATATAAAAATTAATATATATATATATATATATATTAGTTTTTATATAAAGCTATTTAGATAGATATATATATAAAAATAATATATATATATATTAGTTTTTATATATATATCTCTATCTATATATACATATCTATTTAATAGTATGGATGCTTAACTGCTACTCCAGTAGGATTGAGCTCTCTAGCGAATGAAGTAATTGTGTTGCCATTAGCGTATACGCAAGGCTCTTCGTATGAATCGAGTTCTTGGTAGCCGTTAAGCGGATATATGTAAACAATAACAATTGCGATTCATAACCGTTTTAATTTCCTTCGCTTGTGCTGGTTTCCTCGTGGCTGAGTGGTAGAATCTTGGATTGCCGCTTGAGTCAACCGGGTTTCGATCCCAGCTTCGGGAAAGTAGCCTGTCTAGCCACACTTATGAGTTCTGATAGAACGAAACAGATCTGTCTGTGGATGACAATATACATATATATATATATATATATATATATATATATATATATATATTAGTTTTTATATATATCTATTTAATATATGGATGCTTTACTGCAGAGGTGATCGTGTTGAATTGATTTCCGCCGTTGGAAATTGACACGAAACCTCGAGTTCAAATCCTCGACAAAGCTGTGTATATTTCACTAGTACATTTAGGAAATGCACGAATCCGACTATTTTAATTCCAGCTATTCGTAAAAAATAGGAAAGACAAGGATCTTTAGCCTTGTAATGGCCACCGGTCTAGGAGTAGGAAAACCCTTGATTCAAACGTGTTAAATTCCGCTGAAAAATTGACCTTGAGTCACATCCTGCTCGTGCATAGGAGTTGAGTATATATATATATATATATATATATATATGAAGGTAGCAGAAAAAAAAAACATAATCGAGAGAGGTGAATATATTATGATGTAAAGTCGACGTTAACGCTTTGGTTTCAGTAACCATCATCAGGATTTGGATATCAAAATAGTTCACATAGTGATGGACGATTGCTAAGATGACAGGAGCAAATGAGAAATATACAACGAAAAGATACATAAATGTGCATATGTTTTTTCTGCTACCTTCATACTGTCGGATTTTAATCCATATTTACTTTCATATATATATATATATATATATATATATATATAGGTTTTAAAATAAATCCATCCACTGCTGATTCCCGACGGCCAACATACTACTGGATCTAGTCTTTCCTCAAATTCCCTCCATATTCCATCTTAAAATGGTGTGTCATTTTATTGTTGAAAGATAATCAGCAAATTGAATTTTTCGCATTAGATTTACAGATTTTCAAAGAAGAATGTCATCATACAAGTTTCAAGTGTTTATCACAAGAGATGTAAATTCACTTAGTTTCCCTAACATGCTACGTGACACAACAGAAATAAATGATACATAAAACTCAATAAATAAACATATTTTTGATTTTGTAAGGAATCATTTTTATTGGGTATGAAATGCCAACCTTGTTTCTTAGAAATATATGGCACACATTCTCTTTCACTCTCTCTCACTCTCTCTCTCTCTCTCACACACACACACACGCCTACGCACACATTCACTCAATCAGACACACACACACACACACACACACACCTAAAATGAAGCTTTAATTAAATTTGAACTGAATGACAGCAATAGAGACTTTATAATTTAATGCTGCAATCAGATTGGTCGATGGAAGAAAAAACAAAATAAGCAAACGAAGAGATAGATAGATAGATAGATAGATAGATAGATAGATAGATAGATAGATAATATGGGTTAGTTTGCTTTTATTGCATATCTTCCTTTGTTGGTTATTTAATTCCCCATCCTGTTTATGCATATATATTTTTAATATGATTTGCAAACGAAATAGTTTGTAGGTAACATTGTTTTTAAACGAGCCAGACTCCAGTTTTTGGCACACTGTGAAATAGTTTCAAGCATAGAAAATGATTAAATATTCTTTGAGTCAGGGTGGGACTGCGATGAGGCATTACTCAGACCCACTCTGACTGAAATGTGGAGTCTCTCTTCATTGGCATATTGAAGAACTCCACATTTCCGAAAGCTCCAAGACTTAAGCCTCGCCATTAGATGGTTTAGTGTCATATCCAGAAAAGTTTTTTGTGTGGAGTTTTATCACTCAGCAGAGATGCAGCCGGCGTATTCAACAGCAGTTCATACCTATTTCGTAGCCCAGCCGGCTACAAAATAGGTATGAACTGGCTAAGATAGATAGATAGATAGATAGGATCAGTATGAGATAGATAGGTAGATAGATAGATAGATTCTTAAAGCTAAATTCTAATGACTGGTAAGAGGGTTGAGAGACTAAAATTGAAAGGAAAAATGATCGTAGAGAGAAAAAATAAAAACTGTAAGAAAGAAAGAAAGAAAGTTTAGGCTGGAAAGTAGGATGAGAAGGAACAGGATGGAGAGGGGAATGTGTTTCATAGCGCTTACAAGAACTCTCTCAGAAAAAGAATTGAAATGAAGATTTGGCGGTAAAGTGGGGTCAGGGATCGAGAAACTTAAAAAAAAGGAAAAAATTAGTTGGGACTTAGACACAAGAAAAAGGAATAAAAAAAGGCAAAAGAAAAAGAGGAAGTGATGAAAGACCAAGGAATATAATAAGTGGAAGATGTTTTATTTCCACAGATTTGCGAGAAGAAGATTTAAGAATTAAAGGGGAGGTGTGGAAAACGAGAGTAAAAGGCTGAAATGAGGTAGTAGAGGGGATTTTAGAAAGGTTAGGCATTTAGGAGTCGAAGAGTTGGGAGAAGAAATGACGGGCACTTAAATGTTATGAGAGAGAGTTCGAATTGAGGACAGAAGTTGAGTATGTGGGTCAGAGCTTGTGAAATCGGGGCCACAAGGGGAAAAGATATAACTTTCCTAAATGAATGAAATATAAATGCATGGAGATATGGTTTAGTTGATATATATATATATATATATATATATATATATATATGTGTGTGTGTGTGTGATTGCACAAAACAAATGAAATAAACACTTTTAACACTAAACTAGAGATTCTCTGATTTACTTTTATAAAGTCCAATACATACATACAGTTGACACAGGTGGCGTAACGGCTATCGTGTCAGGAAATGAACAAAATAAACTGAATCCAAATTCTGTATGAAGTACAGTTCGCGGTAAGGCCCTTGGGAAATGTATTAATTAATCTCTTCTCCCCCCGCCCCCAGTCAAAATCCATCAGTCTAGGAAAGGGAAAATTCTCTAGATTGGGCCAGGGAGTTATGGTAAGAAGAGGTGATCCGAAAGAATCAAGATTTCTTAGATTAGTCTTACAACCGAATGTAGTTTAGGGCCGACGACACATCTTCCTTTTTTAAAAGATATCAATAGGAATTTGTTCATGTACCATCCAAATTGTATATATTCACTCAACCTTTCTGCTATGGACAGGATGGGACACATGGTCAATTCTAAGCGAAGTTTTACTTCTCCTAAATTAGTTACGACACCAAGTTTAAAGAGCCCGGCATTTCCCTCTATTTAACATTAACTGGAGGAAAAGTATTAGCGCAATTAAATTCTAACAGCCTCGTCCAGAATTTGAACTCAGGTCACTGTGTTGATTTTGCAACAACGATAGATATTGCACTACGAGCACTTCCACAACATTAAACTTGTATAACGTCCAAATTTTTAGAATGTATAATCGAAATTATATGACATACATTAGTATATTTCTTTGTAACTAAATAGGAGAAGTAATGGCTAAAGTGTTCGACTGCGGCCTAGAAGTCAAATAACAGTATTACGTTCACTTTTGGACTAATGCCCAAATGGAAAATTTGAACCTTCTTTTACCCCTAGCTGTTCTTCTGTAAGAATAAGTAAGGCATTATATAAGCCAGGAAGGTTGATATGCCATTCAACAAAGAAACTAAACTTGATGGCCCGGTCGGCTGGGTTTGTAGAATACACCGACAACATTTCTGCATATCCTGGATATGACACTTTAAAATCTGATGATGAGGCTCTAGTAATGCTGGAGCGTTGGGGAATACAGAGTACCCCTCATTGCCATCGTTCCCAGATCCACTCTGGCCTGGATTGGTAGGACTTGAAAGGGTCTTATCTATTGCTCAAATAGAAAATGTTTAACATTTAAGCAGAGTGCCAACAAATGACATGCTAAACTGAATTGCTTGAAATAGAACTGTTTGATTATCTAATTGTGTGTAAACAAATGACTGATGTTTAATCGATTTGTTAGTGATACATAGCAATATTTGGAACCATTTAACCATATTGAGATGCTAAACTAAATAGGTTGAAATAGAACTGTTTGATTATTTAACTGTGAGTAAACCTGAACAAGTCCTGGCAGCAACACCCCACAAGACACCAACTGTACGGCCACCTGCCCCCTATCACGAAAACTATTCAAGTTAGACGAACCAGACATGCAGGACACTGCTGGAGAAGCAGAGATGAACTCATAAGAGATTTACTCTTATGGATCCCCACACATGGCCGCGCAAAAGCAGGACGACCAGCTCGAACGTACATTCAGCAGCTATGTGAGGATACAGGATGTTGTCCTGAAGACCTACCTTGGGCGATGAACGATAGGGAGGAGTGGCGAGAGAGGGTCAGGGATATCCGTGCTACCAGCACGATATGATGATGATGATGATGAAATAGCGTTACTTGAAAACATTTAACTGTGTGCAAGAATGATTAATAACAAATAGAATTATTTTTATTTGATAGAAATAAGTAAAACCATTTAACTGTGTGAAAAAAATGAGCTCAGGCTCATTTAAAAATGTTATCTAGAAAATGGGTTTAAAAATCATATATTTAATATATATGTAGAAAGTGGATTTGGTATTAAATAACCTACAATGGTTGATATGCCATAAAAACCAGCCAAACCAAATCATATATATTTAATATATATGTATAAAAAGGATTTGGTATTAAATAACCTACAATGGTTGATATGCCATGAAACCCAACTAAACCAAATCGTATATATTTAATATATATGTATAAAAAGGATAAGGTATTAAATAACCTACAATGGTTGATATGCAATAAAAACCAACCAAACAAAGTCATATATATTTGATATATATGTATAAAGAGGATTTGGCATTAAATAACCTACAATGGTTGATATGTCATAAGACCAAACCAAACCACACCGAACGAAATCCTCAAATTTTCTTGGAATTCGAGAAATTGCCGATTTTTGGTAGATATTCTAAATTGAAGGAAGATTTGCCAACAAATTTATATTTATTCAAATTATTTCATGTAAACATCGTTTTACTAGATAAACAAATTTTTAAAAAGAAATGTTCAATTTTTTTTTTAAGATAAACATATATGATTTTTATGTCAAATATTTTCGAATTATTCTTAGGAATGGCACAAAATTCGACTGAATAAAATAAAAATCTTTACAAGTTAGGATGTTTTATCAAGACATTACATTTTTTTGAAGTACGAAACTTCTTATACACTTGTGAGCGGGTGGAAATTTAACAATTTCCAAGCTAGTGCAGTTGGACCTAGGCTGACTACAAACATAACCTACTAGATATCATATTTATCAACTCCTCCGCTCGGGCTGGATATGACACAAGGTCTATTTTAAGCGGACTTTAACAGATTTGAATTCAGAGTTTTCCTTTTCCTAGACTAGTTGCCTCACCAAGGCTGAAGAACTTAGTCTGCCCTACTATTTACCCATAGCTGGAGGGAGAATAATTGGATTCATACCTTTCCCAAGGGTATTAGTGCTATGTGAAATGCAATCAGTCTTGTCCAAGATTTGAACTAGATATGGTAGAGCAGTTTCTGTTGCTTACCTAAACTTAATGATTTTGCAGTTCTCTTGAAACATGTGGGAAGTGAATGTTTATTTTATGTCCCTGATAAATCTTTATCAAATCCTGCTGACAGCATGGAGTTACATCTCAATCTTCCTCCCTCCCCCTATCTCTCCCTATCGTCCATCGATCCCGGATGTTCCTCTTGACAACATCCACACTGAGCTGATATGTCCTTGCAATTTAGCCAACACTGAGGCATCAGTGTATCGGAGTACATAAAAGAACATCATTTATGCGTTCGTCCTTACTTTTCAACTGTGTCCAACATGTCATAACCGTTTTGTGAGATGGTAAGCAAGTGGTCGTACAGCTATCGTTTTATGGGGTCTTGCGTCTAGAATTCAAAATACCACGTAGGATTCTTGTATAGTTCCCATCTAGCTTTTTCTCCGTAAGATCCGTTTGCATCCAGACGTTACAGCCATACAACAGTACTGACAAATGCAGCTTGAAAGAAATTGCATTTCAGTACCTTTGGAATCGGGTTTAAAGCAAAAATCACAAGAATAAATTTATAACAAGATTCGCTGAATTATCAGGAATATCCAAATTTCGACATATCGGGTGTCTAGGAAAATAGTGAGGAAGGTCCTGAATTATGGAAGGTGATTTTTGTGATTTGATCACAGACGGGAATCTGCTAAATTAAGTACTTACAGATGAATAAATGATAAATACTTGAACTTTGCTGGAGTAATAAGGAAGATGTGAATCATGAGTATCAAATTTGATTTTTTAATTATTGACTCACTGTTACTCGATGTATTAGAGGCGAAATTGAAAGAATTCAATTTTCAAAAAACCAATTGCAACTCTTCAGGTTACAACAGAATCCATTTTCTAAACAGCTTATGATCAAATGCAAAAATTGGTCAATTTGATTCCATCATCTTAGATCAAACTTTTCTTCATAAGATTTATTTGTTTGTTTCTTATTCAAGTTAAATAGAAGCAACATTTTCTCGGTTATTGCTCTCAAATTATTTGAAATAATTTCAATCAGTCCCTTGAAGTTTGGTGCGTGTTTTCTATGCATTTTTCATTGATTGGTAGCTTTGGCCGACATCTCCCTTAGATTTCTAGATCGAAATCTCGACTGAAAACGGCCCTCCTAGTTACGATTAGAAAACATAGTATCCCACGCGAAGAAAGAATTCTTTGATATGATACTAACCTTCATACAGTTGTGGGATTTTATTTGGGGGTTCTGGAGAGTGTAGATTCATTCCTTCACTATCCTTACTCCCTGTTCGACTCTGATCAAGACCGATAATAACTGCAAGCACTTCATCAATTGTTTGAATAGATCTGTTTAAGTTAATTTTAAAATGATTTTGAACAACATTAATGCACTGGCCTTTAACGCAGTTTCTTCCAAGCAGCTGTCGTGTTGATACTGCTATATGGCTGCACTACATTGACGCTAACTAAAAGTATGGAGAAAAGGCTTGACAGCAACTACACAAGAACGCTGCGAGCAATTTTAAACAAGTCCTGGAGACAACACCCCACAAAGCCCCAACTGTACGGCTACCAACCTGCCATTTCGAAAACTATCAAAGTTAGACGAACCAGACATGCAGGTCACTGCTGGAGAAGCTGGGACGAGCTCATAAGTGATGTTCTCCTATGGACTCCCTCATGTGGCCGAGCAAAAGCTGGACGACCAGCTCGAACCTTCACACTGCAGCTCTATGAGGATATGGGATGTAGCCCTGAGGACCTACCATAAGCGGTGAACGATAGGGAGGAGTAGCGAGAAAGGGTCAGGGATATCCGTGCTGTCGTCATGACATGATGATGATGAAGTGTTTACCGGTTTAAAATGAGTAGAAAATACATTTTTTATATTTTATATTATCGGAAGCCGTGATCATTAAGTCCACTACCCTGTGAAATATCTTTACAGATGTCGTTACAGAATGTGGAATCGACGATCTGAGTTCAAACCACGGATGAGGCAGTTAACATTCCACATTGGGCTAGTGAAACATTTCACATTGCCCTTGGGAAAGGTATGAATATAAAACTACCCTCCTTTAGCTATGGATAGATAGTAGGGCATATTGGACTTTTAAATCTTTGTGTGACGAGCGGTCGCTAAGAAAAATTCTGTAATCAGACCAGTTATACTCCGCTTAAAAATTGATTGGGTATTCTCTTGTACGATAGTCATGATACGGATACGTGAAACGTACATAGAATGTTCATAACATATATACATAGAACATAGGAATCCCGAAACACGAAAAGCACGTAACGACTTCTTTGTTCAGGTACGAAACTTTTTTATTACCTTTGAGTTTAAAGGTTCTTCGACATAAGGAGAGAGATACACATTCTTTCCATCCTGGCTTTTCCATCTGCCCCACCCCCCACCTCCGTCTCATGCATCGCCTGTAGCGTGCAAATTCGTTTGGCCTCTGCGAGCCCCGAAAGTCGACACTTCTTGTCTGACGGCAAGATTCAACTCACCTAACTTTTTCAAATCTCCCAAAATCCTCCGCGCACGCTTCCGGTGAATGACGTCATTCGCACTCCCTAGCCCCGTTTCCTATCTGGGCTATTGTGACATCTCTGAGTGACACGTCCGCTCCGCGTGTGCGCGTGAACACCGACGCTCATGTTGCACCGAGCTAACCCATGCACTGAGCCGAAAGATTCTCAGCCTAACTAAACCCAAAGGCATAAAACGAAATCCCTTGGCCATTATATTACACTCTCCTGTTCATAATGGAAGGGTTTGGCAAATAAATCTTGACCCCAGGTGAATATGGAGTTACTCCTTCGTGTGTCATTACTCCTATGTCTTCTGTGAGCAAGGGCAGTGTTACTCATAATGATTTTATCGATAATTCTAATAAATCTGTTTGATATAAAATTACTATCATTTTGAACTCCACGAATGCATTGGATTTTAAAACGTTGATATTGCAAATGGGCGTAAAATGTTTACACATTTAAAATGGTTAGAAAACAGATTTTCATAATGAAATACCATATTTGATTCACTGGCACCACAAACTATACCAGCAAGAGTTGAAAATTAATTCAAAAGAATTTTTGCGTTACTCTCTTTACAAATTTCCTTATGCTGAAAAAAATATATATATAAGAGTGTATCATAATTCATTTCCTATATGTATAAAAGATTAACACCTCATTACTAATATTACGAAGAGTTGTAGTAGTAGTACCCATAATATATATATATATATATATATATATATATATACACAAATTTCGTTGAATATAATTGACATTTTCTGTCTACATATTTTCTTGTTGATCCATTCATATTGCCGTATTGATTTTATAGTATTCGGCGGGAATTGATTGATATATTTTCCATAATTGTTTATTTATAGAACAATTTTAAAAGTAAACGCTACACACTGCAACGGCACAGATGCTTTTCTTTTTACAAAGTAGTAATGTACATACAAAAGTTACATCCCTTTTGTAATCCCCTGATGATGCCCCAAAGTCGGGCAGAAAGTATTTGGGAAATAAACAAATATGGAAAATACATCAATCAATTCCCGCCGAATACTATAAAATCAATACGGCAATATGAAAGGATCAACAAAAAATATGTAGACAGAAAATATCTATTATATTGAACGAAATTTGTAATAATGAAGAAATGCTGCGAACACACACACCCACACACACACACATATATATATATATATATATATATATATATATATATTTTGGATCTTTACACCTAAGTTTATTTTGCGTACGTATCTAGAGACTATGATTCCACTAGGATACTGCTTGCAAGGTCTAAGGTGCTGCAAATCTCCTCAGGTCACCAGGACTTTTTTCGGTATCTGGCCGGTGTCAACAATGCTTTTGACGCAAGTGCTATAACATGGGATTGTGTCACGTGGTTTTGGTCAGCACTTCTGACGCTCTGTTGACGTGTATTTATGGAAGAGGACGATTCTATTATATAGGGAGTACAACACTAAATATGTGATTGAGTCACAATAAAGGCGAAAACGTTACTCCTTGGAAGATGCCTCTGTGGGCTTTCACCTTTCTTAAAGTTTTTCCTCTTGTTATTAATTCCATTTTCTAGTTTTTCCTGGTTTCTGTGATGAATATTTTTACCTAGTCGGAAATCTGGTGCATTTTAAGACAAGCTACAATCCGTGATTGCGAGACCATATCATACGCTTATTTGTTGTCAATTCATATCTAGCCCACTCTGCGTATTTATGCTAAACTGAACTGTTTAAAACTAAACTGCTTTGACATTTAAACTGCGTATTTATGCTAAACTGAATCATCTGAAATAAAACAATTTTTACATTTAACACTGTATTGCCCAGTCGGCTGGGGGTGTAGACTACACCTCTTCAGAGAGGTAAGACCCCCCACCAATAAGTGTCCTGGATATGACACTAAACAATCTGATGGTGAAGTTCCAATGATACGGGAGCTTTGGGGAATGTGGAATAGCCCTTCATTGCCATCGATCCCAGGTTCACTCTAATAAGGCCCCCTATCTATGGGTTAAATAGAACTAATCTGCGTACTTATACAAAACTAAATTACTTAAAATGGAACTGTTTTGATATTTAAACTGCGTTTTTATGCTAAACTGAATTGTTCGAAATTGAGCTGTTTTTTACTTGAAACTACTTACGCTTAACTGAATTCTCTGAAATAGAAATGGTTATTTGTATAAAAATGGATTTGGCATTAAATAACCTGCAAAGGTTGATATGCCATAAAATGCAACCAACCAACAACAATATGGTAGACCTGTTATTGGTCTATAGATGCCAGTGATGTTTTTTGTTTTGTTTTGTTTTTTTTGGGAGCAAGATAGTTTTCCCCTTAGTTCATCCATTCGTGTGTACTTGCGTCTTCTAAGCATCTACTCAGTTGTAGAGCCAGTCTGTCATGGATGGACGTAATTTTTTTAAACCAGAATCCATATATGCCATCATGGCCTGGCTTTTTCCAATTCGGTACATTTTTTAGTGTTGCTCTGGATGATTCCAAGTTTCTATCCACCGTAGGTTCTTCTTCGAGTCCTTGTAATTCTTTTGCCGTGTTATTTACCATTCACTCATTTTTTACGTTTTTTCCGTTTCCATATTTTACTCCAAAATTGTTTTGCGTCCTTTGCATCTGATTTTTGATTTGACCACGTGAATTCTCTTCTCAATCTACTTGTTGATAGAATTTTCTTTCGTTATTTGGTAATGCCCTGTTTTGTTTGTATTGCTTGACCCTATCTCTATATATTTTAATTTTCCTTTCTTTCGGGAATCTTTTGAATTATCCGTTCCAGTTGAAGTGACGCAATTATTATTATTATTATTCTCTCATCAGAGTTTTTCAGAGCGTTAGCTGATGGTTTTTCACAAGAGTTTGAGGGACAGCAAGTCTTCTTAAGTCTCCTGGACTCTTCTCAATATTCTGGCCGTTCTCAATATTGCTGTCGTTTGGATGGTCTCCACTCGTCCTACAGTCCCTCTAGTAATCCTTTAGTTACTGTTCCAAACGCACCAATTACAATTGGTATAATTGTCCCCTGCATGTTCTATAGTTTTTTCAATTCCCTAGCAAGGTCGAGGTACTATCCTTCTTTTCACATTCTTTCAGTTTTATTCTGTGGTCATCCGGGACAGCAAAGTCGACAATTTTGCAAGTCCTGATTTTTTTGTTGATTATTAAGTCTAGTTTTCTGGCCGAGATTAGAGGATCCGTATGTATGTCAAAGTCCCATAGGAGTTTATGTGTGTTATTTTCTAGGACAGATGCTTGGTTGTGCATATACCATTTGTTTGTATGGTTGAATTTAAATTTCGTGCACATCTCCTAGTGGATCACCTTGCCAAGCCAATCGTGTCAATCGTGAAGAAATAAAGGGAAAATATAGATAAATACATCTTGCTTATGAACTAAAAACATCTTGAATTCCTTATATTCCTTCAGCGCTAACTTGCTGCATTCGCTTATTATGTGATTCATGGTTTCATCTTTGTCACCACATAGCCTACATTTGCTATTTTGTTGCGTCTTATCTATTCTCGCTTTGATATGATTGGTTCTTAAGACGTTGTTTTCTGCTGCTATTTGGAGAGATTCTGTTTCTCTCTTAAAGTTTCCTTTTCTTAGCCATGTCCAGGTTTTCTCGTATGAGATGTTGTTTATTAGTCGTTTAAACCGCCCATAGAGTTGTTTTCCTTCCCATTTTTGTTATTGTTATTATAATTATTCCTTGAGAGTTTTTCACATCAGTGTAGCTGGTGGTCTTTCACTGAATTCTGAGTGAACACAAGACTCCTCACTCCCCATGACTCTTCTCAGTAATCAATGCAATGGTCTTGATGGTTTTGTTTCTTCCTCGAATTTCCATTTTCTCTAAAATTTCTTCCAATCCACCAGGAATCGTTCTGAGTCCACTAACGACAATCGGTACTTCCATCGCCCTCATGTTCCCCAAATTTTTCAGATATCTCGCAAAATTCAAGTATTTGCTGGTATTTTCGTTATTATTATTATTATTTTCAATCCATGAGAGTTTTTCTCACCAGTTTTTACAGGTGGTTTTCCACTGTTATCTGAGTGACCGCAAGTCCAGTCTCTTCCAGTTATTCTGGCTTGTTTTAAAAGAGCAGAGTTCAAAATGATCACGGTTCTTTCACTAATCCCAAATTCCCTAAATTTCTTTCCTAAATTTTTACAATGAAACCATCTGCTGTTGATATCACTGTTACTTTCAAGATGTTTTTAGTTCATAAGCAAGATGTATTTATCTATATTTTCCCTTTATTTCTTTTTGACTCTAACGTCCACGGGAACGGCGGAATTCACAAGATGACAAGTCCTTTCTTCTATTTATTTACAGTGTGTCTCGTTTATGGCACTCACGTGATTAAAAAGAGTCAATTTCTATCACCAAATAACCGACACTATTCTTTCGCGTTTTATGAATGTTTGCTGAGATACCATTGGTGCTTGTGGCATTATTTTAAGATTCAGTCTCTCACTTGAATCTTCACCTTACTTACTATACATACCCTGATGATTTCGTATTGTATTTCCTTAGTCACTTGAAATATCTCTCCGTTTGGTTATTACTATTATTATTATTATTTACTCCTTTAGAGTTTTTCACATCAGTATTAGCTGATGGTTTTTCACAAGAGTTTCAGTGACAACAAGTCTCCTCAAGTCTCCCGGACTCGTCACCGGATTCTGGCCGTTCTCAGCAATGCTGTCATTTGGATAGTCTCTGTACCCGTCCGCCAACTTCCAAATTATTATTATTATTATTCCTTGAGAGTCATTTCTACTAGCGTTACCTGATGGTCTTTCACGGAAGTATGAATAATAGCAAGTCTCCTCAAGTCTCCAGGACTCTCCTCAGTATTCTGTTCGATCTTAATAATGCTGTACTCTGGATGATGACCACTTATCCTCTGATTTCTAAGTCTTCCAGTTTCTTTAACAAGCTTTTAGGGATTGTTCTGAGTGCTCCAATTACAATTGGTCTAACAATAACTTATGTTCCAGAGGGTTTTTTTTTACTTCTCTGGCAAGGGCTAAGTACATATCTCCCTTTTTGCTTCTATTTATTTTCACTCTGTCGTCCGTCGCAACAGCAAAGTTCCCTATTAGAAGGTTCTTCACTTTTTATTCTTTTATTTTTTATCTTATTTTAATTAATTTATTTATTTTCTTTTGTGGGGGATGATTATCACTAGATCTTGTCGTCTAGCCGAGATTACGTGACTTTTTGTATCTCAAAATCACAGAGAACTTTGTGCGTCAATTCTCCAAGATGGATTTTGGATTGTGCATATTATTATTATTATTATTATTATTATCATTCCTTGCAAGTTTTTCACAACAGCATTACCTCGTGGTTTTTCGCTGAAGTGACAGCAAGTTTCCACAAATATCCAGGACCCTTCTCTGTATCTGCTCGATCTAAAAAGAGCTGCAGTTTGGATGGTCTCATCTCATCTTCCGATTACTAATTCTCCCAGCTTCCTTAGCAGCCCTTTGAGGATTATTTGGGGTGCACTAATTACAATTGGTATCACCCTCACCTTCATCTTCCACAATTTTTTTTTGTTCTCTATCTTGGTTTGGTTTGGTTTGGTTCCTTTGTTTAATGGCATATCAACCTTTGTAAGTTATTTAATGCCAAAGTCATTCTCCTAGAAGAGCAGTAGTGGTACTATTTAACCCATAGCTGGAAGGATAAGGGGGTTCATACCTTTCCCAAGGGTATTTACCCGAAAGTGAACGTAATAGCGCGACTGGGGTACGAACTCGCTTACTATGATTCCGCAGTCCATCACTGTAACCATTACACCACGAGGAAATCCACCTCTCTATCTTGGTCTAAATACTTTAGCTGATGATCTTTCGATGAATATTGAGTGACAAGAAGTCTCCTCAAGTCTCCAGGACTCTTCAGTATTCTGGCAGATCTCAATGATGCAGTAGTTTGGATGGTCCAATCCTTGTATCAATCCTATTTTGACCGTAACAAGATCACCCATTATAGTTGGTATAATCGTCACTTTTATGTTTTTTTTAACTCCCGAGCAAGGTCGAGGTACTTATCCTTCTCTTCACGTTCTTTCAATTTTACTCTGTAGTCAACCGGGATGGCAAAGTCCACAATTCAGTGAGTTTCCTTTTATCTTTTCATTTTTTTTTTTTTTGTTAATTATTATAAGGTCTGGTCGCCTGGCCGAGATTAGGTGATCCGTTTGTATGTCAAAATCCCAGGTGAGTTTGTGACTCTCATTTTCCAGGGCAGATTCTAGGTTATGCACAAACAATTTGTTCGTATAGTCAAATTTCAGTTTTTTGCACAATTCCCAGTGTATCACTTTGTCCACCAAGCTGTGTCTGGTCTTATATGCTTTCTGTGCTAATTTGCTGAATTCGCTTATTATGTGACTGGTCGTTTCGTTTCTTTCTCCACATTTGCTATTTTGATGCGTCTTTGATATGATTGGCCCTTATGGCGTTGTTTTGTGCTGCTATTAGAAGAGATTTAGTTTCCTTCTTAAAGTTTCCTTTTCTTAGTCACATCCACGTTTTCTCGTGTGAGATGTCTCTAGTTAGTCGCATAAAATGTCCATACAGTTGTTTTTCTTCCCACTTTTATTATTTTAGTCTTTGTGAGTTTTTCCCTCCTATTTGAACTGGAGCTTTTTCACTGATATCTGAAAGTCTTCAAATAACCGGGATTATTTCTTGTTTGGCTTTCATGTCAATAATATTTGTTAGATTACAAGAAATCTCTTTTATTTCTTCGTTGATAGTAAATTATATATAATCATGGAATTGTGCTAGTTTATAAGCAATTTACTATTAACAATTTCTCCACAAACTACTTCGTTGTGTCAGTAGAAAAAATATTTGCTTTTAATTTTTCTTTTAAATTATCATTAAAGTCACTCTTTTTCAATTTATTACGCTATCGTTAGCTCGTTGCCTGTCACTGGAGTTTGAGTGGTAGAAAATCTTCCCCGTTTTCCAGGACCCTTCTCAGTATGCAAGCTGATATCCATTTCCTCCTTTCTCCTTTATAAGTCTTTGGGTACCGTTCCACGAGTATAAGATATATTTTGGTATCACCGTCCACTTTTATGTTCCACAGCTTTTTCAATTACCTGGCTAAGTCGAGGTACTTATCTTTCTTTTCGCTTTTTTTCAGTTTTACCCTGTGGTCAGCAAAAATAACAATGTCCACAATTCGGTAACCAGCATTACCAGATGGTTTTTCACGGGAATCTGAGTGACAGCAAGTCTCCTCAAGTCTCCAGGACTCTTCTCAGTATTCTGGCCGATTTCAACAATGCTGTAGTTTGGATGGTTTCCACTCGTCCTCTTATTTCCAAGTCCTCCAGTCCTTTTACCAATCCTTTGGTGATTGTTCTAAGCGCGTCAATTACAATTGGTATACTGTCCTTTTCATGTTTCATAGTTTTTTTTCTGTTCTCTTGCAAGGTCCAGGTAATTATTTCTCTTTTCGCTTTCCTTAAGTTTTACCCTGTGGTCAGCCGAAATGACAAGGTCCAGTACACGACAGGTTCTCTTTCTTTTGTTGACTATCACAAGGTCTGGTCGTCTGACCGAGATTTGGTGATCCGTTTGTATCTCAAAATCTCCTAGAAGTTTATACATCACACTTTTCAGGACAGATGCTGGGTAGTGCATAGACTATTTGTTCGTATGGTCAAACCTAAACTTCTTGCACAATTCCTAGTGGATCACCTTGCCCACCGAGTTGTGTCTAGCTTTATACTCTCTCTGCGTTTAATGCATTCAGTAACACATTTTTACAGACTTTGGCGTCAACCTTTATTCATGCACACTTTTAAAGATTATTAACAAAAGCTTTTCTCAATGTAATTTTCGATCAATATTGATCATAAAAATGTTTCTTAGATTTACTTTCACTCATTGTAAATGCGAATTTTTACATTTTCATTAGTGTGCATATTTGTTCCATCTGTGCGTCCGTACAAGTGTGGTATAATGTGCATGTGCATGACAGTGCGCCGTTGTAGCGCTTCATTGGCAGGAAAACAGCCTCGTCAGGATGTTATGGTCTCACTGAGCGACACTTCCTATATTTACAACTAACGTCACCATCGGATTGTCGGGGAATATCCAATTTGTGATGCACCTCAACGTCTCCACAATACCATCCCCGTCCAATTCAGCGCTCACGATTTTCCCCAGCTGGGCGAAGCAGTTCAGCCCCACCCTTTTTCACCAGCATCTCTGCCACTATCACCTCCCACGCCATCCTTCGCCGCCTCTTGTCCCATCTCAGACACTTTATCCCAACTGTCACTGAGATAATTCATGATAGTTCCTCCTCACTGGATCCCAGGCATGGGCCAAGGAATCCGTGGAAAAGGGAGACGTAAGAGGACCAAGAGTTGCCCCCCTGCACCTTATTTTTTTTAATGGGAGGAGAACAGGAAACAAGAGAAAGGGGTTTTACGATGATAAAGGACTGAGCCTGACGAGGCCGGACAGAGACTGGATCTGAGCAGCTATTGGAGCGAAAAAAAAGAGAAAACAAGCGAGAGAGGAAAACGGAGATATGAAAGCGAAGTTTAGGTTGGTGAGAGAGGGGTTGTTGAGGTCGTGTATTTGGATGAGGAGTGTGAGTGGGGGGTTGGTTGTAAGGTCCGAAGATGACTGACGAGGAATCGGAGATCGGGAGGGAATGAAGCAATGCGGTGATGGGGGTGTTAGTGGTAGGGATGTGAAATAGTTTTGCGGGGGGGGGGACATTTTCATTGGGGAGAGAGCGGAGAGGCGTCTGGAATAAGCTTGACACAAAAGAAAAGACTAGTCTTGTCGAGACTGCAAGACGACGAATAGAAGGTCGAGTGAACGGATACCGGAGAAGGGCGTTGACGAAAGAGGAGGTAGGGATAGAGAGTTGGCAAGAATGCAGAGCTTCGTTACCATCTGGACATAACAAAGAAGTACAGTCCCTCTTCCCAGCTCTTGACACTGTTTTGGACCCCGAATTCTGATGTAACGAGTGACGTTCTTTCCTATTTTCTCCTTCGCTTGCTAGATTTGGAGACTTTACTTTTCTACATCCATTTTTCTTTCTTTTTCTCTTTTTGATTTTCTTTCTAGCATTTCTTTTCGTCTTCACCTTTCCTTTTTCTTTCATTTCTTTTTTTTCTTCACCTTTTCTTTTCCTTTTTTTTCTTTTCTTTCTCACCACTCCTATCGTTTCTTTTATTTTCTTATTCACCCCTCCTTTTTTTATTTTTTCTTCACATCTCCTTTTCTTTCATTTCATTCCTTCTTCACCTCTTCTTTTCCTTTCCTTTCTGTTTCTTCTTCATTCCTTATTTCCTTTATTCTCTTTTCTTCCTCGTCTTTTTTTACTTTCATTTTTTCTTCTTCACTCTTTTTCTTTCTTTTCTTTTTCTTCTCTCTTCTTTCCTTTCATTTGTTTTTCTTTTTTTGTTGTTTCAATTCTTATTTCCTTTTATCAATTTTTTCTTCACCCCTCCTTTCCTTTCTTTTATTTTATTTTCTTCTTTATCTTTTCTTTCTTTAATTTTTCCTCTTCACTTTTTCTTTTCCCTTTTTTGTCTTTTTTCTTCTTTCCTTTCTTTTCTTTTTCTTCTTCTGTTCTTTTTTCCTTTTACGTTAAACAATACTTTTTTTTTTTAATTTTCATTTTTATTCTAACTTTCTTCTTTTTTTTCAGCTGTTTTTTTTTCCTCCCTTCTCCACCACTGCTGATATCTTCTTTCTTTTACCCTCGACCATAAAATCCTTATTTACATTCTTCTTTCTCCTCCTTCTCTCCGCATTTCATTAGTTTGCAATCCTACTCTTTAATATCTCACTCCTACGTCTGCAACTCCAACGTCTCCACTTCCTCCTCCTATTTCCTCCCACTTTGTCTTATAATCATTTAATTTACTTTTCCTCTCATTGTTTTCTTCTTCTGTTTTTCTATTTCCCCTTTTCTCATTTTTTCTTCTTTTAAGCCAACACCAAACAAGCAATAGTTTTTATTCATAACCGAATTAATTGTTTTTTTCTCATTCTATTGTCACTATTTTTTAAGATTTGATCCTGTATAAGAATGTATCCCCTTCTTCTCTTTCTCAATGTGCGCGTGCACACACACACACACACATACACACACATTTATTTATATATATATATATATATATATATATATATATATATATATATATGTATGTATGTACCTAGGGGTCCATCGTTATGGTGTAAGAGCAAGTTAAACTAACAGATCATTAGAAGTGAATACAATTTTCACTGGGTTCTCCAAATTGGTGGCATGGCGCCAGATTTATGCCACTCCTAATAGATAGAATATTTACCTTGTCGTGGAATAAAAGTAAGCAAGTTGTTCTCACAAACCAATTTCCACTTCGTTATATATACATATATATATATATATATATATATATATATATATATATATATATATATATACAGTAACTCCTATATATATGATACTCTTATCCTTTGCATATATATATATATATATATATATGCGTGTGTGTGTGTGTGTGTGTGTGTGTGCATGATATATATATATATATATATATATATATATATAAGAGATATGTGTACGTTTTTGCTCGCGTATGTTCGTATGTGTCATACATGCATTCGATGAAATATCCGACAAAAAGGATTCAGGTCCTATCCTATATATATATATATATATATATATACAAGGTCTTATGGGACAGTGTTGAAACTAGTGTTTTTATATGATGTAAACCGGGACTGACCTATTTCTCTTCATTTCTCCCTCTTCAGAGCTTACTCTTGAGAATCACTCACAGGGTTAAGATTTCTATGCATGGCGGTTTCTGCAATTCCACAGTCCTGCTAAATACTGCTAATAAAACAAGTATTTTCACTGATGATGGTTCAGTGTGAATTTTCAATGTTACAGAGTGAATTCTCACTGCTTTCAGTTTTATTATATAAGTAGCTAAGCCATTTATACGTCTTCATGTCTTTAATTGAAATTTTAAAACCAAAAGATTTAAGGATTCAACCTGAATACATTTTCGTTACACATCCTATATATACATACACACATACGTGGTGCCTTCAATAAGTTTCCAAACTTTTTGTACTGGCATTTAAAATTGTTGTAGACTCTTGAAAATTCACTATGTTATACATCTTATGATATGACTGACAAATTTTTATGATTTTAGCTTCAAATGAACAGCTACAGCAGCAATTGGAATACACCCTACTAAAGACTGATTGTCACAATTGGTGAATTTCAAAAATGCAATCTGGACGTGAAGACACACTAGAAGAACGATATGCAATAAAATTCTGTTTTAAACTGGGAAAAACAACACAGAAACGTATGGAATGCTTCAAACTGCTTCTGGAGCATCTTGCATTAATCGAACATAAGTTTTTGAGTGGCATAAGAGATCCAAGGAAGGCAGGGAGTCTGTGAGGGATCATGAGAGGTGTGGGATTCAATAGACCAGAGTTGATTGGCCAAAGGGTTAGGGTTAGGGTTACTATGTTGAGGTTTTAAGGAAGTTCAGGAAGAGATTTCTAAGGAAGAAGCCAACACTCTTCAAACAGGGTCAGTGGCATTTCCACCAGGACAATACACCAGTCCACAACTCCATCCTTGTCACAGACAATTAGACCAAGATGAGCATCAAGACAATTCCTCACCCACCCTATACTCCAGACCTTGCTCCCTGTGACTTTTGCTTATTCCCTAAGCTCAGAAGCTGTTGTTATGAGACAATTGAGGAGACTAAAGAAGCCGTGACGAAGTCATTGACACGCTCACACAAGAGGACTTCCATGGGGCTTTCAGAAGTTGTCGGAATGCTACAGCAAGTGCTTTGCAGCCGGAGGAGATTACTTCGAAGGGGAGTAGAGTTTCATGTGTGTACTATCAATAAAAGTGACCATATGAAACAAGTCTGGAAACTTATTTAATGATCCTCGTACATGCATACATATATACATACATACATACATACTGACATGCATTTTTGGCTAAGCTGTCTGGCATTTGTGCTGGATGGCGTATCAAGGTCAGTGATAGATTAGAGGCTGAATGGCCCCCAACTCCGGCCAGGTCATCTTTACGTGGTCAAATAATCATTGACAGCACAGCATATCACTAGACCTTTGGATCTAGTTCATGTGATGAGCAGGTGTTCTGCCGGAATCACCTTGCATTTAGTGAGTTCAAGTCCAGCAAGGTCTTAGCCTAGTCGGCTGGGTCTAGAAAATACACAGACTGCATCTCTCCTCCAACGAGTGTCCTGTATATGACCCTAAATAATCTGATGGTGAGTGGAAAACTGATGGTAACCCTTTAATGATATCGCTCCCAGGTCTACTCTGGCCCGGTGAGGTAACATCTGATAGGGTCGTTTCTATGGGTCAAATAGAACTAAATTGCGTACTTATGAAAACTGAATTGTTTGAAATAGAACCGTTTTGAAATTTAACTGTATGTAAACAAAAAAAAAATACTTAAACTGAACAGAATTGTTTTAAGTTTCTATCAAAATGACTTAATTCGGCGTTAAATGACCCGAAAAGGGTTGATATGCTGTAAAACTAAACAACCAACCAACTCATCAACTGCATCACTTGGTCATTGCTCTCAGTGAGCCTAACACCAACTTAGTCCAGACGGGCAACGAGAGTCGGCACGTGGATGACATCCTTCTTCCCTAAAACCCCCACTATAAAAAAGACCATGTGTCAAATCATGTCTGATGGGCGGCAGAGATAGATATTGCATATATATATATGAGGGGGTTATTGTCAGTTAGTTTAAATCAAATATATTTAAATCAACACTTCCTTGTTGGAAATCTCTGACTACAACAAAGTTTTATTTGAAGAAGCTGTATCTCTATCTGCAATTTCAATGATCCGATGGAAAACCAACAGACCTTGCTAGTTGGAAAATACTGCTGGCAATCTTTCGGTCGGTGGTAATGATTTTTTGGCGTCGAAATCATGTCTGACCCGAGAATCATCATCATCATCATCATCTGAAGAAGAAGAAGAAGAAGAAGAAGAAGAAGAAGAAGAAGAAGAAGAAGAAGAAGAACTCATACAACAACAAGAACAAACAGAGGAAAAGGAGGAGTGTTGTCGAGAAGACAAGTCTGGCATATACGAGGTGGTGTTGAAAGATTCTCGTCTCAAGCAAGAAGAGAAGTAATTTTATTTGTAAATCTTTTGGAAAGTCGAGAGAGGATATGCAAAGTCTTTCAAATGGTAGAATGGACATGTTGAACAATAGGTACATTTCACAGTTTCAGAACAATGGTTGGACCGCGACTTTTTCAGTCGTCCCTCGCAATATATGCTGGATATATTTATTCTTAATAATTTAATGAACATTATCTGGAATGATTAGGAAAGGAAAATTCTGGCAGCGTTGATTTTGCGAAAGGAACATTAATGATGATGAGGGATAAAGAAAGACACAAAGGACAAAGAGGAAAAAAAAATAGCGACAAAAATGAACGAAACGACAATGAGACGATAAAGAATGTGCAAATAATGTTAGAGATATACGTCAGATTGTCTTGAATAAGGAGAGGCAACAGAACAGTTTTTTTAAAAAGGAGGGAGAGAAAGAAGAGCAAAAGAAGTAGAGGAATTGTTAGAAGGATAAAAAGACGTGGAATGGGAGGAGAAAGAAGGAAAGAAGTGGAGGAGAAAGAAGGAAAGAAGTGGAGGAGAAAGAAGGAAAGAAGTGGAGGAGAAAGAAGGAACGAAGTGGAGGAGAATTAAGGAATGAAGAGCAAGAAGAAGAAGAAGAAAAAACGGGAAAATTTTGTGGGAGAAAGAAAGGGTGTGAACAATTTCCTCTTCGTTTTTCTCCAGCACTTCCTCCTTCTGTCTCTCTTACCTTCTCTCTCTCTCTCTCTCTCACTTTCTTCCGCTCTACTGCCTCTTCCACCCTACCCTCTCTTCCGCTTCTAACGTTAGATTGTCAGATCTTAATTAACCAAGGGGAGATTTTGAGAAATTCAACTCTTACTTGGGAAATGAATCAGATACTCTTTCCGGGATGACGTCACCTCCTGTTCACCGTAAGGGTTCTGGAATGTAACATGTAATGATGACAAAGAAAAATGAATGACGAGGTTGGACATTGCAGCCATTTCAGATTGGCGAAACGAAGGGACGGGGTAGTTTTCCACGGACCCCTACCCAAACCCTTACCCGGGAACACACACACATACACATGCAAGAACTTAAAGAACAATCCCGATAATTTCATTACCCAAATCCATCAAAAAATATATGTGTACTCTTGCGTTACAATAAGCAAACCCTATCCACCTAAACAAATTCCTATAAACCAAATCACTCCCGAAAACCTCCAAAAAATATTAAAGGAAACACGTGTGCAAATTCCATGTTGTCACAGGGTAGAAATTATTGAGCCTCTCATCTACGCGATTCATATCTGTTTGATACGAGCAATCTCTCATATAATATAATTTAATAGACAAGTACTTCTAACAAGACATGCCAACAAGAATCCACCACAATTTTCTTAACAAGTCAGAGTTAATGCCAAAAGCCTGAAATCACATCACTTCCTTTGAGTTAAAGGGTTGATAAATGGTTGGTTGGTTGGTTTTACGGCCCGTCAACTTTTTTAGGTTATCCTAATTATATACGATAAAATATATCCTAGAAAGCTGATCAAAATGATAAACACCTCTTAGTTCCAATAGCAATATTGTAAGAACTGGCGCTACTCCTGTATTTAATATTTGTAAATATTTTAACGAATGATATCAAATCAGAAGTAAAACTATTTGCTGATGATGTCAAATTGCTTGTTAGACAATTATCAAAAGAAAGAACGTAGATGAAACTAAAGAGATGATCATATTGGGAAGATATTTGGATATTCATATTTACCCAACCCCTTCGCTCGGGCAGGATATGACACGAGGTCAATTTTTTTAGCGGAGTTTAGCAGGTTTGAATTCAGAGTTTTTCTTCTCCTAGACTAGTTGCCTCGCCAAGGCTGGAGAATCTTGTCTGCCCTACTATTTACCTATAGCTGGAGGGAGAATAATTGGCTTAATACCATTCCCAAGGGTATTAGTGCTATGTGAAATGCTATCAGTCTCGTCCAGGATTTGAACTATTTCAAGGGAAGCAAATATTATTTTCTTATATAAAACTCTAATCAGGTCTCATATAGAATATTGTACCTCGACCTGAGCGAGACTCGTCTACACATTGAAATTGGGGTATAATATTGAGAGTGTGTAAAGAAGAGTGATAAAACTAATTTAAAAAACGTAAAATATTTCAGTAAGAGAATGAGATTGGAGAAATTAGGATTAGTAGGTAGAGTGTTCGTCACTGGCCCGCGAGACAGTGGTTCAAACCCTGGTCTAGTTATACCAAAGACCTAAAAATGATGCTTGATGTTGCCTTGCTTAAAACTCGGCATTATAAGATATGGATCAAGGGTAAAATGGAGCAATCCTGGTAAAGGAGAAGCACCCTCCCGACACCTCGGTGTAGTAGCAATTAAAAATGGAGCCTTCAGGTCTCCCTCGACAACAATCACGAGTATTACTACTTACTTTAAGAATAATGAGGTAATCTAATAGATTCTTTCATAATTAATGAAATTTCAAATTATGGCAGACATTTTTTAATATTTCACATCGAACGGGAAAGGAGGGATTCCTGGTGGCGTTATGGTGAAAGAGTTGGACTGCGACCTCGAAGTTAGTGAGCTCGAATTTAAATCGCACGGTTATATTCACTTTAAAACTAATATTTTTCGTTAAGTTACTGAACCCCTCACATCCCTATCAGCTCTGTGTTTGGTAGGGTTTTTTTATGGATTTTGGTAATGAAATTATCGGAATTGCTCTTTAAGTTCTAGCATGTGTATTGTCATTAAATAGCCCACGAAGGTTGATACATCATTAAAACAAAAAAACAAAAAACAAATTGAAATGTAATTTAACTTTCAAGGCATATTTCAAAAACTAAGACTATTAAACGATTGGATTTGGGGGCGGGGAGACAAATGGTCTAATCGGATTAAATACAACAGTCGTGTAAATAATCATTAAAATTGAATCGAATGTTTTCTGAAAGGATAGTAAGAAAAAGAAAAACGTTTCCAAGTATTGCTGTGTATCATTATTAATTCAATTAACCATCAGTAATTTTTTTACTCATTGTTAAATGATCAAACACTTCTATTTTTAATAATTCAATTTAGCATAAATCATTTGTTTGCGCTCAATTTGAATGTCAAACAGTTCTTTTTGAAGCTTAGAACCCTATCAAATGCTTCCATTCCAGACCAGAGTGGACCTGAGAGTGATGGCAATAAAGGGTATAACCTGCATTCCTCAAAGCTCTACCATTACTAGAGCCTTTCGATCAGATTGTTTAAAGTCATATCAGGACACTCGTTGAGAGACTCTTACCCCTCTGAAGAGATGCAATTGATGTATTCTACAATCACAGCCGACTGGGCTTTAAAATGAGTTGATATGACGTCAAACAAATAAACTAAAACATTAAAATCCATCATACACCAGAAAAATATTCAGAAGATTACGAAATTTCAAAATTCCACGTATTTGGACAAGCAACCGTTTCAAGAAAATAAGGAAAACCTTACGAAACAAATATATTTGAAAGTTACTTTAGATATAATTTTTTCAGATCGACAAATGCATTGATTCACACCACACCAACATTTTACACTTTTTATAAACATTTTGGATGGTTAATTGTCTCGTAATGATTATACCCTTCTTTTAATAGCCTTTTCTACATTTTACCGCAATCTAGCTATGAATTATTGTATCCGGCAAAATGCGTTTCTTAATGGTGGGTGTTACTGTCTCCGTGTCAGATTTAGCCACAGGAAAGAGATGCTTCTTTGATTCTCTTTTGATGCAATCAAACACCCGTTAATGCTCTTTTGTATTGTATTCACAGCTGTATTTCTATTTACTCAACTTGCTCTCACCCAATTCAACTACTTACTGAATTTCCCATAAGGAGGCGTTCTTGGCGAAACGGTTATCATCTTGGGAATGGAATCATCAACTCGATTTCAAATCCTGGACTAGATAATTTGTGTTTCCCTTAGCACAAATATACCCTGGGAAGGCATGAATTAATGGTTTCCCCAGCTATGGGTAAATAGTAGGGCATACTAGGTTCTTTAACAAGGCAATAAGTTGAGGAGAAGGAAAACTCTGAAATCCCACAAGCTTCACTCCACTTAAAAGAATTACTTTGTGTCACCCCCTGTAGTGGAGGAGTTTGGTAGATACATTCAATACCTCGCATAAATAAATACACCCACACATTTCTTAAGATTAAATATTATTTTTCTTTTAAACCA
This sequence comes from Sepioteuthis lessoniana, assembly GCA_963585895.1. Classification (NCBI taxonomy): domain Eukaryota; kingdom Metazoa; phylum Mollusca; class Cephalopoda; order Myopsida; family Loliginidae; genus Sepioteuthis; species Sepioteuthis lessoniana. The sequence goes on along the minus strand of OY757928.1, from coordinate 9,488,577 downwards.
AAGATAACAGGATTATATGATTTTGAGAGGAACATTATGCAATCAAAACATTAGGCATTATTTCTTACCAAACTCTATTTGCAAATGCCCCAGCTCAAGCCTAATATTTGCTGTTTAGTCTGGAGCAACAGCCACTGATCACTATGTGAACTCAGATCAGAGTTCATACGTTTTAATCAAGATGGCGCTATCTTGTATTCAAATGGCAGACGCGTGAAATTACTTGATCAATCTATATCCTTCGGTAGTAATATCTCATATACTGTAAACGAAGTCAATATACGCATAGGTAAAGCATGGACTACAATTGAAGGTTTATCAACCATATGGGAATCAGATCAGTTTTATAAAATAAAACGGGAATGTTTCTAAGCAGTGTCAATACTACTGCATGGTCCCACCACCTGAGCTCTAAAGAAACGCTTGGAGAAAAACCACATAAGAACTATTCAAGGATGTTTCAATAAATCATGGGAGCAAACCTCTACAAAACAATAGTTGAATGGCCTCTAACCTCCCATCTCACAAACCATCCAAGAAAGGTGGAAATGTCATGCTGGAGAAAGTCAGGAAAAACTTGACGTTGTCCAACGGACTCCTCTACATCGACACTCTAGAATTGGCTGGCAAGCAAAAACTTACATTCGTCAGATCTCTTCATCTAGTGAACATACTCAGTCCGATGGCCGATAGAAAAGGATATCGAAAGAGAGAGAGAGAGAGAGAGAGAGAGAGAGAGAGAGAGATGGGGAGACAAAGGAATATGTGTCATCAGAACGTGATGATAATAATATCGTGTCTCTGTAACTAAAACTAAAATTGTATAAATATAAGTAGCGTATATATTTTTGGATTGCAACATATGCATTTTTTAAAATTTCAGTTTAATGATAAATACTCAGGTTGGCTGATTGGGTTTTACGCTGCATCAAACCTTGCAGATAATCTAATGCCTCATCCTGTGCATACATATGTGAAGTGGAAGTAAATAATTGAAAATAATCCGACAATGTGGAGAAAAAATTGAAAAACAAAGTAATCCAAAGAGAAGAATTTAATATGAAAGAAAGTCGACGTTATAACGTTTCGGTTTCAATAAACCATCATCAGGGCGAAAAAAAGATGTTATAAAATGTTATTAAGCATCTATCGGTGAACTTACGACTCTTTATAACACTTTCCGGAAAATTTGCTTGAGTTTAATATGTTGTGCACCAAGAGGTCTAATGTGAAGAAAATTCATTCATTGTGCATTTCTGTTTTGGTAAATACAACTTCATTCCCGATACTTTTGGAACACAATTCCTATAGCCATTTACTAATCGTTGTCTAATAATAACACAAGGCAAGAATAGTCTCGTAAAGACTGATATGGGGACCTTTGTCTATAAGACTGGCAACTAATTAATCTTTCTGAGTCAGAAACCTTTCTATATAATTCACAACAAATAAGAATATTGCTGTCTTGGCTTCCATATTTTTTTATGTTTGTATCAGTCAGACATTATACAAAAGCAGTCATTGCCTCGAGATAAGAGGTAGAATCCAACTGTCGGCTGGTTGAGTTTTTAAGTGTTAATGTCTCATAAAAGCCAATAGAATGCAAAAACCTAAGTTTAAGCACTTCAGTACAGAACGGCCTAAAACTTCAACCGCAAAATATCAAGACAAATCGTAACTGATTCTTATCAAACTTTTCAAATTACAACACATTTTTTTTAGTTTTTAACACTTAAAAAGCTTTTTATGCTTCCTAAATAATACATCAGGATGTATTTTTTTATATTAGCCACATACGAAATTTTTATAACTCGTATAGCAGAAAGTGATAAAGTCAACTTTTAACCATAGTTAACCAAGTTTCGATTTAGAGTTTCCCTTCTCCTAGACTGGAGGCCATACCAAAGTTAAAGACCCCTGAATGGCTTATTTACCCGTAGATACAGAGAGAATAGGTGGATGCATACTTTTCCAAGTATACTGGCACTATCTGAAATGCCAACTTTCTTATTAAGGATTTGAACTCGTTCACCGTTTCTATCTTTTATAACTATAACTATACACCACGAACGCCTTCAGGTTTGGTTTGGTTTCATAGAACTTCAATCGTTGTTGGTTATTTAATGCCAAATCCTCTTCATGTATATATATTAAACATATAGAATTTTGTTTGATTTGGTTTAATGGCATATCAACCATTGTTGGTTATATAATACCAAATTTTCCTTATACATACATTTTAAATATATAGGATTTGGTTTTTTTTTTAGTTTTATGGCATATCAGCCATTGTATTTAATGCCAAATCCTCTTTATAGCTCTATCTCAAATTTATAGTATGTGGTTTGGTTTGGTTTGGTTTGGTTTTATGGCATATCAATCATTGTCGGTTACTTCATGCCAAATCCATTTTTATGCATATAAACAATTTTCAAACAATTCCGTTCAGCATGAGTACATTCTTTTATTACACGCATTTAAATGTCAAGACAGTTCTATTTCAACCAATACATTTGAACCTAATTACACAGTTTACTTCTATTTGACCCATAGATAGGACCCTATCAGGTGCTACCTCTTCAAACTAAAGAGGGCCTGGGAATGATTGCAATAAAGGGATACTCCGCATTCCTCAAATCTTCTGCATTACTGGAGCCTCATCATCAGATTACTTAGTATCATATCCAGGAGACTCATTAGGGGAGTCTAACCCCACTGCAGAGTAGCAGTCGATTTATTCTACTGCTGTAGCTGACTACTCCATAACGCCTTCAGATCAATATATATATATATATATATATATAGGAGAGGAACTGGGACTAAATCTGACAGGAAGGAAATATACAAATATGAAAAAGCACATGGTCTTCAGAAATCGATTTTATTTTTGACAACGTTAAACGTTTCAGTTTTTAAATGTGAAAAAACATTAAACCTTCATCAAGTTGTGTGTATTGTTTCTTTTTTTTTTTTTTCGTTTCATTTAGAATATCTTGCTCCCATATTAATGTTCAGTACTTTCACATTTAAAATGCGAAAATATTTAAAGTTGGCAAAAAATAAAATCATCCTCTGAAGAACTAGTGTTTTTTCATCTTTGTAAGTTTTCATATATATATATATATATTAATCTGATGCTTGCATAGACTAAAACTGGCAGCTGTCACCAAGCGCCATTGATTTTTATTCTGCAGATTCTAATCTAAATATACCATCATTAAAAATTAAAATATACCATCATTATTATTTATTTAATTATCAAAGTATTTTCGTTGACTTTATACAAACTTACACCGCCCGTCAAATAAGCTGTCAATTCAATCATAAAAGTTTTGAGCAGATGTGGAAACTGCAGATGAGGCAAACGGTGTCTTCAGGAGAAAAAGCTCTAGAATATAAGAAAGTGATAAAGCATCCTATTTCACGTGGTACCTTCAATAAGTTTCCAGACTTTATTTGTACATGCATTTAAAATTATCGTAGACTCTTGTAAATTCACTATGTTATTGCTATACATCTTATGAGATGACTGACCAATTTTTATGATTTCAGCTTCAAATAAACAGCTACAGCAGCAATTGGAATACACCCTACTAAAGACTGATTGTCACAGTTGGTGAATTTCAAAAATGCAATCTCGACGTGAGGACACTTTAGAAAAAGGATATGCAATAAAATTCTGTTTTAAACTTGGAAAAATAACAGAGAAACATATGGAATGCTTCAAACTGCTTTTGAAGCATCTTGCATGAATCGAGCATCAGTTTTTGAGTGGCATAAGTGATTCAAGGAAGGCACGGAGTCTGTGAAGAATAATGAGAGGTCTGGTAGGAATAAGGAAATCAATACACCAGTACGGCTACTATGTTGGGGTTTTAAGGGAGTTCAGTAAGAGATTCCTTGGGAAGAGGTCAGCACTCTTCAAATCGGGTCAGTGGCATTTCCACCTGGACAATACACCAGTCCACAACTCCATCCTTGTCACAGATAATTAGACCAAGATGAGCATCAAGACAGTTCCTCACCCGACCTATAGTCCAGACCTTGCTCCTTGTCACTTTTGGTTTTTCCCTAACCTTAGAGACTGTCGTTATGAGACAATTGAGGAGATGAAAGAGGCTGTGACGAAGGTCATTGACACGCTCACACAAGAGGACTTCCATGGGGCCTTTGTGAAGTTGTTGGAACGGTACAACGAGTGCATTGCAACCGGAGGCGATTAATTCGAAGGGTACTATAGTTTCATGTGTGTATTATCAATAAAAGTGCCCATATGAAAAAAGTCCTGAAGCTTATCTAATGATCCTCGTATATGCTTGTGTATTTCCTGCGTGGCATTTGCTATAGAGGGATTGTGTTGCTACTAGTTTACTTCTTTACTGAGAAAAGAACGTATCCGTTTCAATGTCCGATTAAAATGAGTAACTACACCTTCAGTTATTACATCGGTATCAAGTTCAAACTCCATTATCTATTCACCCAACCCCTCCTCACGTGCAGGATGTGACACACGGTCAATTGTTATGCGGAGTTTAACAGGTTGGAATTCAGACTTTTCCTTGTTCGAAACTGATTGTCCAGCCAATGTAAATGGTCCAGTCTGACCTACTATTCTACCCCCAGCAGGAGGGAGAATAATTGGATTCATACATTTCCCAAGGGTATTAGTGCTATAGTAAATGCAATAAACCTCGTCTAGGATTTGAACTTGTGTTGTTGGGTCCATTTTATGCTACAATGACCGATACATTACGGACACCTCCTCAAGTTCAAACTAGAATAATTTAGAATAAGCATCTTCGTTTTGCTAATTCTCCATATTATGATTCAAGAACCAATATTACAAAAACCAAAAATTTTGATAATCTGTATTTTCTTTCTTCTTAACACCTCAAGTTTTTAGAATTTTTTTTTAACTCCTAGTTCCACGCCATACGGTACCCTGTTTTTATCTTTGAATTTTCTTTCTTTTTTTTAAATTTCCGGTTTTGCGCCCTTGGATGTTTTGTTTTTGCTTGAAAATTTAGTACGTAATCATTTTGTCATTCATATATTTTCCCCCACTGCCTTCAATCTGATAATGGTGTTTTTCGTATTTTGTTGTTGTTATTGTTGTTGTTGTTTACATTTTTTTAAATACATTAGACCTGCCAGTAACAGTATTCAAATAGACTGTAAGATACAATTTATTTTAGTTCATACATCATCATCACCATCATCATGTCTCACCGCCAGCATGGATATCCCTGATCCTCTCTCGCTAGCCGTCTCTATCGTCCATCGTTCCCGGCAGGTCTTCAAGGCTACGTACTGTATCGCCACAGAACTGTTGTATGTAGGTTTTAGCTGGTCGTCCGAACTTTGTTCGTCCATTTGAAGAGGTCCACTGGAGTATGTCACTTATGAGTTCGTCCTTACTTCTCCAGCTCTGTCCCTCATGTCTGGTTCGTCTAACGTTGATAGTTTTCATGATGGGTGGTAGGTGGCTGTACAGCTTCTGCTTTGGAAGGTGCTGCCTCCCGGATTTGTTCAATATTGCTCGCAGCATTCTTGTGTAATTGCCGTTAAGCTTTTTCTCCGTAAGTTTAGTGAGCGTCCATGTAGTGCATCCATATAGCAGTATCGACACGACCGCTGCTTGGAAAAAGCTACATTTTATTTTATCGGTCAGGTCAGACTTCTATATGACCAATAGCCAATCGATAGCTCTCCATGCCTTTGCTAGTCGCGTGTTGATATCATTCTCGGGTGATGAGATACTGCTTCCTTGGTAGGTGAATTTGTCCAAAAGTTCCAGAGGGCTACCATTTAGTGTAGGGATGTGATGTCTTTGATTAAAGCACATGTATTCTGTCTTGTGTGTGTTGACTTGGAGAGCTATGCTAGAAGCTGCCCGTTCCAGACTATGTAGCTGGGTTTCGGCTTGGGTAGGTGTATTTCCCAGAAGTGCTATGTCATCACTGTAGTCCGCGTCCGTAAATATTTGTCTGGGGTACCTTCAGCTTCTTTCTTTTGTCTGCTTGAAACTGATACCTTTCATTTTATTAATAGACATTCTCGGCAAATAATAAACAGGTATGGGGCTAATGTGTCTCCTTGCGGCACACCTGCTACAATGTCAAAGTAGTCTGTGTCTCCACCCGGGGAGCAGACTTTTACTTTTGTGTTTTTATATAGCATCATTATAGCTGCGACAGTTTCTTTGGGTAGCCCAGAGGCGAGAAGTATTTGCTCCATCTTCCTTCTATGTATTGAGTCAAAGGCCTTGGAGAAGTCGACAAATAATATTGTAGCCTCTAGGTTTTTTGCATGTACACCTTCTAAAATTTTACGGATATTCAAAATTTATGACGTCGTGGATCGAGTTCTCCGAAAGCCATTTTGGTTCTTCCGAGGTGTGTTCTCAGTTTTGGGTTCTATGCGGTTGCGTAGTAGAGCATTGTAAATCTTAGCTGCTATGGATATAAGGGTTAGACCTCGGTAGTTCTTGGCTATTCTGATGTCATCTTTTTTATGGAAAGAGAGGATGCATCCCTTTGTCTATATATCTATTGTATTTTGGTTATATACGGTTATACAATGTCAGTGCAGTATACGTCGAATTCCCAGATCTTCCATAGTTCTTCCAAGTACAGTTGCTTTTCTGTTTTTAATTTTTCTTAGTATCGAGTCGAATTTTTCTTGCATAAACTATCCTAGTTTGATGTATAATTTTCGTGATTGGTTCATTCGGAGGTTTTCCGAGTAAATGTTGTTTCCACTGGTGTATTCGTTCTTAGCTGGTAGCTTTCAATTTAGCTTTCTCAGTGCTCTTCCATCAGCTCACTTCGTTTACCGTTTACCATGCGATCCTAGATTGTCTATCTTCAACCGAGTGTCTAATTTTACTGATCAGATTTTGTATGTATTCTGTTGGTTCTTTTAGATATACGTTAGCTAATTCATTTTGTGCCTTCTTAAGTTTCTGGGCATTGATATTGGTTGGGTTTTTCCTATTGCATTTGGAAGCAGTTTTCGCGTCTGCTAATGTCTCCCATGGGACTCTAGTTTTGGCTCTTTGTTTAGTTGGTATTTATTTTGCTGCTGCTCCTAAATGGGCATTGACAGAATTCTCATATTCATCATTCAGGGAAGGTGTTTTTGATATCTCCTGTGGTGCACCGAATTTGTTTCTTAGTGTTGTTCATATATGTATCTATATGCATACATACATATATATTAATGAATATGTCTACAAAGAGATTTTTTTTAATTATCTATTTTAATCAAACAGGTTTATATAAGGGTAAATTTTCATTTCATGCAAGACCACCACACAGAAAAAAACATCCTCTTTACTGGATCGTCTACACTTTGAGATTATACGTATTTATCAAATTCCTCTTTCCAAAGACTGTTTTCCTTCTCTTTGACTGGTTGCCGAATCAAGGTTAAAGAACCCAGTTTTCTTTATTAATTAAGAAAAAATAATCTATACCATTCTCAAGGACATTAACACGAAGCAAAACGGTGACAGCCTCGATCGCGATATAACTTTGAATCCCTGAGTTTATTACTTATCACAGTCGTCATCGGCGTCTCTATTCTGAGTCTGTATTGTTTTAAGCTAAATTTCGCAAATGTCTATAAATAATGGTCCAAGCTTTTTAACCAGCGGTTCTTAATCTTTTCGGAAATAAAGTTAGGAAAATCTAGAAAGATATTTCTTGCCTCCAATCGACGGTAGGAAATGTATTTTTGTTTTATACGTCAAGACAGCCAAAAGGTCAAAGGTGTTATCAGTCAGTCAATGATTAACGCTTAAACTTTGCAGTATGGTTCAGGTCGAGGGTTCAAATTCCACAGCTGAAGAATTTATATGACATTTATTTATATACTTTCCCAACGCCAACTTGGAAAATCTATTTTTCTCTGACTAATTTGTGGTATCCATCTTAAAATCCCGCCTCAGTGATAATAACATTTGCATATGATGTCAACTCTTGCCCATAATAATCATCCTCATGTCATGCTGCTTGCACATATTGCCCTGGCTCTCTCTCTCTCTCTCTCTCTCTCTCTCTCTCTCTCTCTCTCTCTGTCGCTCTCACCATTCTTCTATATCGTCCATTGCATTTGGTAGGTCCTCTACACTACATTCTGTGTCCATACAGAGCTATTGGAGATAAGTTCTAGTTGGTCGTCCAACACCTGTTCGTCCATGTAAAGGAGTCCATTGGAGAACGTCACTTATGAGTTCGTTCTTATTTCGCCAGCAGTTACCCGAATGTTGTGTTCGTCTTATTTGCATGGTTCTAGAGATGGGAGGTAGATGGCCGTACGCCTGCTGTTTTGTGGGATGTTGCTTCCAGGATTTGTTCAGTATAATTCGTAACATTCTTGTGCAATTGCTATCAAGCTTTTCCTCCATACACTTAGTCAGCGTCCATGTGGCGCATCTATATAGTTGTATGGACACGACCGCTGCTGGGGAAAAATGCGTTTTATTTTATCAGATATGTCTGACTTCCGTATGACCTATTGATGGCTGGGCATCCCTTCGCTAGTCACGTATTGATGTCATTTTCCGTAGATGGGACGTTGTTTCCGAGGTTGGTGTACTTGTCCACTAGTTTCAAAGAACGACCTTTTAGTGTGGGGATGTTTACTCTTTGATTTTTATTAAAGCAGATTTACCCCGTTGTGTCTTCTTTGACATGGAGGCCTATACCACATGCCTCCTTCTACAGACAATGCAGCAGGGATTTGCCCATTATAATCCAGCATCAGGAAAATGTTGAACCACTAGAGATATGAAAATTTGTGGGGAAGGAATGATTTCGATTTTTGGTTGGTAAAAAACGTAAGAGAGTTTGGAAGTTTCGTGAGTCATGTTATCAAGCCTTAGAATACCCTGTGGTGCAGTAAGGGTTCACAAAAAAATGGGTTCCGGGTGCCCTTGATATGACAATAATTTACATCAGATGCTGAGCCTCCGATTCTAAAAATCAGGTTTGGTTTGGTTTGGTTTGATTTTATGCCATATCAAGCACTGTAGGTTATTTAATGTCAAATCCATTTTTATACATATGTAATATAATGGGCGAGGGATTTCGTTTTATATATCTTGCCTTTCGGCTCAGCACATGGGTTAGTTAGGTGCAAACCTGAGCACAGGTATTGACGCGCGTGCGGGGAGGATGTGTCGTTCACAGATGTCAAAATAAAAATCCCAGAGAAATGTTGACCAGTGGATGTGAATGACGTCATGCACCGGAAGCGCGCGCGGAGGATTTTAGGGATTTTGAAAAAGTCGTTATTTGAGAACTAGACTCCAAACGGGAAGGGTCGACCTTCAGGGTTCGCTGAGGCCAGACGAATTTGTGCGCCACGGGCGCCACACGTTGGGGGTGGGCAGATAGAAAAGCAAGAATAGAAAAATGTGTATCTTTTTCCTTATGTCGAAAAAACTTTAAACTCAAAGATAATGAAAAGTTTCGTACCTGAACTAAGTAGTCGTAAGTGTTTTTCGTGTTTCGGGATTCCTATGTTCTATGTATACATGTTATGAACATTCTATGTACGTTTCACATAGCCATTTCATAACTATGATACACATATAAAGTTCTATTTAAAACAATTCAATTTGGCATAAGTGCGCAGTTTAAAATATCAAAACAGTTCTACTTCAAACAATTCAGTTTAACATAAGTATGCAGAGTGAATATCAAATATAGTTCTATTTCAAACAACTCATTTTAGCATAAGTACACAGTTTAGTTCTGTTTGACCCATAGATGGAACCTTATCAGGTTCTACCACTCTAGGTCAGAGTTGACCAGAGAGCAATGGCAATGAAGGGGTACTCCACATTACCCAAAGCTCCAGCATTACTAGAGCCTCATCATCAGATTATTTAGTGTCATATTCAGGATACTCGTTGGGATGGGTCTTACCCCTCTGCAGAGATGCAGTCGGTTTATTCTGCAGCCCCAACCGACTGGGCCAGGAGATCTGGGGTATCTCTTCATTGCTCCTAGGTCTACTATGACCCTGTTAGGGTCCCATCAACTGATCAAACATCTCTTTCAAAATTATTCATATAAGATAAGACCGTGTGCAAATGTAATACAATTAGGGTGATGAATAATCATAATAGTTATTGTATTTGAACTAGTAAAGTTGGCGACTTTAGTCGAGGATGACCCGAAGGCTCCCTTTTCAATAACTACTACAACGAGGGGAGAGTGCTACTTCATTGTCAGGATTCTTTTCACTTTAGCCTTGATCCACAACTTATATTGCTGAGTGTTAAGCAAAGAGGTGTCAATTACTATTTTTTGAGTCTTTGGTATGACTCGACCTGGGATTGAACCCCGGTCTCCATGACCATTGGCGAACACTCTACTCATTAGGCCAATAGGAACTTTGATGGTAAGTGTATTTTATTGCTGAGGTCAGACAGTGGAATGTTGCATGTGCTTCTGTATGATGGTCACAGATTATTGAGTTTGACAGATTGCTTTAAGATTTGCGTATTTTTCAATTTTGAATCCAGGGGAATTGATTTAGATATCGGATATGGAAAATAAACGAATCAAATACTGACCTAAGACTAAAGAAATAGGGGACATGTGAGAAGACCATGTTTTGGTTGATGCTATTATTAGGAAGATGACGTCACATCGAACATCTTAAGACACATTTCTTTATAACATTAGCCGAATTAATAGATTATATTTGAAAAGATAATTTTGAATTCAGTTAGCCGGCCGTTGAAGTTAATGGGCAGTCGGCAGTTGAAGACAGCAGTTTGAATGGTGTTCGTCAGAGATGACAAGGTCGGTGGAGTGTCTCTTTGGTGTGTCTGCCAAGCCAGGGTTCGTTCATAATGTCTTCCTCTCTCTTTCCCTCGTATTGGCATTTTCTGCAATAAAATGTTGTTCGAATCAAAACATCTTTGTATCGGAAGCAACTGAGTCGCCTTGTATTTGAAAAAGTGCAACATCTATTGGTGTTCAAGATGGTGCCATGTTGTTTCACTCTTTATATTTGGTACCATGCCAAGTTTAGAATCACACAAATTATTTTTAAGAAACCACAAGACAAAAATGTATATATAAACATGAAATGAACCTAACCTCTAGGCATAAAATAACCCTAGACAGGTTGATATACCGTTAAAACAATCACTCATTCGATCGGATGTCTTTCAAAATACTCGAGAGAGATTATCAGAATTTGTTACCGCCAGCAAAAATATAATCTACGTCTTAGATAAGGTCCGCTTGCTTTTTTTTTTTTTTTAATGACCTGATCGTCTTAGTTGAAGAGAAAACAGAGTAAGAACACAAGGAATCCAGTTTTCACAAGTTACCAAAAATTTATGTAAGAAGTATTTTCTTATTTCTCGAATCTTAAGAGATGTCATGATTTTACTCAGAATCAATTTCATTCGACTAATTCATCCACTCTTTCCACCCCCTATCCGATCGCTGCGGGGCGCAAATTTACTTCAACTTCAAATGCATCTATCTATCTAATTCCATATGTCTATCTCTGTCTGTCTGTCTGTCTGTCTGTGTATCTCTCTCCCTCTCTCTCTCTCTATATATATATGTATATATATATATACTTCATTCTCTCCCCCCTCTCTCTCTCTATCTATCTATCAATAATCTATATATATATATATATATATATAATTTTATCTGTATTCTATATTAGTCACTCCCTCGTCATCAAATACAGTTTTTACGTGACACTGAAGTTCGTTTGATCCATGTTAAAAGAAGGAAGTCCGTAATAATTTTATTTAACTCTTTGCTGTTGTGAGCAATTATATTCAAATGCATTACTCCATGCTATGCGTTACTTTAGTCGAATTTTATAATATGATATGTTTGTTCTTGGCTTTTTTTCCCCCAGATGGGCAATGCCTTCGATAACTAAATAGCGTACACTGTTAAGGACAACTCGAATCGAATAACAACCTTTCTCAACTACGTTGGAAGCAAACAAAATATGAATATAGGGATTTAAGGTCCAAAATGGACAATCTTTGTCCGTGAGTCTTCCGGAATGTTTTACGAAATGCTAAACTGTTAAGCACTACAGATCATAATTTCTTTTAAAGACACAAATAACAAGAAAAAAAAAGATATTTGATGATCTTTTTCAGAAAATGCACTATTTATTTAACCTCTAGAACTAATGTGTATCGTATTTGTGCCGTTAATTAAAACTAACCGGTTGGCCTGAATTTTGGCTGTAGAATCCTCATTTCTACATCACTATTGCCAATCAAATACTGTAAAATAATATGGTATATGCTGTTTATTATCATTTTTGATATATTTGAAATTGCCAAAAATTTTTGTCATCTTTTATTAAACTGACCGGCTCATTGGTCCAGTGGGCAGAGTGTTCGCATTGGTCCGGGAGACCTGGATTCAATCCCAGATCGCGTCATACCAAAGACTTTAAAAATGGTACTTGATACCTCCTTGCTTAACACTCAGCAATATAAGCTACGTATCAAGGTAAAGTGGAGCAATCCAGGGAAAGGAATTGCGCCCTTCCCGACACCTCAGTGTAGTAGCTATTGAAAAGGGAGCCCTCTGATCGCTCTCGACTACCGTCGCCTGCTTTACTTTTACTTTATTAAACTGCCTGTAGAGCCGATAGCTAACAGATTACAACAGTTTAAATATTCAGTTATTTTACATCCAAAAGTCCACCGGGAGGAGGCCCAGGGTGAACACCCCAAGAGTGAAGGGAAGGAGGGTGACAGAGAACGTACAGGGATTTAAGTGTTTAGAAAACTCATTATATTATCATAAAATTTTATGGGAATTTTAAGCTTTTTGATATCATTTTCTTTGTTTTGTCTTGTTTATTGTTTTGTTCTTTGTTGTTGTTTTTTAACAATCTTTTTTAAACTTTAAACGGGGAAAAAGTAAATGGGTTTTTAGATTTTTATGAATTTTCTTCTTTTCAACAATATACGATATATATATATATATATATATATATATATATATATATATATTTTATAGTAAAATCCTAAAAATTAAGAAGTCGAGTATTTAAAAGTACATGTGGGAAATCTAGGCCAGTTAACTTACCTAGACAGCAATATCTCATCTACTGTAAGCGATATCAACATACGCATAGGAAAGGCGTAGATTGCTATTGACAGGTTGTCGATCATATGGAAATCTGATCCCCTCTGACTAAATAAAACGTGATAAACGTGATCTTCCAAGCTATACCCTTGAAAGTACTCCAGTAAGGATGCACTGCCTCGACTCTTACAAAATACATGAAGAAATGCTAGATGGGAACTACGCAAGAATGTTACGTGCTGTTTTAAAAAATGGAAACAAAATCTGACAAAACAGCAACTGTACGGCCACTTGCTTCCAATCTCACAAATCATCTATTTAAGACAAACAAGATATGCAGGGCATTGCTGAAGTAGTAAGGAGAATCTCATAAGCATTTCATGGCCTCCAACACATGGATACGTTAATTTTGACCGACCAACAAAAACTTACATCAGCTTTGTACGAAAACAGGGCGTAGTTTAGAGGACCTGTCAATGGCAATGAACAACAGGGACGGATGATGAGTAAGAGTCAAGAGACTCCGTGCAAATGATCAAGAATAAAAACTTAGCTGTAACTTTACACACACACACATACACACACACACACACATATATATATATATATATATATATATATATATATATAATTTCCTCGTGAGACTCCGCTGATCTCTTTGTATAAATTATATATCAAGTCATACTCATATTCATCCATCATGTAACGTGATACATGTGATTATATATATATATATATATATATAATGAGAGAGAAAGAGAGAGAGAGTCAGAGAGAAACTGGAAGTAGATCCGATGTTAGGAAAACATGCGATATAAAAAAAACATTGTCTTCAGAGAATGATTTTATGTATCGAATGAATTATTTAACAACGTTAAATGCTTCGGTTTTTAAACATTAAACCTTCATTAGGGCATGTGGATATGTGATGTGGCTTCTGAATTTTATTCAAATTGAATTTTATATATTTTTTAAATAGAATGAAAAGATGAGAAAGTTTAAAATCTACTAAGTTCATCAGTGGTGGTCTGTTTCAGAACTGTGTAATATAATTAGCGTTCAAAATCTTATTGTAAAAACATTACGTATTTCCTTAAAAAGAATTATATCTATCAATCTATCCATCCATCTATCTCATTTTGTTATTATCGACCCATTTCAAACATTTCATATCACCTCAATCTCTATCAATATGAGCCTACTTCTTTTCTATCGCTCTTAGTCTAATCTATTTATCAATCCGTATATATATATATATATATATATATATCATATTTACCCAACTCCTTCGCTCGGACAGGATATGACACAAGGTCAATTTTTAAGCGGAGTTTAACAAAGTTTTCCTTCTCCTAGACTAGCTGCCTAACCAAGGCTGGAGAACCAAATCTGTCCTACTATTTATCCATAGCTGGAGGGAGAATAATTAGATTCATACCTTTCCCAAGTGCTATGTGAAATGCAATCAGTCTCGTCCAGGATTTGAACTCGTATCGTCGTGTCCAATTCCTACGACGATAACCATTACACCATGTGTGTGTGTGTGTGCGCGCACGCGCGCAAACGGTGAAGCCAAGTTAATTTAAGTTAGAGATTTTGTTGAATTTTGGCCCTATTTTGACTAAATAAGGAGACAAATTGATAAAGCCGGGTTTCTGATAGTCTTCTGGTTTGAAATGATTGTAGATTCAACAATTTTCCGGTGTTTTTATTACATATAAACTCACATTTTGAACGGGGATAAAATGTTTTAAACTTTCTCTTTTTTTTTTTTTTCGTTTCTTTTAACAAATATAAAATTTGATTCAAATTAAATTCAGAAGATACATTATATATTCCGACGCCCAGATGAAAATTTGATGTTTAAAATCCCAAACATTTAATAATTCAAACTATAAAATTATTATCTTCAGCGGTCTGATACTATGTCTAACGTAAAGTTGGACGGGTTTCGATCCCGGCTTCAAGTGTCCTACATGTCTATCCACACTGAAGAGTTCTGATAGAACGAAACAGTCTGTCTGTGGATGACATTGGGGTTGAGCACTCTGGCGAAGGAATTTTCGGCCTCCGCTCGCATCATGCAAAGCTCTTCGAAAGAATTGAGCACTCTCGTAGCCGATAGAGTATAAAAATGTCAAAAAACCGATGCTGCTGCTGCTACTGTTACTACATAATACCTTATAATTCCCTTAGCCGACGTGGTACGCTTGTTGACCGAGCGGTCTGATACTAAGTCTAACGTAAAGTTGGATGGGTTTCGATCCCGATTTCAAGCCACACGTGTCTCGCCACACTGAAGAATCCCGATAGAACGAAAAAGTCTGTCTGTGGATGACAATAATATATATATATATATATATATATATATATATATATATATATGACTTTTTGATTAATCAAAAACTAAACTATGGACACAAGAGATACATGAAAATTGGTGACGATAAAAACTCGTTAGCAAAACATAAATTTAGAAACTAATCACAATTTTAACTTTATAGATTCCAAAATGTTTGTTGATAAGTAAGATATAAAAATTTTTGAATCTAGCATTATTTCTAATTAAGATACTATCAAACAAGGAGCTGTTTTTATCTCCTTAATCAAATTAGTTCAAAAAGTTACCTGATCCATTGTTTGAATTAATTAGATTTCATAAATTTATATTCTTACTTACTTTTTAATTTTTTCGATAATACCTTTAATTATAATTCGTCTCAAATTACAAATAACAACAATTTCAATAACTTCTTATAAAGTTTCTAAAAATTGTTAAAATCCATGATAAATATGTCACACTTTAAAATGAACTTCGGATAATAATAATTTCACATGGATTTGAAAAAGAAGGCCACGAACGGTAATTGAATACTAAGTTTTCTCACTTTTTCATTTCATTTTAAGATACATTACATAATAACATTGCCTTGATAATGGTTTAATATAAAATCCGATACATTCAACGTTGGCAGATTATACAATCATAAATAAGTACATCCGTTTTTTAAATATTCTTATATTTACATACATACATACATACATATATATATATATATATATATATATATATAATGAAGTATAAGGGGATCTAAAATACTTGATATAAAAATGTAACGTGATATAAAAATAATTTCGCGTAACTTTTTGTTGGGGATGTTTATTAATTACTGCGGCCTGCGTAAAAAGTCAGTAGCATCTTTGATCATTGGTGGATAACTTCATCCTACTTGGTTACCAGTGGCATAAAACAATCATTTGGAGGCTCTGGGTGAGCAATAGAACAGAAATGCATCCACACCCTTGTAATAATCTTGACAGAGCATTCAGATTCAAGTGAGGGTATCCAAATAGACGAAAACAAAAACTTTTAGTGATGAATTGGCTCCACAATGAAAACTAGGAAGCAGTCTAACTTATGGATAAATGGCTAAAATACTTAGGTAAGTCAACGACTTGCGGTGTGTATATTGCATAACCGAAGCAGTTAAAGTCGAGGTAGGTACCTGCTGTAGTTAGTAGAATCGTACAAGTTGGTGCACTGACACGTTGTGCATTGGTTTACTTTCTGTCTGATTTAAAAGCTGTGCCGATTAATGTTCAACGTAGCCTTATTCGGTTACTTACGTTTTTCGAGTTGAACTGGGATATTAAGCTGCAGAAATAACCAAAAGATGCATTGTGCAAAAGGTGAAGGCGTGGTCGATCACAGTAGAGTAATCAGATGGTGTTATATAGTCATCTACAGCGACACAACGATAAAGACGCAGGAAGGACTTCTTCAGAAAAATATTCACCTCTCACTTAATTGCAAGGGTTCGAAAGGGTTGTTGAAGGTTGGCATGTGAGAGGGTACTGGAGACCGAACATAAACTTCATATTTTGACCCCACTGTTATGACCGTCACGTTGTGTCTTTCTTGTTCTCTTAGATGCTCAACCAGAGGTCTTGGGGTCCACTCCATCAGGGCTTTTCGAGGGCTCCCTCGGTCGGGTGTGGCTTCCCTACCACATCTGGTCTCTAGCTGTCTGGAAGTCTGCTGGCAACTGCTTTGGGACCCAAACTCAACTGAGTTAAGTAATAACTCAACGCCCACACGATCGCCTACTGGATCTTTGAAATCGAATGTTTAATCGTCATCAAGCGGAAATAACTGTCATGCAGTTCAGAGGTTACTCTCTTCCGGTGCATGACTGTAATGGCACAATGGGACCTTCACCTTATCCCATATCATAAACCTTAATCCGCCCACGTGATCTCTTTCGATTACTGGCCGTTGGAATGTGTCACTTCTTTCCGGTGTATTACCTTGGAATAGTATTTTTGGGCCGGGTCGAAGGTCAAAATATAACAATGGTTGCAAGAACCTCGATGATCAGGCTAGGTCAGTTTGGTCTAAAACTGTGGATTCTGACGCAGGGCTCCAATCCATTGAGACAATTGGTTGCAAGAACTTCGATGATCAGGCAGGGTCAGGTAAGTCCAAAACCGAGGATTCCGAGGCAGTGCCTCAAATGATATAGTTTGATCCAGCGAACTCGGTATCTCGCAGTCCAGCATGGTTTATCACCTTTTTGGGATTTCAACAGAAACATCCAGATTGCCGTATTATGTCTCACGTCAACAAAATATTGCAAAACTTTAAACTCAGCCGAGTATTAATGGTAGTCAAGGGCAACAGCAAGGGGTGTCGTATAGCCAAGCAAATTCTTGCATAAAAATCATTGATTGCAATTAATAAGGATTAAACCAGTATTTACGATTATCCGATTGTATAGACATTTATTGATCATACAAAAGTATCTTCTTTAGTTAATACGAATGGATTACCCATGATATTGATTGATTAACTAATTGAGTTTTAAAGGCACGTTAAACAGTCTAGGCTTATTCTAGGCTAAAAGGTGTGGGAATTGCGTTCATTGTATGTTCATACGTTTTTTGAGACTAGAAAATTGCCATTATTTTCTTCAGACTGAGTTTATGCTAAGGATAACACGATGGAATAAAAAAAAATTCCCTCGATAGTCAGTGATAGCTATTGATGTTCTAAAAGTACAGAAAATATATAAGTATAGAAAATATATTCTCATAAAACTTGGCTTTTTCCCCTGGATAATGAAATTTACAAATTAATCTAATTTCTATGTAAAAGTAGTAAATTTGCCCATTTTTATTTACATAAGGTCATACATAATAAAACAACATATGAATCAAAATGTACATGCTTTCATAGTAAAAGTTAGTAAAGTCGGCGACCGTAGTTGAGGGCAACCAGAAAGCTCCCTTTTCAATAGCTACTACACCGAAGTATCAAGTACCATTTTTAAAGTGTTTGGTATGACGCAAGGTCTCCCGGACCGTTGGCGAACACTCTACTCACTAGGCCAATGAGCCAGTACCAAAAAGTTGGCGACCATTGTCGAGGGCGACCAGAAGGCTCCCTCTTCAATGGCTACAACACCGAAGTATAGGGGAGGGCGCTACTCCTTTCCCAGGATTGCTCTACTTTACTCTTGATACGTACCTTATATTGCTGAGTGTTAAGCAAGGAGGTATCAAGTACCATTTTTAAAGTCTTTGGTATGACTCGACCTGGGATTGAACCCAGGTGCCCTGGACCATTGGCAAACACATAGTAAAGTTACACATAAATTAATGAACATGTTTGATAAGTTCTAAAAAATTCTATCGTCTACACGAAACTGAATCTTTCTGGAAGGTTCTGGAAAATCAATTTAAGTTGTATATTTCCTTTTCTTTCCGAGGATCAATCGACAGTCCTTGCCACATAATCTGAAATAGGCAGCAAGTGGCATTGGCCTCCACGTGAATGCAGACAAAATGGAGTACATGAGTTATAATCAAAAAGGAGTCATTTCCACTCTAAATGGTGATTCTCTTAAATCAGTGGACAAGTTCTTGTACCTCGGTAGCAGCGTCTCATCTACTGAAGATGACATCAATATATGACTATCGAAGGCACGAGCTGCTATTGATAGGTTATCGATCTTATGGAAGTCAAACCTATCTGATAAAATAAAACACAATTTCTTCCAAGCATCGATTGTGTCAATTCTACTTTATGGACGCACCACATGGACGCTGACTAAGCGTATAGATAAAATGCTAGATGAGAACTCGATGCTACGAGTTATATTGAAACAACAGTTGTACGGCCTCCTACCTTCCATCTCAAAAACCATTCAAATAAGACGAACAAGACATGTAGGACACTGCTGGAGAAGTAAGAATAAATTTACAAGCGATGTTCTCCTATGGACCCACTTCACACGGACGTGCAAATGTTGAACGACCAAGAAGAAATTATTTACAACAGCTATGTATGGACACGGGATGCAGTCAAGAAGACCTGCCGGGAGCGATAGATGATAGGGACGATTGGTGGGAGAGAGTAAGGGAAATCTGTGCCAGCGGCGCAACATGATAAGAATGATGACGATGATGGTGTTTCAATATACAGGTAACAAAAGCTAAGTTCGAAAAGAGAACAAAAATCATTTCTTATTTATATTCGGCAGAAAGAAAAAAATTACTTTCTGCCCTGAAACAAGAAAAAAGAAAAAAATATTTTGTAGTGTTATAGTAAATTGTAATTTCAAATATATCGCCACAGACTAAGTGTTTAAAAAATGTTTTAAAATATTGCAGCTTCATTTGCCAGACACGATATCATCATCAAAGTATTACTAATTCCCTTGACTCTTTCTCTCTCTCTCTCTCTCTCTCTCTCTCACACACACACACACACACACACACACACACACATACACACGCTATCCATCTTCATCTGACATCATTTTTTGCTAAATCCTCTAGACGCCATCCAATAGCCGCACAAAGATGATGATTGTAAGTTTTTGCTGCTCGGCTAACACTGGTGTGTCCATGTGTAGGAGTCCATACGAGGAAATCAATAAGGAGTATATTCTTTCCACTACAGCAATGCCAAACATGCTTTGCTCGTCTTCCTTGAATGGCTTGTGAGATGGAAGGCAACTGTTTATATAACTACTGTTTTGTTGGGTGTTATTTCCAGGAATTGTTCAAAACGGTACTCTGAGTCCATCAACCCAATCAGCGAGGGCTGACGAGTGTCCTAAATATAACACTAACCCATTTGATGGCGAGGCTCCATCCTTGGAGATTTGGGAAATGTGGAGTACCCCTTCAGTGTCATTTATCCCAGGTTCACTCTGAACTGAATGGTAGCACCTGGTAGAGTCTTATCTATGAGTCGAATAAGACAATTGGTGTGCAAACAAATAACTGATGTTAAATTGTGACTGTTATATAGCAGTACTTGAAACTATTTAACTGTGTGCACAAAAGAGCTCAGGCTCATTTTAAAGTGTTATCAGTAGTGTTTACGAATCATATATATATATATATATATATATATATATATATATAAATTGTATTTGACATTAAATAACCTACAATGGTTGATATTCCATAAAACCCAACCCTACCAAACCATATATATTTAATATATATGTATAAACAGGATTTGACATTAAATAACCTATAATAGTTGATATGCCATAAAACCCAACCCAACCAGAGTTTATGTGTTGTTCCAGTCAAGCATTTCCAACGAGCGTGTCGTTAGAATCCAAATGTTGTGACCATACCGTAGTACTGACACTGTTCGAGCTTGGAAGAATTATCGTTATTTTATCCAAGAGATCAGATTGTCATGTGGTTGTTATCGGTACATTAGCAGTCCATATAGCCATCGAAAGAATACCTCGACTCCAATTCAAACCAGACAATATATATATATATATATATATATATATATATATATATATATATATATATATATATATATCAGATTTTATTTTATCAAAATGTCTCGTCTCTTATCTTTTGTCTTGAACAACGCCGAGTCGTTTTATTAGTTTTAGAACTTTTTTATCAGGAATTTTTCTTCTTTTTCACAAATTTAAAAAACGAAATAGTTAAGATTTGAATTATTGAAGATATTTTCCACAATTTTGTACAATTTTAATATTTTCAATGTTATAAGAGACAAAAACCTCTGGAAATTGGAGAAGGTTATTTTTTTTTATTGTTGATGATATAAAAATGAGAAAGTCAGTGATGTGAATACGTTCATATAATGATAATACCAGACACATGTATGGCATCAATGACAAGCAATTTTATTTCTCTTTTTCCAGATGTCGCATATCATGTCCGCTGAGATTGCAATTTAATCGTTATAAACTATCCAACGAGGAACTCCCACGAACAGCAAAACATTTTGGTATTTACTTACACAAGAATTCGTATCCTCGAGAAGCGAGTGAATTATATCAGATGGTGAGTCTCCAGTTCTGGGGTTCTGAGAAAAGAAGAACCACCTCATTGCTATAATTACTACTACATCCACTACTATATCCACTCTGACTCGAATTTTTCATAATACTTGTAAATGTTTTACCTATTGGTTAGATATATCCATTTGAAATAATAACCTGTTTAAAACAATTGTCAACTGGATTAATACATTGGCCTGTAAAACATTGATATTGAAGTGAAGTATAAAGGGTTTACCTGTTTAAAATGAATGTGAGTTATATAAATAGATTGGCTCTTAAAACGTTCATATTGCAACTAAGATTGAAGTGCGTATGTTTAGAATGACTGTGAACTCTATTAGCTCCGCGAATCTAAAAACATTGATATTACAACAAAGTATAAAATGTTAACCAATGTAAAAAAATTTTAAACAATATCAATATATTGGCAAAAGTATTTACCAGTTTGAAAGATTTTGAAGCTACATGTTTGCACCCTCTATAATTAGAGACATCAATAATTGAATTTGCTTCAGTATGTCATAACCCAGCAAGGGCTGACATGTTTCAAAATCTGTTATATAGAGTGGACCTGGGAGCGATGGCAACAAAGGGGTACTCTGCATTACCCAAAGCTCTGACATTACTGGAACCTCACCATTAGATTATTTAGTGTTATATATCAGGACACTCGTTGGCGGGGGTCTTACCCCTCTGCAGAGGTGCAGTCGGTGTATTCTACAGCAATACACACAGTTAATGTCACAGCAGTTTTATTTCAGATAATTCAGTTTTAGCTTAAGTACACAGTTTAGATGTCAAAACAGTTCAATTTCGAGTAATTCCTTATAGCATAAGCACGCAGTTTTAAAGTCAAAACAGTTCTATTTTAAACAATTCAGTTCAGCATAAATACGCAGTTTAAATATATAAAAACAGTAAACATCAACCACCATTTAGTTCTATTTAACTTATAGATAGGACCCTTATCAGGTGCTTCGACTCCGAGCCAAAATGGACCTGGGAGCGATATCAATGAAGGGGTACTCCGCATTCCCAAAGCTCCAGCATTACTGGAACCTCGCCATCAGATTGTTTAGTGTCATATCCTGGACACTCGTAGACAGGGGTCTTACCCCTCTGCAGAGGTGCAGTCGGTGTATTCTAGAGCCCCCAGCCGACTGGGCAATATCTTTTATGTGCGCCTATTCGAATTAAAATAACGATCTATTTACCTTATTTAAGATAAATGTAACCAGCAGATATACAAAGGCCATTCAGTGAATAAGTTGACTTTTATTTAAGTAAGAACCACTTTTAACAGTTGTATATTTGTTTTTTCAAGGAAATTTATAATGATGGGTCCTTTCATTAACCATAAGATTCTCAGCATAAGTTGTTTTTACTGACCGCTGAACTTTTTTTTCACTGTCCGGAACTTTTTCTTTACCTTGAAGGAGGGGTTGGTAAATAAGTACACTAGATCTTTTTTTCTCTTTCATTCAATGTTAATCTTTTTATTTTTATTTTATTTTCCTATTATTTTAGCCTTACTTTCTCTGTCTATTTTTCTGTTTATTTAGTACTCTCTATTTCTCTCTCTTTCTCCCTCTCCCTCCCTCTCTCTCTCTCTCTCTCTCTCTCTCTCTGAATTTATAATAGGTGAACTTTTAATCTTGGTATGACAACTGGTCAAGGAGAAGGAAACTCTGAATTAAAACCAGTTGAATTCCGCTTAAACCTGACCATATGTGACACCCTGGTCATGCGTAAAGAATGGGTATATATATATATATATATATCATCATCATCATCATATCGCGCTGGTAGCATGGATATCCCTAACCCTCTCTCGCCACTCCTCCCTATCGTTCATCACCCTAGGCAGGTCTTCAGGACACCATCCCGTATCCTCACATAGCTGCTGAATGTATGTTCGTGCTGGTCGTCCTGCTTTTGCACGGCCATGTGTGGGGGTCCATATGAGTTCGTCCCTGCTTCTCCAGCAGTGTCCTGCATGTCTGGTTCGTCTAACTTGAATAGTTTTCGTGATAGGAGGCAGGTGGCCGTACAGTTGGTGTCTTGTGGGGTGTTGCCGCCTGGACTTGTTTAAGATTGCACGCAGCATTCTTGTGTAATTGCCGTCTAGCTTCTTATCCAGCCGTTTTGTTAGCGTCCATGTAGTGCACCCATATAGCAGTATCGATGTGACCGCTGCCTGGAAGAAACTGCGTTTCATTTTATCGGTTAGGTCTGATTTCCACATAATCGATAGCCTATTGATAGCTGTCCATGATTTCGTTAACCTCGTGTCGATGTCCTTTTCGGTTAATTCGACGCTGCTTCCTAGGTAAGTGAATTTGTCTACTAGTTTAAGAGGTGTTCCGTCTAGAGTGGAGATGTCTCCCGTTTGATTATAGCACATATATTCCGTTTTGTGTGCATTAACATACAGGCCTATGCCTGCGGCTGCTCGTTCCAAACTGTGCAGTAGTGTTTCAGCTTGGTCGGGTGTATTTGCCAGTGTCGCTATGTCATCAGCGTAGTCGGCGTCGGTAATTGTTGTTGCGGGGTACCTTCTGCTTCTTTTCTTCGTCAGCTCGAAGCCATTCTCTCTGATTTTGTCAATCGATGTTCTAAGTACGTAGTCTAGACAAATGATAAAGAGGTACGGAGCCAGCGTGTTCCCTTCAAGTACTCCTGCTACAATGATGTATATATGTGTGTGTGAGTGTGTGTGTAAAATAAGGAATTAGGATCTCACCTTTGTACGTTTTTCTCATTTCTAATAGTTTTATATGTCTTCTATAAAGTAGAAAACATAATCTACAAATGAAATTTTTTATACGACTCTGCTAATTTATAAAACGTTTTTTAAATGATTGATTAGTTATTTTCAGCTTTCTTCTTTATATATATATATATATATATATATATATATAGAGAGAGAGAGAGAGAGAGCGAGACTGTCAGCCATATTTGCTGATCTCATACCGAGAACAAGCGTGTATTGTCATCCGACAAGGTAAAGATAATGTTTCTTCATCGAAATAAATTTATAATGACACTTTGACCGTGATTGATTTTTTTACAGTCCCATAGAGAGATAGATAGACAAATATATAGATAAATATTAGTAGAGGGAGAGAGAGAGAGTTAGCTTTTTATAGAAAGTAAACACAGAGCCAATGAAAATTGATGACTCATTTTTTCACCATTGTGATCATATATATATATATATATATATATATATATATATATATATATTCTTATTCTGTACATCTATGCATGTATATACATATGTGTGTGTGTGTTTATATCCAATCCGGGGCAATTTTCTCTATTTTTTACTTGTTCATCGTCTCTTTAGTATTTTAAATGAGCCTTTATTTCGATGCTATCTTTCTGTTCTGTCTCACCATTTCTTTCTCTTGACAGTCTATCATTTTTCTATCTCTTTATCTCTGGGGTTTTCCTTTCATCACAATATCACACACACACACACACACGCACGCACATGTATGAAGATGCATACGCACACTTGGGACAACCTTTTTTTTTTGGTAATGTTTTCAGCTTTTATTCCCTCCATCTTTAGCCTTTTCCAAACGATTAGTTCAATTAAAAAGGGATTAATTTTGGAATTAGAACACCCAGTCATAAGAATTCATATCCTTAATATTTGATTTTTATTTCGGAAACGGCAAGCCTTTAAATTTTTGCTCTATTTTGTTAAAAGACATGCAATGTTTTTTTGGCTTAGTGTGGACACACGTTCGTTTTCCATGACTAAAAGAAACCTCTTCAAAATTCACTCCCATGAGACAAAGACTTTAAAATAATTTGGGCTAATAAAAATGATCGAAATTGGCTTGAAATTAATATTCTGAGGAAGCAAACTCTTTTGCATCATTTCACCTGAATATTAAAATTGTTTGTATTAAATACACGCCTACAACGTCGCCGTAATTTCTATTGGCATCATTAACATCACAACGCGTCCTCTACGTCATCTTCGAAATTATCATAATCCTGATGAAAAGAGAGAACGCTTGACTATTGGTAACTGTTAACGTTATAGAAAGAAACATTAGACTTGGAAGAAGCAAACATAATGTTACGTTTGACACAATGTTACATTAATTGAGCATTTCTTAGGGATTTTATCCTTATATATATATATATATATATGTATACGTGGTGCATTCAATACGTTTTCAGAGTTTGTTTTTTTTGTACAGGCATTTAAAATTGGCGTATACTCTTGAAAATTCACTATGTTATTGCTATACATCTTATGAGATGACTGACTAATTTTTATGATTTCTGGTTCAAATAAACAGCTACAGCAGCATTCGGAATACACCCTACTAAAGCCTGATTGTCACAGCTGGTGAATTTCAAAAATGCAATCTGGAATGGCGGCACGTGTGTTGGTTTGTGTTTATTATGTTTTTAGTTTTTGCAATATATGTATATAAAATAATTTCCTTATACATGGATACACATTGCATTATATATATATATATATATATATATGTGTGTGTGTGTGTGTGTGTGTGTGTGTGTGTGTGTGTACCTTTAAGAAAAACAAAAACCGGTTACATTAGGATTATAAATTTATTTCCACCCTTTTATGGGTATTGATATGAATCAATAACACCAAAAATTACAGGACTTCTTCAGATCTAATGAATAAAATAATTACAGTCAGAATAGACAGGAAGAAAGGGTGGGAGGGGGTAGAAGAGGGGCGAAGAGTTTCCTTCTCATTTGCCCACTTCCGGTTGTTCTTTTTTTTATTACCGGTTGGAATCACAATAATGTAACTGGACTTCTATTCAAAACTCACTTTCTACAGTAAATTAAATTTTTAAATTGGCATTTAACTGTGAATAATTTGTATTAAAATATTTAATTGTTGCCATGGCTCTTTACTAAGGATTACTATTAGTTGCTGGAAACATTATGACTATTTACAACCAAACGACAATTATCAAAACTAACCGGGAAATTGACTTAATGAGTAGAGAGTTCGCCAGTGGTCCGGTAGACCAGGGTTCAGTCCCAGGCTGAGTCATACCAAAGATTCAAAAATGGTACTTGATGCCGCCTTGCTTAACACTCAGCATTGTAAGTTAAGAATCAAGGGTAAAGTGGAGCAATCCAATCAAAGGAGTAGCACCCTTCCCTATAACTTGGTGTAATAGCGACTGAAAAGGGAGCTTTCGGGTCGCCCTCGAATATAGTCACCAACTTATTTTTTTACTCTATATGATTGATACCAATAAATAGGAATACGTGAAAACATACACCTGTTGGCGGATTACTTGTATTAGAGCGGAATATTTTATACAATATAACTACAAAAAAAAATTCGTATTGAGGACTGTCACTTGAACGTATAATTGTTAATAAAGGATTTATAATAATCCTTTCTTAACGATTAATTGCATGAAATCATATCATTTATAGAATTAGATAGGAATATAGGAAACCATACAACTGTGTTCCTATTATTTATATCTGAGTGGAATTCTTAAATATATCCCTGTGTGCAAAAAACTCTTAAACAACAACACAAAAAATGTAAATATAAATGTAGAAAGAACACAATTCCCTAACCTTGAGCATAAAATAACCCTAGACGAATGACATGCTCTTTAAATCAACCCATCAGTTTATTCTAAGAATTGTTGCAACACAATCTTCACACTCAAATCTTTTACCCTTTTAAGCTTGAAAGAACTTGAGGAAAAATCAAGAGCAGAAAGAGACATTCTAAGACATCAAAGGTGCCCAGTTTTACAGAAATTATTGATATCTTTGTTCTTAAGAAATTCTTTGTTGTATTGTTTAGTCAAAGACTTTTGGAAGTATTCGTCTTTCCCAAAATTGCCACTCACGTCACTGATTCCAATGGTAATTAATGGACAATCGTTCGGCTACAGATCATATTTACGCTTCGTTCCACTTGGTTCAATGTGTATTCTTCTAGATTCTGGGTTTTATTCTATTGATATTATCAGGCAAAGATAACACATTCTGTACCCTGTTCATTCCACAATTCTTTTTTATTCTTCCCCTTTCACAATTAGATCTGTTCCTTTTCGAAATCCATTTTTTTTCTTTAATTCTTTAAAAAAATCAAACAACCCAATCCCGGTAAAATACAGAACAAAGCACTTTTACAAAAATCGAAATATTTTTTTACTTTTAAATTTTTAAGTGAATCATTCAAAAGTCATATCCCAACTAATCAGCTACAACAACATGTCCAACAAAAAAAAAAAGAATAAAAGACAAAAACACCATAAAAATTAAATAAAATCAAAACGGATTTGAAGACCATAAAGATACGGACTGTTGAACCACTGTAGGAGGACAGATGGCATTTTGGTTCGTACTGACATCGGGGCTGGAAGGACGGAAGTAAAGGAAGGAAAAATATGACAATAATATGGCAACGCTCCAAAGTCCGTGTCAGTGCTTCTCCCAGGAGCTGGAGCTGTGATTAAAAATGCTTTTTTTTAAACTTCTTCCTCCGTTGCTCCATTGAACATTGCAATCGGACGCCAGTGAGCCATGACCCTCTTAAATTAATGTTAGTCATTGCTAACCGCAAAAAAACTCTCTGGGGGGTTGTCACTAATTCCTGCCAATATTCTCAGAAACTTAACCATTATTCTGTCCTCAACTGTAAAGACGATCACTCTACACATTGGACTTGTGAGGTCATTTCTAATGACTTTTGAGCAACGGTAAACGAGCCCCATACATTATTTATTTCACATTTAGTTTAAATTTTGAAGAATCAAGAATGCATTTTGCGACAGCGCTATTGATTTATTAATAAGCTGAATTCCAACGTCAATATTAGTGTACCTCGTTAATCCACTGGGATGGGGATATGCTCCGACAACGCGAGCTGAATTATCAGATATTATTAAACTCTCTATATACTGTGTATTTTCTTCTACATAACAAATTCCAGTTTGTCAACCAAGTGCCAGAGGTTAATAACAATAACTGATGATAGAATAAAAACTTATAGCAATATACGTGCGAGGTGTTAACAGTTATTGTCATACAAATAGACACACCCAGTCGAGCTCTAATCCTAGATGAGGTAGGACGCGTTTCACTTTCGCTTTATATGCTTTAAGAAAGGCATGAAACCATTTGTTCACTGAACCAACTGAGAAGACATGGTTCTTTAGCCTGGTTATGACAACCAGTCAAGGATAAGGAAAACTCTAAATTCAAACCAGCGCTACCCCACTAAAAAAATTGACCCTGTGCCGCATCCTTCGCGTATCATAGATCTTGGATAAATACATGCCTATCATAAAGCTTGGTTTGGTTTTTTTTTTTAATTGCATATCAACTTTCGCGGATTATTTAATGCCAAGGACATCATCATAAAAGAACGGTAACGGTACTATTTAACATATAAGCTAGGGGTGATGATGGATTCATGCCTTTACTAATGGTAATGGTTTGAAAGTGATCATACTAGCTCGACTAGAATTCGAAATCGCTTACTACGATGTTATGAATAGCTCTTTAACCTCTACGCCATGACAGCCCAGTCGGCTGGGCCAGTAGAATACACCGACTGCATTTCTGCTGAGCGGTAAGACCTCCCCCATTGAGTGCCCTGGATATAACAGTAGACATTCTGGTTGTAATGCTGGAGCTTTGGAGGAATGCATTGCCATCGCTCCCAAATCCACTCTGGCCCGGAATGGTAGCACCTGATAGGGTCCTATTTATGGGTCAATTAGAACGGTT
The DNA here is from genome assembly GCA_963585895.1 of Sepioteuthis lessoniana. Classification (NCBI taxonomy): domain Eukaryota; kingdom Metazoa; phylum Mollusca; class Cephalopoda; order Myopsida; family Loliginidae; genus Sepioteuthis; species Sepioteuthis lessoniana. The sequence goes on along the minus strand of OY757928.1, from coordinate 9,459,350 downwards.
TGACATTTAAACTGAGTGCAAATAAATGACACGCTAACTTGAATTGTAATAAGTAGAACTGTTTGATTATTTAACTGCGTGTATCTACAAAATAAGTTTACAAATCATATATTTGATATATATGTAAAAAAAAAGTGTTTGGCATTACATAAGTAACAGTGGTTAATATGCCATAAAGCCAAACCGAACCATCTAGACCACGAGAACTCTCCTAAGGTCAAGATTGATTTATAACCTAAGTACAAGCTGGTGCCCGTGGTGTAATGGTTATTGTCGTCGGAAATAGACACGGCGACACGAGTGCAAATCCTGGACGAGACTGATTGCATTTCACATAACACTAATACCTTTAAGGAAAGGTATGAATCCAATTATTCTCCTTCCAGCTATGGGTAAATAGTAGGGCAGACTAGGTTATTCGGCCTTAGTGAGGAAACTAGTCTAGGAGAAGGAAAACTCTGAATTGAAACCTATTAAACTCCGCTTAAAAATTGACCTTATGTCATATCCTGCCCGAGCGGAGGTTTTGGTAAATATATATAAACTAAATACAAAAGAGATTAATAACAATAAGAAATGATAACATCTTTATAGTATAGTTATAGTATGGCCATCGTCATAGAAAGTAGATTTGGCAATCCGAGTTCAAATCCTAGACGAAGCTGTTTGCATTTCACTTCGCGTTAATATTCTTGGAAAAAGCATGAACCCCTTCTTCCATCTCTAGCTATGGGTATATAGGGCAGACTGGGCTCTTTACTCTTGGTATGGCAGCTAGTCCAGGAGAAGGAAAGCTCTGAATTCAAATCCACTGGTTTTCATTCAAAAAATATTTATGTAACATCTTATACATGGTGAAGGGTTTGAATTTATGTATTCTGTTAAATAAGCTATGTGACAAAATATTCATCCCTTCGGTAAATCTGAACAATCTTAACATACAGTTTTCTTTTTAGTAATTTATTTTTTGTATGATTTTTGGGGTGGTATTTTTTATTTTATTTCTTAATTAAGTCGGCGAATTTTTACTCTTTCAACTTAAAGAAAATACTCTACGTTTACTTTTTTTTGGCATATTCAGATTACAAGAATCAATATTCATCCACCTTCAGATTCTTATTAAGTAAAATTTAAAATTTAATGTTAATAGGGTTGATCAAGGATGACTGAACATATCAGTAGATTTAAGGCAAAAACTAAATCCATTCAATTTTATTAGATGATTTGTGTACGTCCAGCAACAAAACATATTCGGATTTAAGATTCATTATATTCTTCATATTTGAAGAGCTTTTTCGAATATCACTTATGAGGAATGACCCCTACCAAGAGTAGCAGTGGGTATAAAATCGTTCTAATAATGATCGGTCACTAGCATTGGATATAAAAGCTTATGCTAAGCCACATACGGGAAAGAAATTTGTATTAGGCAAAGTTTCGAAAATGAATACGGTCAATTTGGCTGAAAGCCAACATTCTTAAGCTTAATTTTAAACTAAAATAACTTTTATCACGTGGGTAAAATCTATACTTCTATGCTGAAATGTGTGTGCACGTGCGTGCGTGCGTATATGCAACAGTGTGTGGCTGGGTGTTGAAGGTCACAGCCAAAATAAAAGTCCAAGAAACTGGATATTTTGCATATTGAACTGACGTCCAGCTCAGACATTCACGTGTATGCACGCACACACACACACGCATATATATATATATGTGTGTGTGTGTGTGTGTGTGTGTGTGTGTTAAGTATGTACTTAACTATTGGTGATACAATGTATATATATACTACGGGAAGATACTGTTTAGCCACACTGATGAGTTCTGATAGAACGAAACAGATCTGTCTGTGGATGACTATTGAGATATATATATATATATATATATATATATATATATATATATATATATATAACTGTTGCGTGAATGGAAGAAAACTAAACGCCTTGTTTTCGTGCCATTATAAATTTATTTCGACGAGTTTTTTCCTCGCTTCCTCAGAGGGCAAAAACACTTTTTGGGTGAGAGAAATTAGCAAATATAGTTTTGTATATATATATATATATATATATATATATATCAAAGGGGAAAGAATCAGGTGAAAAAGAAAGGGGGTAAAACAATAAAAAAAAAACTCTGTCTCTCTTTTAAAGTTTTAGTACAACTTATATTTTTCTCTTAATTTGTAATTTCTTACTCCCCTTAATTTCCTCGTGTTGACTCGAAGAGTTCAAGTTACTGTTGCGTTCTGGTTAGTGAACGCTTGTAATATTAAATAAAGGACAAACCACGATATGAGTGGAAATAGAGATATATTCCTAGGAAAAAGTATATACAATAGAGAGACTATTAGTAGACAAGAACATAGGATTAGTGAATACAGAATAAAGATATAGTCCAACGATAATATTGGCTTCCGTTATTACGGTAGCAAGTAAGGTGATCTAGTGCGATCTCCAGTCTGCAACACTCTAATACTATTCCTAAAAGAAGCTGCTCTTCACCTTCTAATCTGCCCTGGTATTAGTAGCTACTGCTATATATGGCAGATGGACTAGTTCATTGTGTGGAAAAAGGTAGGTGATACCCAACAGTTACTTATCATATTTGACTTTTTCCCTTTTCCTCTTTAATTATTTTACAGTTTGTTCCTATGTTTGTTTTATATCTTTTTTGGCTGTGCTAGGGGTTCCTGCAGCCGTTACTAGCATATATCTCCCTTACCACAAGATAATAGAGTCTAGTTATTCATTCTTCCTCCTTTAATTCAAATATCCTGCTAGGTCATGTATCGATATTTTTTTAGAAATAGTAGCTCGATGGATGCACTACTTGGACGATAACAAAACAGCTGGAGAAAAACCTAAACGCCAATTACACAAGAATGCTGCGAGCACTATTGAACAAGTCCTGGAGGCAACACCCCACAAAGCACCAACTATACGGCCACCTACCTCCCATCACGAAAATTATCCAAGTTAGACAAACCAGACATGCAGGACACTGCTGGAGAAGCAGGGACGAGCTCATGAGTGATGTACTCCTATGGACCTCGACTTATGACCGAGCAAAAGCAGGACGACCAGCTCAAAAATACATAGAGCAGCTCTGTGAGGATACGGGGTATATCCCTGAAGACCTGCCGGAGGCGATGAATGATAGGGAGAGTGTCAAGAGAGGGTCAGGGATATCCGTGCTGGCGGCACCTCATGATCATGATGATGATGTATAAATAGAATATATGATTTGCAAAAGGATAGTTTGTAAATGACATATGACCCTGACATATGACCGAGCAATAGCAGGACGTCCAACTCGAACATACATACAGCAGATCTGTGAGGATACAGGATGAACGATAGGGAGAAGTGGCGAGAGAAGGTCTGGGATATCCGTACTGGTGGCACGACATGATGATGATGATGATGATATATTTGCTTAATAATTACTTTTCATAAAGAACCACCCAGCAATGTTGCTCAATTAATTTAAAAAATGATTTGGTTTTATGCCGATATCTTTTCATATTACCATGTTACCTAAATTCATCCAATTCATACATCATGGTCTTTTTTTCTGTAGAGCTACTCTCCATTGTTAATCTTATCAAATTATCTTAAATTTATTTTTGTGTCTACATTTGAATATTAGCTCGTTTCGTTTGTTCAATAGTCGTGCAGTGTCTTTAAAATTGATTAAACTATTTTTCTTTTATGTATTTGTTACACTTGCTATTGAACCTGTTTGCCATCGATGCTGTTTAAAGTGTACTCATTTATAGACAGAGAAATGTTGTTGTCAACGATGTCCATTTTGACTGTATAATGTTCCACAAGAGATAATAAAATCCTGATGTCTTTGGTTAAGAAGAAAATTAACTTTATATTTATATCGCCTACAAGTCTATAAATCTATCAATCTCAAACATTTTTCCCACTCCTTTTTTTCCCTCTAAGCATTGCCGGATATATCTGCTTTTAAGGTGCCTGTAGGCGCACTTAGAAATCCCGGACGAGAAAATTTCCTTTTCCCTTCGCGCTAATTCTCTTGTGAAAGACCTGAATCCATCTCCCCCAGGTATGAATAAAATTGTAGGACAGACTGGTATCCTTTTTGCTAAAATCCTAAAGAAATCCATAAACCCATCTGTTATCCCCCCCCCAACGATCTATTGATCAATAGTGGAGACGACTGGAATATTTAGCCTTGTTACGGTACCCAGTCTAGAAGTAAAACTCGGAATTAGAACTAGCCATATTTCGCTTAAAGACTGACTTTGTGTCACTTTCTGCCTGAAAAAGCGAATGAGGAAATGTGTTATCGATTCTTTTGTCCTGTCAAGAGTCCTTGGTGTACAATTTTTTTTTTCTGTGACTTTAAAATAAAGAAGCTCCATTTACTTTCTAGAGAGCAGTGTAGAATGCGTGGATTCAGTCTTCGGATTATGCTGCGAATAACATTTGAAATAAATGCATTTTAAATGGTTCTCTGCCTTTGGAACCGACTTTTTTCTTTTTTTTTTTTTTTTTTTTTCAGTGGATTCAATACCCAACGGGTCAATGGGTATGATAAGTTTTCACCTGTGATAAATGATGAGGATGTTAGACGCAATAAATCACAAAGCAGAAGAATGGTAAACCTATCTGGCATCTCTGTATGGTTGTCCTCCATTTGTTGAGTCAGAACGGATTAATGTCTCCCATATTTTTTTTCTTTCGATCTGTTTCGGGGCGATCGAATTACGCATACATTTTGACAAAATTGAACTAACTTCACTGATCAAAAACAAGAACATAAAACGAAATAAACGAAAAAAAAAAGCATATTTAAAATGGCTTCTTAGCTCGGAAAAAAAATCAGTCACAGGGCAGAGATTGAATTTCGTTATTTGAAACAAGAAATTGTCACAAAATATAAAACATTGATGAATAAGACTTCAGAAAACCACTGAACTCATACGAAGAAACTGCACTAGACTCTGTGTCACAATTTTATCATGAACATGAAATACAAACAGCAATCTGCTAGTATATTCAGTAGATTCATAAAATTAGTGCAAATTGTATCTTACCAGATGAATAGAAGGTCGTTTTTCTTTTTTCTTTTTTTTTTTTCAGACCTCACTAGCTTAGCCGGTAACAACCAGTTCGTTAGTCTATCCACTGACTTAATCGCATATGTACAAAGTGGAAATATTTTATTTATTAAATCAAAACATTTTAAAGATCAGCTACTGAAATATCACACCCGGCGAAGCGCCCAGAAATATTAGTGATTTATTAAGCTAGTTTGCCACAAGGTCACAATAATAAAGGATTCCACGAGATAAGTTTGTAACGACACATATACACATACGCACATATATACACATTGATAGACATAGGATGCAGAACTAAAATATGGAATAATTTTTTAAAGATTTTTTAGTCTGATGAGTCTAATTTTTGAAAAAAATACTGATAAATCTAAATTTTCGTGATTAACTCTCTCATTTTTCATTAAATTTCAGCCCAATGTGAGTAAGCAAGACAAGAAACGACAAAGAATCTATGATTTGCTTAACGCCGAAACCAAGCCAAAAAAGATTTCCGAAATAACTGTGGTTTCTTTATCCCTCCATCGAGCCTAGACCTTAGCTCTCTTCATTGCTCTATGTGGGGCGTTTGAGAAAACAAAACAAATGCATCTTCTCATCCAAATATTGATTCGCTTAAGACTATCAAAGAGAAATGGAATAAAATGTCTGAAGAATTTATTTTAAACGCATGCAAATCGTTTTGAATACGCGTTAATGCAATGATTGAAAAAAAATGGTAGCCATATGAGTAAATCTATTGTTTTGTGTCAATCTTCTCACATTGTTTTTTTTTTTTTTTAATTAGGATTTATCTTTAGCCGTTTGTTATTATACTAGAACATTCCCAATGTTGCTTCCGCACCCAGCAGATAGATAGATAGATAGATAGATAGATAGATAGATAGATAGATAGATCAAAGTTTTAATAGAGTATGCTATAGCGCTCTTTAGACCAAGAAATGGCCAGACTAAATCTTAATTTGCCTGATGATCTAATCACCGAAAAACTGACAATCACCAAGAGAAGTTAACTCTGTCTCTACGCTATGAAAATTTAATTCTACATATGCTCTGTCTTCGATATTGAGCCCTCATTACTTATAAACAAAGCAAACAATATATATATATATATATATATATAAATTTATATATATATATATATATATATATATATATATATATATATATATTTCATAATCTTTGTATATGTATACATTAAGCCTGCAAAAACGAATTATCAGGACTTTTTTTTTTTTTGTTCTTTTCTATTTATTTGTCCCTTTTTATTCATAAAAGCAGCAATGAACTTAAAATGTTCTAAATTAAGAAATTAAAGCAATACCCCATTCAATTTGCTAATAAATTATAATTCTATGGTGTAACTATCTACCCGGAACACTATTTTTGATTACTAAAATTCTTGATATAACGTAGATAATTATGAAATGCTAACTTCTCTTTTTTCTAAGTACGTGTATTTGTTTGGTTTGGTTTTAAGACATATTAACCATTATAGGCAATTAAATACCAAATCCTGTTTATACGTACATATCAACTACGAGGTGCATACGATAAGTTTCCATACTTTTTTCGTATGGGCACTTTTATTGATAGTCATCATCATCATCATCATCATGTCGCGCCGCTAGCACGGATATCCCTGACCCTCTCTCGCCACTTCTCCCTATCATTCATCGCCTCCGGCAGGTCTTCAGGGTTACATCCTGTGTCCTCACATAGTTGCTGTATGTAAGTTCGTGCTGGTCGTCCTGCTTTTGCACATCCATATGTGGGGGTCCACAGGAGTACATCGCTTATGAGCTCGTCCTTGCTTCTCCAACAGTGTCCCGCGTGTCTGGTTCGTCTAACTTGTATAGTTTTCGTGATGGGGGGCAAGTGTCCGTATAGTTGGTGTCTCGTGGGGTGTTGTCGCCAGGATTTGTTCAATACTGCTCTCAACATTCTTGTGTAATTTCCGTCTAGTTTCCTCTCCAGCCGCTTAGTTAGCGTCCGTGTGGTGCATCCATATAGCAGTATCGACACAACCACTGCCTGGAAGAAACTGCGTTTCATTTTATCGGTTAGGTCCGACTTCCATATGATCGAGAGCCTATCGATAGCAGTCCATGCCTTCGTCAGTCGTGTGTCGATGTCTTTTTCGGTTGATGAGACGCTACTACCTAGGTAGGCTCCGTCTAGTGTGGCAATGTTGCCCGTTTGGTTGTAACACATATATTCAGTTTTGTGTGCATTGACATGGAGGCCAATGCCAGCTGCGGCTCGTTCCAGACTATGCAGTAGTGTCTCTGCTTGATTAGGCGTATTCGCCAGTAACGCCAAGTCATCAGCGTAGTCGGCGTCCGTGATTGTTTTTGCGGGGTACCTTTTGTTTCTTCTCTTAGTCAGCTCGAAGCCATTTTCTCTGATTTTGTCGATCGAAGTCCTAAGCACATAGTCTAGACAGATGATAAAGACGTACAGGGCTAGTGTGTCTCCTTGTAGTACTCCCGCAACAATGTCGAAGTATTCCGTGTCTCCATCTGGTGAACGTACTTTCACTTTGGTGTTTCTGTAGAGAATCATTATCGCTGTACGGTTTCTTTTGGTATGCCGTACGCAAGTAGGATTTGCTCCAACTTCCCTCTGTGTATGGAATCGAAGGCCTTGGTAAAGTCGACAAATAGTAATGTCGCCTGTAGGTTTTTTGCCCGAACGCCTTCAAGGATTCTACGGATGGTCAGTATTTGTGGGGTTGTGGATCTATTTCTCCGGAAGCCATTTTGGTTTTTCCTAAGAATGTTGTCTAAATGGGGTTCTATGCGGTTCCGTAGTAGGGCATTGTAGATTTTGGCTGCTATGGATGTAAATGTTATCCCTCGGTAGTTCTTGGCTAGTCCGAGGTCACCTTTTTTAGGGAAAGGAAGGATGCATCCCTTCGTCCATCTTTCTATCCTATTTTGACTATAGACTGCGTTGCATTGCCGGAGCAGTATATAGTCGAATTGTCTAGTCTTCCACAGTTCTGGGGGGATCTCGTCTGGCCCTGCAGCTTTCCTATTTTTAATTCTTCTGAGAACTGAGTCGAGTTCTTCTTTGGTGAAAGGACTTAGTTTAACGTCTAATTGCTTACTGCTAATTCTGGTGATCGGTTCATCCGTTATTTTCGGTGGGTTTCCTAGTAGATTTTTGAAATGCTGTTCCTACAGTTTTACTCTTTCTTGTTGGCTTGCAGCTTTCAATTTTGCTTTGGTTGTGCTCTTCCTTCTACTTACTTCGTTTATTGTTTGCCAGGCTATCCTGGATTGTCTATCTTCCACCAAGTCTCTAATCTTATCTATCTGATTTTGTATGTATTCTGCCTGTTCTTTTAGATATATTCCTGTTAATTGATGTTGTGCCTTTTCTAGTTTTCGTGCATTTGTGTTTGTTGGGTTCTTTTGATAGCTTTTGGAGGCAGTTTTCACGAGTGCACGTTTTTCTCTAACCGCTAGCGTTTCCCAAGGGACTCTATATTTAGTTCTAGGTTTTGTTGGAATACACTTTGCTGCCGCCTCAAGGTGTTTTTCTACAAAATTTTCATATTCGTCATCTGGGGTAGCTTTTCCTGCCTTCTCTTGTAGTGCTTCGAATCTGTTTCTTAATTCTAATGCATATTTGTCTCTAATATCTCTGTTGTTGAGTAGGGCCCAGTCATAGTGCTTGGTTGTCGCTTTTAGTGAGGCGTTTTTTCGTAGGCTTAGTCGTACTTTGGCCGTAACTATTCGATGATCGGAGGACACACCCTCGAAAGAGGAGTATGCCTCGCAATTCATCGCACTGTTTTTCCATTTCCTGTTTATAAAGACGTAGTCTATCTGTGCTTTACTCTTATTCGCGTATGTGTAGGTCCATAGTTTCCCCTCCCTTTTTTGAAAGTTTGTATTGAGCCATGTTAATCTATTTTCTATCATGAAATCAATTAGATGTTGTCCATTCCTGTTTGACGCGTTGTGTAGGCTGTATTTGTTGTTTCTGTTTTTCCCGATTTGTGCATTCATATCTCCGCCAATGACTAGCAGGTTGTGTTTCGGAATGCTACGTACGAGGGAGGATAGATCTTCGTAGAAGGTGACTATTTCGTTTTCTTCGCTAACATTGGTAGGGCTGTAGCAGGAGATAATTGTTGCTTTGGGGTTGCCATTAAACGTTGCGGCCATCATCCTAGGTTGTATTCTCTCAATGTTGTTATTGTTTTTAACGCTCTTGGTCCTATAAGCATTCCCACCCCTCCTACCGATGCATTGACAGAGTTTTTCCATGCCGATACAGTCACCAGCATCCATCCATTACCAGTTTCGTGATATTTGATATCTTCGGTGTACGTGTATCGGTGCTCTTGTATGCAAATTACGTCTATCTTATGTTCTACGGCTGATGCAGTTAGCTCTGATAGTTGACCTATTCTATTTAAGGTTCTAACGTTAAATGTCGCTATCTGTACTGTTTGTTTGCATTTTAGTAGTTTTTGTTTGAGCTCTGTAGCTGATTTTTCGAACACTGAGGCCAGGGCTCCAACCTCAGCAGGACGCGCCCCTTTTTTACCCGCGCGAAGAGCGATGTGGTTTATGCATGTGGTTTGAGTATGAGTCATGGTTATCTTTCGATGGCTGTTTTTATTCTCATCTATAGAAGCCACTCTTATAGATGAGCAGCAGTAGTTCCCCGATCGAACTGACAATCCTGAGCGTTAAGCCGCAGGACTTACACGTACATCATTCTGCTTCCCATGTGTACGTAGAAAAAAAAAAAGAAAAAAAAAAGGCCTTTTTTACCTTAAGTTTTAACTTAGTTAAAGTCCAGGACTGCTGTATGTTTAGATTCAAAGAAATTTTGGGGTATATATAATCCTATCATCCGATTCCGGTCCTAATAGGTTTTTATTTCATAGGTAGAATTCGATTCATGACTTCGGTTGCTTTTTTTCTTTTTTTTTTCTTTTTTTACTGCTATGAGGGTGTGCAATCAGACTTTTAAGCTTTAGAAAAAGTTCTATTTGCCCTGTATACTAAAGCATCCGACCAGGGTCGTTATACTTTCTTTTTTTTTTTTACTGTTAAATATGTCGACATAAATGAGGAATATAGTGTATTTCATATAAGAACACAATATAGTAGAGACGTAAGAAATAATTATTTTAAATCAAATATGTGCATTTTTAAATGAACAGTTTAGTAGAATAAATTTACTGACCTCTGTGAAAAAACTTCTGGAAACGGAATCACTTCCAACGTATGCATACTATTTTAACAAATGCGCGATTGAATTATTACTAATTTTACTACCATTTATATTAAAATTCCACTCCTATATCGAGGTCATCTAGTGGGGTGGACAGAGAGAGAGAGAGAGAAAGAAAGAAAGAGAGAGGAGGAGTCAACTTTCTTTTATGGTTTCGTCTTAGCACGTGTTAGACTACATTTGAGGTGTTTTGGGTTTTTTTTTTCTTTTCTTTTCTTGGGGGGGAATTTTGGGGTTTTCTTTAGCAAATTTAGAAGTTCGTCTTCCAAAAGTAAAGTTTTTCCTGAAAATTAAGTCGCATAAAAGTCTTCATTCTTCGTTTAAACAACACAGAATAAATTATTGATAGTACACATATGAAACTCTAGTCCCCTCTGAAGTAATCTCCTCCGGCTGCAATGCACTTCTTGTGACGTTCCAAAAACTTCTGGAAAGCCCTGTGGAAGTCCTCTAGTGTGAGCGTGTCAATGACCTTCGTCACAGCCTCTTTAATCTCCTCAATTGTCTCATAACAACAGCCTCTGAGCTTAGGGAATAACCAAAAGTCACAGGGAGCACAGTCTGGACTATAGGGAGGCTGAGAAACTGTCTTCATGCCCATCTTGGTCAAATAGCCTGTGACAAGGATGGAGTTGTGGACTGGTGTATTGTCCTGGTAGAAGTACCACTGAACCGATTTGAAGAGTGCTGGCCTCTTCCCTTGGAATCTCTTCCTGAACCCCCTTAAAAACTCAACACAGTAACCCTAACCCTAAGCCTAACCCTTTGGCCAATCAACTCTGGTGTATTGACATCCTTACTCCTCCCACACCTTTCATCATCTTTCACAGACTCCCTGTCTTCCTTGAAGGTTACTATGTTGAGGTTTTAAGGGGTTCTAGAAGAAATTCCTTGGGAAGAAACCAGCACTCTTCAAATCGGACCAGTCGCAATGCACCATTCCACAACTCCATCCTTGTCACAGACTATTTGACCAATATCGGCATCAACACAGTTATTCACCCTCCCTATAGTCGAGACCTTGCTCCCTGTAACACTCACACAAGAGTACTTCCATTGGGCCTTGCAGAAGTTTTTGGAACGGTCCAACAAGTGCATTGCAGCCGGAGGATATTACTTAGAAGAGGACAAGAGTTTCATGTGTGTACTATCAATAAAAGTGCCCATACGAAAAAACTATGGAAACTTATTTAATGATCCTCCTATTTACTTGAAACTATAATTGACTACAAACAATCATTACAATTAATAACTGGAAACCATATAATTGCTTAAATACTTTCACTATATAATTATTTATGAAATATTAGTATTTGACCTAATGAGTAGAGTGTTCGCCAATGGTCCAGGAGACCGGGGTTAAAGTCCAGGTCGAGTCAAACCAAAGACTAAAAAACTAGAACACCATGCCGCCTTGCTTAAAACTATCATTATAAGGTAAGGATCAAGGGTAAAGTGGAGCAACACAGGGAATGGGGTAGCGCCCACCCGTTCACCTCAGGTCACCCATGACTAAGGTCGTCAACTTTACTTACTTTACAACTTATTAGTATTTGATAGGAATACTTGAAACTACAATGTTACATTGAACATTTACGGATAGCTATGTAATTGTATTGTAGATTTTACAAGTACAATTTTTATCATATTTGCCTGCTATTGAGAAGAAAGTTTACTTATATTATTCGTTACAAAGTGTAAACTTTGACTGAGGTAAGTATGGGAAGAATTGGTTGCATTGGGAAGTTGAGAGATATCAAAACAGTGTGATTGACAGTAAAAAAAAATACCGGGTTTGATGTCATGTAGGGTGACGTGTATATTAGTTCAATATCAATATTTTTAAAACTTAGTTGGAGAAAAAGTTCAATTGTAAGACCAAACAACTAACCAGAAAGACATTAAGAAACGGTCCGTGATTGCCGGTCCTTTCATAGACAGTAATTGTTCAGCGCACCAAATTTGAAGATAAGGTAGACTAATTTTAGTTCGATCTTTTTCCTGACTGAGTACATATTACCTGAAATGAACTTTTCTATTGATTCCTCGTGGAAAATTAAATAGAAATTGGATTTATTAGATAATTATCCGGTAACTTATTGATTTCTGTCCAGGCTTTAGCATAAAACTACATCTAGTGGTGAGGATCAAGTTCTGGTCATGGGGAGTGAAGTACCTCTTCATTGACATTATTTACTGGTTTACACGGATCCGGAGTGGAAACAATTGTTAGGTTCCTATCAATGTGTCAAATAGATCTGTTTGAAATAATAAAAGACTTGGAAGACTTGGAAGTTGGTGGACGGGTAGAGACTATCCAAATGACAGCATTGCTGAGAACAGCCAGAATCCTGAGACGAGTCCTGGAGACTTGAGGACACTTGCTGTCACTCAAAATCCAGTGAAAAACGATCAGCGTTAGCTGATAGAAAAAACTCTAAATGAGTAAATAATAATAATAATAATAATAATAATGATAATAATAATAATAATAATGTGGAATATTGGATTGTGAAAAACGGCATAAACACTCACCAGAATTTTAAAAAACAGAAGCAAACTCATTTACTATTCTCATGGATTTTGCTGTGCAAACTTATAGAAAAATAAAGAGCAAAAAGACTAGATATATTGGTTAAGGACAATAAAAGAAAAAAAAAACATACCTTCTAACTGATTTATCTGTGGCAACGGATCATAACAAATCAGCCAAGAAACATAATAAAATAAGCAAATTCCGAGTCCTTGAAATATAAATTTAAAAAAAAATGTAGCATCTTAAAACTATCTGTAATAGTGAGAGCCCTAGGTATGATCAAGAATGGGACAGATATACACACAAAAAAGATAACAGGCATTCCAAGACAATATGAAATACAACAAGTTGCACTTTGCGAAACGGCTCATCTCCTAAGAAGGGGTACTGTCAATGTGACTGGCAAAAATCACTTAAAGGAGGAATCAAAAGCATAAATGCATAGAATACATATAATCGTTGCCTCCCCTCAAGCTAGGTCTTGGGTAAATTCCCAGTTAAGAATTGTAAGTAACCGAAAGTAGAGCTGAAAATTAAATAATTGTAATAATAATAATAATAGGATACTACAAAATAACGAAATAAGATTCAAGCCAATAAACCGACTGGTAGAGCACAAGGATAGATCAATAACCGGATACAAAAGAAACAAAAGAATTTTGAAGTCAAATGTGGAAACGGAAAGACCATAACAGATGTGCTGAATGGATACATAAATTGAAAAAAGAATAGAACATAAAAAAGGTCCCGAGGCGAATGTACACAAGAATTCAAGAGACAGCAACACTCAAGAAAATAGCAAACAACCTGGTTCTGCAACAAAGTAAATGCCAGCAAGACGCAAGCACACCCGAATGGATGAGGAAGGCAAAAAGTATTCTCACCAAGAACGACAAAAAAAAAAAAAAAAAAATTGGGACCATCCGCAGCAAAAATAGACCGATGACGCGTTTACTTATGAAGGGAAAATATTGACCCCACTGATAAAAGAAGAAATCTTTTACTCGTCCATATACCACGGACTTTTTCTTGGAGAACAAAAAGGATGCCGCAAGGGAACAAGATAAACAGATGACCAACTCTATATAGACCAGCACATCCTCAAAGAAGCCAAAACAAGCCGGAAAAATGTAGCACTGGCATGGATTGACTAAAAAAGGCTGATGATATGGTCCCTTAAACCTGAATTATCATACCAGAAAATGAACTGAATATCCGACAAAATCATCAACTTCCTCATGAATGCCATGAAAAAATGGAAGATGGAATTGACAGCGAGAGGTCAAACCCAAACAAGGGTAAGTATCAAAGGAGGCATCTTCCAGAGCGATCCATTTTTTTTTTCACACGTATTTGTTATAGAAATGAATCTACTCAACTACGTACTTAGAAAATGCACAGGAGTTGGGGATAAAAATTTACAAAATCACAAAATTAATCATCTTATGTACATGAATGATATAAAGGCATTTGAAAAAAAGTGAAAAAGAACTGCAAAACATGATACAAACAATAAGAATGTACACCGAGGTTATAGGAATGGAGTTTAGCAAAGAAAAATGTACAATATCCACAATGAAGAATGGGAAACAGCATAAAAAATAGAACTACAAAATCAGAAAACATTAATAATATTGGTATAAAGAAACATCACATGAACTTGGGAATATTGGGAGCAGACACCATTAAACAAGTGAAGACGAAAGAAAAAATTAGAAACGTGTACCTCGAAAGAGCAAGAAACTTTCTCGAAACAAAACTCTCTCGTAGATATCTCATCAAAGAGATAAACGTCTTAGCAGTATACTGAGAAGAGTCCTGGAGACTTGAGGCGACTTGTCGTCACTCAAACTCCAGTGAAAGATCATCAGCTAATACTGATGAGAAAAACTCTCAAGGAGTAAATGATAATAATAATAATAGACCAAAGAACAAGAAAACTTATGACCATGCATACGGCATTATATCCCAAAGACGACGTTGACAGAATATATGTATCAAGAAAAGAGGGATGAAGGGGACTCGCCAGCATTGAAGACAGCATTGACGGATCAATAAGACTCGAAGACTATATACGAAAACACGATGGAGGACTCATTACAGCCATCGGAAACGAAACTGATAACACGATGGACAACATAATGACAATAACTAGGAAATAAAAATGGGAAGGAAAACAACTCTATGGGCGTTTTAAACGTCCAATAAACACCATCTCACACGACAAAATCTGTACCTGGCTAAGAAAAGGAAACAGAAACTCTCCTCATAGCGGTACAAAACAACACCGTAAGAACCATTCATATCAAAGCGAGTATAGATAAGACGCAACAAAATAGCAAATGTTGGCTATGCGGTGACAGAGAGGAAACCATTAATCACATAATAAGCGAATGCAGCAAATTAGCGCAGAAGGAATATACGACTAGACACGACTGGGTCGGCAAGGTGATCCACTGGGAAATGTGCAAGAAATTTAAATTTGAGCATTCGGACAAATGATATACGCACAACACAGCAGCTGTCCTAGAAAATAACACACAAACTCCTTTGGGACTTTGACATACATACGGATCACCTAATCTCAGCCAGAACACCAGACCTGATAATAATCATCAAAAAAAGAGAACTCGCAAAATTGTCGACTTTGCGGTTCCGGTTGACCACAGAATAAAACTGAAAGAATGTGAAAAGAAGGATAAGTACCTCGACCTTGCTAGAGAATTGAAAAAACTATGGGACATGCAGATCACAATTATACCGATTGTAATTGGTGCGTTTTGAACAGTTATTAAAGGATTTCTAAAGGGACTGGAGGACTTGTTAGTTGGCGGATGAGTGGAGACCATCAAAACTACTACATTATTGAGAACGGCTAGAATACTGAGAAGAGTCCTGGAGACTTGAGGAGACTTACTGTCACTCAAACTCCAGTGAAAAATTCTAATGAGTAAATAATAATAATAAGAAGAAGAAGAAGTATTTACGGTTTGAGTGTTTTTCTCATCAACGGTAATCGGTGGTCTTTCACAGGAGACTGAGTGACAGCAAGTCTCCTCCGGTCTTCATGTTCCACAGATTTTTAATTCTCTGGCAAGATTTAAATATTTGTCTATCGTTTTATTTTATTTTATGTTCACTCTGTGTTCTTCCAAAATCTCCTTGAGGGCAAGTTCCACCCCAACATTTTTATTTAATTAAAACTAGGTCTGCTCCTCTGACTGAGATTAAATGATCTGTTTGTACCTCAAAATTCCAGAGAATTTTATGAGTCTCATTTTCTAGAACGGGTTCCGGTTTGTGCATATAGCATTTGGTAGTGAGGTCAAAATTCAATCTCTTGGACAATTAAAGTGGATAACCTTTCCCATCCAGTCGTCACTAGTCTTGAAGCCCTTTTATGCTAGTTTTCAGCCTTCGCTTACAATGTGATTAATCGTTTAATCATTTTCTCCACATTATCTACACTTGCTATTCTGTAGCGTTTTATCGATTTTCGCTTTAATATAATTGGTTCTTGAGTTGCTATGAGTAGAACTTCAGTTTCACTCTTTAGATTTCCATTTCTTATCCATGTCCATCTCTTCTCGTGTGCAATCTCACTAGTTTGTCACTAGAAATATCCATACAGCTGTTTTTCTTCCCATTTCTGTCTCTGAGATTTTGTTGGTTTTTCTGTCTGTCTGACATTACGCTGCAAAGGCTGTTACTGACGGCTGCAACTAATCTTTTTTTCACTCTTTTGAAAGAATTTCTCGAGTCTTAGTTGAGATGATTCAACGCGATTATCAATGCTGGTCCTCTTCCTTCTTCTTCTCTTGACACCGAAAATCTGTCTTGGGGCCAGTGAGCTGGGGTTGTAGAATACACTGATTGCATCTCTGCAGAGAGGTAACACCCACCCCCAACGAGTGTTCTGGATATGACACTAAACAATATGATGAAGAGGCTCCAGTAATGCTGGAGCTTTGGGGAAAGCAGAGTACACTTTCATTGCCATCACTCCCAGGTCCACTCTGACCCGGAGTGGTCGCACATGTTTGCAAATTATCTATGGGTGAAATAGAACAAAACTGTGTATATATGCAAAACACAATTGCTTAAAATAGGAATGTTTTGACATTTAAACTGCGTACTTAAATTAAACTGATTTGTTTGAAATAAGACTGTTTTCACATTTAATTCTGTGTATTTTCCCTATATTCTGGGGCGGTAGAACATACCGACTGCATCTCTGCAGAGAGGTAACACTACCCCACAACGAGTGTCCAGTATATGACACTAAACAATCTGATGGTGAGGTTCCAGTAAGGCTGGATCTTTGGAGAATGCAGAGTACCCCTTCATTGCCAGAGCTCCCAGGTCTACTCTGATCCGGAGAGGTAGTACCTGATAGCGTCCTATCTATGGGTTAAATAGATCTAAACTGTGTACTTATGGTAAACTGAATTGTTTGAAATAGAACTGTTTTTGACATTTACATTGTGTACTTATGCTAAACTGATTGTTTGAAATAGAATTGTTTAATATTTAAAAATGGATTTGGCATTAAATAGTAATTTACGAAGATCTTTGCTTCAATATGGCACAAGGCCGAATAAATGGGGCACCCAATGAGACTCGAACTCACTCTTTCGGGTTTGCTTGTTAAGCTTTCTAACCATTACACTACACAAGGTGCCCTGAATTTTTCATTAAATAACCAAAAATGGTTGATGTGCCATCAAAAACAAATCAAATCAAAGAGTCTATCCGTGTCTTCTCTCGGATATAAGGCCTATTCTATAGTCATCAACTTTCTCCTCGTCTGGTCCATTTGTCGAAGTTTCTTACTTATCTATTTTAAGAATCATCCTGAGTATCCTACCAGAGGGACTGCCAAGACGTTTATCTCTTTGATGAGATATCTACGAGAGGGTTTTGTTTCGAGAAGCTTTCTTGCTCTTTCGAGGTACACGTTTCTAATTTTTTCTTTCGTCTTCACTTGTTTAATGGTGTCTGCTCCCAATATTCCCAAGTTCATGTGATGTTTCTTTATACCAAGCTTATTAATGCTTTCTGATTTTGTAGTTCTATTTTTTATGCTGTTTCCCATTCTTCATTGTGGATATGGTACATTTTTCTTTGCTAAACTCCATTCCTATAACCTCGGTGTACATTCTTATTGTTTGTATCATGTTTTGCAGTTCTTTTTCACTTTTTTTCAAATGCCTTTATATCATTCATGTACATAAGATGATTAATTTTGTGATTTTGTAAATTTTTATCCCCAACTCCTGTGCATTTTCTAAGTACGTAGTTGAGTAGATTCATTTCTATAACAAATACGTATGAAAAAAAAGCGGATCGCTCTGGAAGATGCCTCCTTTGATACTTACCCTTGTTTGGGTTTGACCTCTCGCTGTCAATTCCATCTTCCATTTTTTCATGGCATTCATGAGGAAGTTGATGATTTTGTCGGATATTCAGTTCATTTTCTGGTATGATAATTCAGGTTTAAGGGACCATATCATCAGCCTTTTTTAGTCAATCCATGCCAGTGCTACATTTTCCGGCTTGTTTTGGCTTCTTTGAGGATGTGCTTGTCTATATAGAGTTGGTCATCTGTTTATCTTGTTCCCTTGCGGCATCCTTTTTGTTCTCCAAGAAAAAGTCCGTGGTATATGGACGAGTAAAAGATTTCTTCTTTTATCAGTGCGGTCAATATTTTTCTCTTCATAAGTAAACGCGTCATCGGTCTATTTTTGCTGCGGATGGTCCCAATTTTTTTTTTTTTTTTTTTTGTCGTTCTTGGTGAGAATACTTTTTGCCTTCCTCATCCATTCGGGTGTGCTTGCGTCTTGCTGGCATTTACTTTGTTGCAGAACCAGGTTGTTTGCTATTTTCTTGAGTGTTGCTGTCTCTTGAATTCTTGTTTACATTCGCTTCGGGACCTTTTTTATGTTCTATTCTTTTTTCAATTTATGTATCCATTTAGCACATCTGTTATGGTCTTTCCGTTTCCACATTTGACTTCAAAATTCTTTTGTTCTTTTGTATCCGGTTATTGATCTATCCTTGTGCTCTACCAGTCGGTTTATTGGCTTGAATCTTATTTCGTTATTTTGTAGTATCCTATTATTATTATTATTACAATTATTTAATTTTCAGCTCTACTTTTGGTTACTTACAATTCTTAACTGGGAATTTACCCAAGACCTAGCTTGAGGGAAGGCAACGATTATATGTATTCTATGCATTTATGCTTTTGATTCCTCCTTTGAGTGATTTTTGCCAGTCACATTGACAGTACCCTTTCTTAGCAGATGAGCCGTTTCGCAAAGTGCAACTTGTATTTCATATTGTCTTTTTTGTGTGTATTGTGTGTATTGTTTTTGTGTGTATTGTCTTTTTTGTGTGTATATCTGTCCCATTCTTGATCATACCTAGGGCTCTCACTATTACAGATAGTTTTAAGATGCTACATTTTTTTTTTTTAAATTTATATTTCAAGGACTCGGAATTTGCTTATTTTATTATGTTTCTTGGCTGATTTATTATGATCCATTGCCATAGAGAAATCAGTAAGAAGGTATGTTTTTTTTTCTTTTATTGTCCTTAACCAATATATCTGGTCTTTTTGCTCTTTATTTTTCTATAAGTTTGCACAGAAAAATCCCTGAAAATTTAGAGTTTGTCCCATCAGCGTTAGCTAATGGTTTTTCACTGGAGTTTGAGTGACATCAATTCTCCTCTGGTCTCCTGCACTGTTCGCAGTATTCTGGCCGTCTTCAATAATGTTGTCGTTTGGATGGTCTCCACACGTCCGCCAACTTCCAAATCCTCCAGGCTCTTTAATTATCCTTCAGACACAGTGCCAAGAACACCAATCACAATTGGTACCACCGACACTTTCATGTTCCATAGTTTCTTCAATTCTCTAGCAAGGTCGAGGTACTTATCCTTCTTTTCACATTCTTTTAGTTGTATTCTGTGGTCAGCCGGGACAGCAGAGTCGACGATTTTGCAATTATTATTATTTACTCCTTTAGAGTTTTTCACATCATTATTAGCTGATTGTTTTTCACCGGAGTTTGAGTGACAGCAAGTCTCCTCAAGTTTAGTTAGGGTTCCTCCTAAGGTAAAATAAGGTAATATAGAGGCCTAATCCTTGTAAATCTTGGTGCCCATCTGTGTGACTGACAACAAGCATTCCATCATGAGAACTCTTGATGTAGGTGCGAGAGACTTAAGGATTTTTTAAATACCAATTAGTTACCGGGAGATTGACCAGAAATAATCAAAATTTCGGTGATAAGCAAAACCGCCATCCTTCACCATTGAGGTTGAGTACGATATGTGAAAAAATGTGTTTTTCTTTGACCTGAAACGGAAATTATTTATGACTAATTCCCGAGGGACAAGTGTGAACTCCCATATCTCCACCATCGATGGATTAAATCGTACCAATTCTGCACTTCAATGAAAATTGTTTTGGCATCAAATGTTTATATCTATTCCACTATTGGCGATCTTAGTTGAGGGTGAAGTGAAGGCTCCTTTTTCAATAGCTACTACGCCAAGGGCGCTCCTTCATTTCCTAGATTGCTCCACTTTACCCTTGATACGTACAAGCAAGGAGGTATAAAGTACTATTTTTGAGGCTTTGGTATGACTCGACCAGGGATTGAACTCCCGTCTACCGGACAATTGGCGATCCCTCTACCTGCTTGGTTAATGGGAAACAAGAAAAGAGAACTTGGCTATCGAGATTTCATCTGATTTTAATAAATACCGTTTATTCAACAACTGATTGATTGGTTGGTTGATTTTAATGGCATGTTAACTCGGCTGGCCTTACTCAGTGCCTATCAAGTTAGGAATTGTTTACATTGTTGTGAATTGAAGACGTGAATGCATGTTTACAATGTATTTTTATATTTATATTTTTTGTATAGTTTCTTCAAACAGACAATAATGATCCTCTAAACACCGAAGTAAAAGTATGTTCTCCGGATGGAGACAAAGACTACTTCGACATTGTAGCAGGAGTACTACTAGGGGACACGCTAGCCCCATACCTCCTAATCATCTGTCTAGACTATGTGCTTAGAACATCGATTAATAAAATCAAAGAAAACAGCTTCGAGCTGACAAAAAAAAGAAGAACAAGGTACCCCGCAAAAACAATTACCGACGCCAACTACGCCGATGACATAGCGATTCTTGTAAATACACCCACCCGAAACACTACTGCATAGTTTGGAATGAGCTGCCACAGGCATTGACTTCCATGTCAATGCACACAAAATGGAACACGTGTTGCCTTCAATAAGTTTCCAGATTTTTTTGTGCAGGCATTCAAAATTGCCGTAGATTCTTGAAAATTCAGTATGTTATTGCTATACATCTTATGAGATGACTGACTAATTTGTATGATTTCAGGTTAAAATTAACAGCTATAGCAGCAATTGGAATACACCTTACTAAAGACTGATTGTCACAGCTGGTGAATTTCAAAAATGCAATTTGGACATGGGGACACTTTAGAATACTGATATGCAAGAGAATTCTGTTTTAAACTTGGAAAAAATGCCAGAGAAATGTATGGAATGCTTCTGACTGCTTTTCGACCATCTTGCATGAATCGAGCATCAGTTTTTGAGTGGCATTAGAGATTCAGGGAAGCCAGGGAGTCTGTGAGGGATGATGAGAGGTGTGGGAGGAGTAAGGAGGTCAATACACCAGAGTTGATAGGCCAAAGGGTTAGGCTTAGGGTTACTATGTTGAGGTTTTAAGGGAGTTCAGGAAGAGACTCCGTCGGGGGAGGCCAGCACTCTTCAAATCGGGTCAGTGGCATTTCCACCAGGACAATACACCAGTTCACAACTCCATCCTTGTCACAGACTATTTGACAAAGATGGGCATCAAGACAGTTCCTCAGCCTCCCTAGAGTCCAGACCTTGCTCCATGTGACTTTTGCTTATTCCCTTAGCTCAGAGGCTGTCGTTATGAGACAATTGGGGACATAAAAGAGGCTGTGACGAAGGTCATTGACACGCTCACACAAGAGGCCTTCCATTGGGCCTTTGAGAAGTTGTTGGAATAGTACAACAAGTGCATTGCAGCTGGAGGAGATTACTTCAAAGGGGACAAGAGTTTCATGTGTGTACAATCAATAAAAGTGCCTATACGAAAAAACTTATTTAATGATCCTCATGCATGTGCTTTAATCAAATTGACAACATTTCTACACTAGGCGGTAGCTCTCGAAAACTAGTTGACAAGTATCTCATCAACCGAAAAAGACATCGACACGTAATTAACAAAAGCATGGGCAGCTATCGATAGCCATATAGGTCATATGGAAGTCAGACCTGGCCGATAAAATGAAACGCCGTTTCTTCCAAACTGCTGTCGTGTTGGTGCTGCTATATAGATGCACTACATGGGCGCTATGGAGAAATAGTTTGACGGCAACTACACAAGAATGTTTCGAGCAATTTTGAACAAGTCCTGGAGGCAACAACCCACAAATCTCCAGCTGTACGGCCACCAACCCCCCATAATGAAAACTAATAAAATTAGACAAATCGGACATGCAGGACACTGCTGGAGATGTAGGGTCGAGCTCATAAGGGATTATCTCCAATGGAGACCAGCTCAAACCTTCATACAGCAGCTCTGTGAGGACACGGGACGTAGCCCTGAGGATTTACCAGCAGTGATGAACGATAGGGAGGAGTGGCGAGAGAAGGTCAAGGATATTCGTGCAGGCGCCTCGACATAATGATGATGATGATGATGTTGTTGCTGAACACAGTTATGGGATATCAAGCAATTATTTCTATGATTTCAAGTAATTATTTTTATTCAATAATAAACATTTGTTCGTTTTCAAGTATTCCTAGCTAATATAAATAATTTGGAAACAGATCTATTTGACCTATATATGCGACCCTACTACTCCTGGACAGGTTGTATATGGGAGTAATGACATTGAAGGGATACTTCACACTCCACAAACCTTCCGAATTTGTGCTTCAAAATGAGATGCAATCAAGTGTAATTCCAAGGACACATTTTTGGAAGGGTCTTAACGTTATGCAGGGGATACGGTAGACGTATTCTGCCTCAGTGACAGGATAGACAATATTAGGGCTAAAAGCTAGGATCAGCTTGTTTACCATAGAGTGATACTCGCAAGTGAAGATTTTATTTAAAGCCATCAGGAATAGGCTTTTGTATTTTATAATCTGCTCTTAATTCCCCAAAGAAAAGGACTTATCGCGAAGTTAAACAAGCCACAAGATACAGAACAACCGGCCTGGTCGTCAGAAAATGAGAGGAAAACATGTCTTTTGAAATGTTATAACAACAAGGAAAACAAAGATGAGGATATTAGTCCAAATAAACCTCTGGACGCCATTCTTCCTGGGGCTGCTTTGTCTGGAATTAAAACACTCTACCCTGTCCACAAACCTGTTTTATCCATCTCCAGTGGAAAAGGCATTGTCTCGTTGACAGGTTTTCATTGTTGAACTCTTCAGTCACCGGAGTTAGAATCGTCGATAACAATCGCGCTAACCTCCCCACCCATTTTCTATCTCACCCCCGCATACACATACTGAGGTTGATGGATCAAGTTGAAAGCCATCAAGGACGGTATTTTTCTCATTCTTGTCCCCTGCTTTCAAAGACTCCTTTATTGGACCGACCACAAACTATGACCTTACCACTAATCGCAAGGAGACAATCGTTGCATGTACAGAAGAGACGAGAAAAGCATTAAAAAAGAAATGAGTTAAAAAAGGAAACATGTATATATATATATATATATATATATATATATATATATATATTAGAAAGAACACGCATACAAAAGACAGGAAGGTCAAAAAAGAAAGTGATATTCGTCTTAAGAGCAACCCGCCAAGAGACAACACTTCAGATAATATCGATGCTGAGGAAGGCCAATTCCTTCCGACGGAACGAAAATGATGGAATGAAGCGAATTAAGGTTAAGAAAGGGTGGGAGGGGAAGAGTGGCGTTCACAATTGAAAGGGAACAATGGTGGATGTATTTTAAGGAAGGAGGAAAAAGCTGAGGAAGAGGAGGAACAGAAGGACAACAAAATCTGAGAAGTTAGACTTGCTTTTCCTAACATTTCTTTAATTATTTTCTCATATTTTTTCTTTCTTTTAGAAAGGAAGTATTTTCTATTTTGGAAATATTTCTCTTCCTTTTTAATTTTTCTTTTATATTTCGTATATTTTTATAATCATTTTTACATTCTTTTTTTTTTTTTTTTTCATTACTTATTGCTATTTTGATTTCGCTTCAACCGGAAATTGGCACTTTTTCTTTTTTCGGCTTTCTTTCTTCCTTTCTTTATTTTCTTTCTTCCTTTTTTTATTCTTTCTTCCTTTCTTTATTTTCTTTCTTCCTTCATCTCATACTATTTTAAAAACTTTTTTCGGCTTTCTTTCTTCCTTTCTTTATTTTTTTTCTTCATTCATCTCAAACTATTTAAAAAACTTTTTCGGCTTTCTTTCTTCCTTTCTTTCTTTCTTAATTCATCCATCTCATACTATTTCTTAAAACTTTTTTCGGCTTTCTTTCTTTCTGTTTTTTATTCCTTTTATTGCTTTCCTTTCTTTATTCTATTTTTCATCTCTTTTTTTCTTTTTTTCTCCTTCTTTTTTCTTTCTTTCTTCGTTTATTTCATTCTATTTCTTAAAAGTTTTTTAGCTTTTGTCTTTCTTTCTTTCTTTCTTTCTATGTTCTATTTTTCTTTTCTTCTCCTTCTTTCTTTCTTTATTCATCTTATTCTATTTTTAAAACATTTCGGCTTCTTTCTTTCTTTCTTTCTTTCTTTGTTCTATTTTTTCTTTTCTTCTCCTTCTTTCTTTCTTTATTCATCTCATTCTATTTTTAAAACAAATTTCGGCTTCTTTCTTCCTTGGCTTCTTTCTTTCTTTCTTTTAGTTCTGCATTCCTTTTATTCTGTTTTTCTTTCTTTGTTATATTTTTCTTTCTTTCTTTCTTTCTTTCTTTCTTTCTTTCATCTCATTCTATTTTTAAAGCAAATTTTGGCTTTCTTCCTTCTTTCTTTCTTTTTTCTTTCTTTCTTTTTTTCTTTCTTTCTTTCTATTCTTCATTTCTTTTATTCTGTTTTAATTCCTTTGTTTTATTTTTCCATTTCTTTCTTTCTTTCTTTCTTTCTTTCTTTCTTTTGTTTTCTATTTCTTTCCATCCTTCCTTCTAGCTTCTCAACTTCCTTCCTTACCTTCTTTCTTTCGTTAGTATCTATGTCTTTCTCCTGCTCCTCCTTCAGTAATTTTATTTCTTACTATATTACTTTTTTCTTATTCTTTATTTCCTTCCTTCCTTTTATTCTTTCTTTCTCTTTTTCGTACTTTTCTCATTTTCTTTCTTTCTTCATTCCTTTAATTTTCCTTTCTAGCTTTCCATCATTCTTCTTTCTCCCTTTTCTTTCTTTTCTTTCCTCTCTATCTTTCCTTCCTTCTTTCCTTCCTTCCTTACTTATTTACTTACTTTTTTTCTCTCTTGCTTTCCTATTCATTTATTTATTTATTTATTCTATTTTCATTTGTTTGTTTGTTCTATCCCTTCTCTCCAACTTTCAATTTTTTCTTTCTTTTATTGTTTTTTTTTTTACTTCTTTTTTCATATCTTTCTTTCTTCTAATCCTTCTCACTTTATTATCTCTCTCTTTTTATTCTTTTTTTCATTCTTTTCTTCATTTTATCCCTTCTCTTCTTTCCATCTTGTTTTCGTTTTATTTTCCTTTTCTCTCATCTCTTTCATTATTCTTTCTGTCTTTCTTTCTTGACATTCTTTCTATCTTTTATTTCTTCATCTCTTCCGTTTTATCTTTCTCCTTTTCCTTTTTTTCCTACTCCCTAATTATCCTTTTATTTCCTTTTTTTCTTGATCCTCTTCCAACCTCTGTTACTTTCTTTCTTTCTTTTACTTTATCCCTTTCTTCTTCATTCGTTCCTTCTATTCTTAACTTTTTTCTTTATTCTTCTCTTCATTTCCCTCCTCCCTCGTTATATTTTCCATCTCTTTCCTCCTCTTTCCTTTATTTCTTTATTTCTTTAAACTTTTCATCTTTCCTTTCCACCCTTCCTTTTTGCTTTCGATCTTACTTTGACCACGTGTATCTGTTTTTCAAAATAACAATAAAAAGAAGAAAAATATGTTGTTATTATTTTTCTCCTTGGTTTTTTTTTTTTACATCTGCGTTAGCTGATGGCTTTCCTCTGGAGTTTGAGCGACAAAAACTCCCCTCAAGTCTCCAGGACTCTTCTCAATATTCTGGCCGAGCTCAACAGTTTGGACAATCTCAACCAGTCCCGTTATTTCCAAGTCCTCCAATCCTCGTATTAATCCTATGGTGACTGTACCAAGGCCACCAGTTACAATTGGTATCATGTTCAAATCCTGGACAAGACTGATTGCATTTCACATAGCACTAATACCCTTGGGACTGGTATGAATCCAATTATTCTCCCTCCAGCTATGGGTAAATAGTAGGACAGACTGAGCTCTTCAGCCTTGGTGAGGCAACTCGTCTAGGAGAAGGAAAAACTGAATTCAAACCTGTTAAACTCTGCTTGTGTCATATCCTGCCCGAGCGGAGGGGTTGGGTAAATAGGATTTAGGTATCACAGTTTTCTGTATGTATTTATTCATTTCAGTAGCAAATCTGTCGTGAATGGAGAAGGATTTTTAAAACCAAAATCCGTATATGCCATCAAGGATGGGTTTTCCAGTTTGCTATCGTTTTAAATGTTGCCTTGAGCCCGTCGGGGTGTATGTTCACTTTAGGGCCTTCTTCGAGCATTCACAACTCGGTTTCCATTCGGCTTTTTTGTTATGATCTTTCCATTTCCATATTTTGCTCGATCATCTTCTTGTCTTTCTCGCACCCGGTTGCTGATATATCTTCGCACATTCTCTACCTAATTGTTGGTATCACACAAACGTTAGCTGACGGTTTTCAACTGGAGTCTGAATAACAACAAGTCTCCTCGGATCTCCAGGACTCTTCTTAGTATTCGGGTCGATCTTAATAATTCTGTAGCTTGGATGGGTCCCACTCATCCTCTTATTTCTAAATCCTCTAATCCTTTTATCAATCCTTTGGTGGTTGTACCGAGTGCACCATTTACAATTAGTATCACCGTCACTTTCATGTTCCACAGTTTGTTTTTTTCAGTTTTCTAGCACGGTCCAGGTACTTATCTTTTTTTTTTTTCGTTTTCCTTTAGTTTTACGTTGTGGTCAGCCGGAAAGGCAATGTTCACTATTTGACTGGTTCTTTTTGTGCTGACTCACCATAGATCTGCTCGTCTGGCCCAGATTAGGTGATCCGTTAGTACGTCAAAATACCAAAGAAGTTTGTTCGTCTCATTCTCCAGGACGGATTCTGGGTTGTGTATATACCATTTATTCGTATGGTCAAATTTTAGCTTCTTGCACAATTCCCAGTGAATTTATTATTATCATTATTATCATTATTGGTGATCCCACTTACTACTGACTCCTCTGATAACAGATTTTAGCTGATACTGCTAGGACACCGTCATGAGGCAGTAGTTTGTCCATGTTCTCCCTCAAGACTTGTGGCATACCAGAGAAATTTGAGATATTTGAAGATGGGATTGAGCCCAAACAGAAATGAATACACGCATTTGACGGAGGTATTATTTACAATGTAACATAAATCAGCCGCAACAAGTATCTCCTTAAACCCCCCCACGCACATATATATATACAAAAAGTATATATATATATATGTGTGTGTGTGTGTAATATTTTGTTTCTAATCGTCTTCATGTTCTTTTTTTTATTTTTGTTCAAATCTTTATTTCGTAGTGCAGGTAGAGACTTCTCTCTCTTATATGTTCATGACAATTCTCTCTCTCCCTCAAGTTTTCTCTCTGTCTCTCCCTTTCTCTCTCTCTCAAGAAAACTTCCCTATTTCAAATCATAGTTTACTTGGTAAACATCGATATAGGATGCGTCACTGTGCGCGTATGTGTGTGTGTGTGTGTGTGTGTGTGTGCTTCTCATTTTGTTTCTCATATATTCTATCTCTTTTCTTTTTTAATTATTTTGTCCGACGTTTTTCAATTCTTTATTAGAGGTTCTCTTTCAGTCTCTTTAGTTTGAAACTTATATGCTCTTGCCTATCCCCCACTCTCTCTCTCTCTCTCTCTCTCTCTCTCTCTCTCTCTCTCTCTCTAATATCTTCTTTATTTTAGATCGTACCTTTCTTCGGTATATATATATATATATATATATCGTTCTTGGTTCGCCTTAAAGCCACAATTTTGTGATTTTGTGACAACCAACACTGTTACAATATATATATATATATATATATATATATATATATATATATATATATATATATATATTTAGATAAGATTAGAGACTCGGTGGAAGATAGACAATCTAGGAAAGCCTGGCAAACAATAAACGAAGTGAGTAGAAGAAAGAACACAGCCCAAGCAAAACTGAAAGCAGCAAACCAACAAGAAAGAATAAAACCGTGGAAACAGCACTTCGAAAACTTACGAGGAAACCCACCGAAAATAACACATGAACCAATCACCAGAATAATTAGCAAACAATCAGACATTAAACTAGGACCGTTCACACAAGAAGAACTCGACTCGGTTCTCAGAAAAATTAAAAATAGGAAAGCTGCAGGGCTGGACAAAATTCCCCCGGAAGTATGGAAGACCAGACAATTCAACGACATACTGCTCCGACACTGCAACGCAGTATACAATCAAAATCCGATAGATAGATGGATGAAAGGATGCATACTCACCTTACCTAAAAAGGGTGACCTCGGATTAGCCAAAAACTACCGAGGCATAACACTTACATCCATAGCAGCCAAAATCTACTATGCCCTACTACGAAACCGCAAAGAACCCGAAATCGACAACATACTTAGAAAAAACCAAAATGGCTTCCGAAGAAATAGATCCACGACCTCACAAATATTAACCATCCGTGGAATCCTTGAAGGTGTATGGGCAAAAAACCTACAAGCGACATTAATTTTTGTCGACTTTACCAAGGCTTTCGATTCCATTCACAGAGGAAAGATGGAACAAATCCTACTAGCGTACGGCATACCTAAAGAAACCGTAGCGGCAATAACGATTCTCTATAGAAACACAAAAGTAAAAGTTCGATCACCAGATGGAGACACAGAATACTTCGACATTGTAGCAGGAGTACTACAAGGGGACACGCTGGCTCCGTACCTCTTTATCATTTGTCTAGACTACGTACTTAGAACATCGATTGACAAAATCAAAGAGAATGGCTTCGAACTGACGAAGAAAAGTAGCAGAAGGTACCCCGCAACAACAATTACCGACGCCGACTACGCTGATGACATGGCGATACTGGCAAATACACCTGACCAAGCCGAAACACTACTGCATAGTCTGGAACGAGCAGCAGCAAACAAAGGCCTCTATGTTAATGCACACAAAACGGAATATATGTGCTATAACCAAACGGGGGACATCTCCACTCTAGAAGGAATCTCTCTTAAACTAGTAGACAAATTCACTTACCTAGGAAGCAGCGTCGAATCAACCGAAAAGGACATCGAAACGAGGTTAGCGAAAGCATGGACAGCTATCAATAGGTTATCGATTATTTGGAAATCAGACCTAACCAATAAAATGAAACGCAGTTTCTTCCAGGCAGCGGTCACATCGATACTGCTGTATGGCTGCACTACATGGACGCTAACAAAACGGCTGGAGAAGAAGCTAGACGGCAATTACACAAGAATGCTATGTGCAATCTTAAACAAGTCCTGGCGGCAACACCCCACAAGACACCAACTGTACGGCCACCTACCACCTATCACGAAAACTATTCAAGTTAGACGAGCCAGACATGCAGGACACTGCTGGAGAAGCAGGGACGAACTCATAAGTGATGTACTCTTATGGACCCCCACACATGCCCGTGCAAAAGCAGGACGACCAGCACGAACATACATTCAGCAGCTATGTGAGGATACGGGATGTTGTCCTGAAGACCTACTTTGGGCGATGAACGATAGGGAGGAGTGGCGAGAGAGGATCAGGGATATCCGTGCTACCAGCGCGATATGATGATGATGATGATATATATATATATATATATATATATATATATATATATACATGTCATTCTTGGTTCGCCTTAAAGCCACAATTTTGTGATTTTGTGAAAACCAACACTGTTACCATATATATATATATATATATATATATATCGTTCTTGGTTCGTCTTAAAGCCACAATTTTTTGATTTTGTGACAACCAACACTGTTACAATATATATATATATATATATATATACATATATATATATATATATATATATCGTTCTTGGTTCGCCTTAAAACCACAAGGTGATTTTGTGACAACCAACACTGTTACAATATATATATATATATAATATATATATATATATATATATATATATATATATATATATATGCTGTTAGCTTTTTTTATAATATGTTCTCTTTCCTTTTCAATTATTTTCTTCATCTCTTTTTCGATCTTGAAACTTTGAAACTATATAACTTGTAACTTCTGTATTTTAAATGAGCGTGACCCTCTCTCTCTCTCTCTCTCTCTCTCTCTCTCTCTCTCTCTCTCTCTCTCTCTGGTCCAGTTAACTCTGAAGAATAACAAAAGAAAGTCGAAAGTAAAGTGTCCAAAATAAAAATGCCATGACTTTTGCTGACTTAAAGCGAAGGAAGAAGAAAGAACTCAGAGAGCGAGAGAGAGAGAGAGAGAGCAAGAGAAAGTCGCAAACGCAGCTGTTTATGATCCTTCTCCCCCTCCACTTTCTTTCACCGTCCAAGTCGACTCAGACGGATTCCCCATTAAAGCAATCCTTCTTGGGGACCTCACTATTATGCTGCACGCTGAGAACCAAATCTGCTGAATTCATCCATCTATAACAAAACGAGAAGCGAGATAAGAGCCGAAAACAGCTGATATAGTTGTCACCAGTGTATAAAAGATTATTCACCATCTGGATGCTTGGAACGTCTGAAAGAGCTACTTTCTTCCTGTCTTCATATACTTCATCCTCTTCAACCCAGTGCCGTGTCCAATGAGGCGCAAAATCCCAATTAACATTCCTCGCGTCACCTCAGTAAAACAAAGTTAAAATCCTCAAAATAATCCTGCAGTGAAAAAATTGATATAAGATCTTTTTTGAGAATTAATTTTTATCTATTGCGGACTTTTTTGTTCTCATCTTGGTAGTTTTTTTGTGTTGTTTCTTCTTTCACTACATTTCGGCCAAATTTCACCTCTGGCCTTCTTCAGGTGATTTACCGCGACCTCGGATAGGAATGATGAGTCTTGTAACCGAAAAAGGGCAGAGGTGAAATTTGGCTGAAATGTAGTGAAAGAAAAAACAACACAAAAAACTACTAAGATAAGAACAAAAAGTCCGCAATAAATAAAAATTAATTCTCAAATTAAGAAGCCTCATCTCAAAATGATTCCAATTACAACAACAAAAAAGATCTTTTTTCTTTGGGACGTTTTAGTAGGTTTGACATGTATTCCTTCGTTGGTGAGGTAAGAGAATTAATATAAGGTCTGACCATTAAACAGAGGGTGCTAAAAAGTTCTCAGCCCACTCCAAATGATGAGAAAAACCTTGAGCAGAAATGACTTTCTAAATCATAAAGTGCTGCTTTGTCAAAAGGCCAATTATTATTGAGCACATTCACTTGATAAGTCCTCTAGACTGTGCCAAGCTGACGAATCTAAAGTTTAGCAGGTCAGTCAACACCGTGTATGAATCCATAGAAGAACCTCGCTTATGAATTCGTCGTTGCCTCTTCAGCAGGGCCTTATATCTCTTACATGGATGGTTTATGAGATGGGAGGTAAGTGACTATACAACTGCTGTTTTGAAGTGTGCTGCTTCCAGGATTTCTCCGGATGGAGTCCTCGTTGCATTGGGGCTAATATGCTGGACTGCAGCATCGTAGGAAGCAAATTTAAACTCCAGTCGAACTGATACTCTTTCAAAAAGTATGAATATACTTATCTCCGGCGAGCGATGAATAATTTTTTTTCAATTGCTGTTCTTCCATAAGGAGGGCTTTGGCATTAATTGACCCACGAAAGTTGATATGCCATTAAAAACCAAGCCAAACCAAACCAAACTAGGAATTGTTCAAAACATCATGCAGCAACCTTGAGTTACCATCGTTTCGTTAAAGTCCAATTGGTGCAACAATGCAATAGTACGGACACAGGATTGGAAGTAAGTGGCCGAACAGTTGCTGTTTTTTAGAATGTTGCTTCCAGGATTTGCTCAAAACAGCGCACAGCATTCTTGTGTAGTTCTCAACAAGTTTTTACCCCAGACATTTCGTAAAAGTCGAAATGGCGCAGCCATATAATAAACGTAAATGCAACAACTTGAAATATTTTTTTAATTGCATCAAAGAGATCAATTTACCATTCGGTCGTTTACCTATCAATAGCATGCCGTGATTTGTCGATGTGCATTTTGTCATCGATTTCTGTAGATTTGATATATGAACTGATCGCTTTTAACTAGTTAATATTAATTAGATTTGTTATTTGCAAAATTTGAAACTTTGAATTTTGTTGAAAAACTTTCCTAAATAGTACTTGTAGTGCTTACAAACTTATATAAATCCAAGTAAAAATTTGTTTTAAATTTATTATTCGTCTATACATAGTTATATAAGTATTCGTAAAGTTGGCGAGGGTTAGTCGACGGTGACCCGAACGCTCCCTTTTCAATAGCTACAACACCGAGGTGTAGGGGAGGGCGCTACTAAAGTAATTATTATCCTGAGTAAATAATTATGAATTCATGTAACTTTTCGTAATACAAATAATGTTCAAACTGTTATTCGTAATTTGGTTCAGGGTGCGGAAGCAAAATTTGGAATATTCTAGTATAATAATAAACGACTCTATTATAAAACAAGATCAATTTTGATTTTAAGAAAAAAGCAAGGAAATAAAAAGATAGACACAAGATTGTAAATTTACTCAATATGGCCGCCATTTATTTATTTTTTTTTGTTATTGTATCAACATGCCTTCGAAACGATTTGCATGTCTTCAAATTAAATACAATTAGATACAATTCCTCCACGATAGTAGTCTTAAGAAAACCAGTATTTGATTGGGAAGTTGCATTTGTTTTGTTTTCTAAAACGCCCTATATAGCATAATTGATGGGGTTTAAGGTCTGGACTTGATGGTGGCCATAAAAAAACTCCAATTATTTCGAAAATTTGTTTAGCTTGGTTGCGGCGTTACGCAATTCATAGATTCTTTGTCATTTCTTTTCTGGCTCAAACATAGTGGGCTGAATATTAATGAAAAAGTGCTTGAATATTAGAGCTAATCACAAAAATTTAGATTCAACGGGTTTTTTTTTTAAAGGATTGAACTAATCAGACAAAAATAAACGGATGTTTAATCTTTTCGATAAAATAAAATGGGATTTCTTCCAAGCAGCGGTTGTGTAAATACTATTGTACGGATGCACCACATAGACGTCAATCAAACGTATAGAGAAAAAGCTAGATGGAAACTGCACAAGAATGCTCCGAGTTACGAGGATCATTAAATAAGTTTCCAGACTTTTTTTTTGTATGGGCACTTTTATTGATAGTACACATATGAAACTCTAGTCCCCTTTAAAGTAATCTTCTCGGACTGCAATGCACTTCTTGTACCGTTCCAACAACTTCTGGAAGGCCCCATGGAAGGCCTCTTGTGTGAGCATGTCAATGACCTTCGTCACAGCCTCTTTCATCTCCTCAATTGTCTCATAACGGTAGCCTCTGAGCTTAGGGAATAACCAAAAGTCACAGGGAGCAAGGTCTTGACTATAGGGAGTGTGAGCAACTCTCTTGATGCCCATCTTTGTCAAATAGTCTGTGACAAGGACTGGTGTATTGTCCTGGTGGAAATGCCACAGACCCGATTTGAAGAGTGCTGGCCTCTTCCCTAGGAATCTCTCCCTGAACTCCCTTAAAACCTCAACATAGTAACTCTAACCCAAACCCTTTGGCTAATCAACTCTGGTGTATTGACTTCCTTACACCTCCCACACCTCTCCTCATCCCTCACAGACTCACTGCCTTCCTTGAATCTCTTTTGCCACTCACAAACTGATGCTCGATTCATGCAAGATGGTCGAAAAACAGTCTGAAGCATTCCAAACGTTTCTGTGACATTTTTTCCAAGTTTAAAACAGTATTTTATTGCATATCGTTCTTCTAAAGTGTCAGATTGCATTTTTGAAATTCAGCAGCTGTGATAATCAGGCATTAGTAGGGTGTATTCCTAGTGAAATCATAAAAATTGGTCAGTCATCTCATAAAATGTATAGCAATAACATAGCGAAT
Organism: Sepioteuthis lessoniana; assembly: GCA_963585895.1. Lineage (NCBI taxonomy): Eukaryota > Metazoa > Mollusca > Cephalopoda > Myopsida > Loliginidae > Sepioteuthis > Sepioteuthis lessoniana. Next base: position 9,424,993 of record OY757928.1, on the reverse strand, counting down.
TTTCAGGAGTCTACGAAAATTTTAAATGCCAATACAAAAAAAAAGTCTGGAAACTTAATGAAGGCACCACGTATATTGAGTAAATCCTGGAAGAACAACTTACGAAACATCAGCTGTACGGCCACCTACCCCCCGTCTCTAAAACCATCCAAATAAGACGAACAAGACATTTGGGACATCACTTGGATAGCAAGGACGAATACATTAGTAATGTTCTCCTATAGACCCCTTCGCATGGACGTGCCCGTGTTGGCCGACCAACACGAACTTACCTACAACAGCTCTGTGCGGACATAGGATGTAGTCTGGAAGACCTGCCGGGAGTGATGGACAGATGGAGAGAGAAAGAGAGACAGAGAGACAGAGACAGAGAGAGATAGTCAGAGTCAGAGTCAGGAAAATCCGTGCTAGTATCGTGACTTGATGATGATGATGATGATGATTTAATATAAATAATTTTCCGACCTGTCAGATGGGGGCTGTAAATTATGCCAAGTGAAACTCTGCAGAGAGGTAAAATCCGCCACTCAAAGAAGGTCCTTATTATGACATTTAGCGTGGAATATTTTACAGCCCACATCCAACAGTGTTTTGCAGAAAGTTAAGACCACCATCCTAACAAATGTCTAGGATATGACACTAAACCATTTGATGGTGAGGCTCCAGTTCCGGAGCTTTGGAGAAGGTGGAAAGCTCCTTCGTTTTCATTACTCCCAGGTCCACTCTAGCCATGACTGGTAGTACCTGGTAGGGTCCCATCTATAGGTTAAACGGAACCTTTCAATAATTAGCTAAGTATTAATATTTAGTGGTTTGAAACAATACAGCTGTCAACAAATTATTTATATTACACGTAATACTTGATAAAAAAAAGTTACTTGTATTAAATAAAGATATTTGAAACCATTTAACTAAGTGCAAACAAATGAGCTCTAGCAACTCGTTTAAAAATAAAGTTGCCTTTAAACTATTCGATTACAAATTATTTATGAAAATAGGATTTGGATTTAAGTAACCCAGAATCGTTAATTAATATAATTAATTAACCCCTCCGCTCGGGCAGGATATGACGCAAGGTCAATTTTTTTTCTTCAGTCAGTTTTCCTTCTCCTAGACTAGTTGCCTCACCATGGCTGAAGAACCTAGTCTGCCCTACTATTTACCCATAGCTGGAGGGAGCATAATTGGATTCATACCTTTCCCAAGGGTATTAGTGCTATGTGAAATGCAATCAATCTCGTCCAGGATTTGAACTCGTGACGCCGTGTCCATTTCTTACGACGATAAGCATTACACCACGGGCACCTCCAGAAGCGTTAATACGCCATTAAATATCCACCAATCAAGCAACCAACAAATCATTTTCGAACAGATTTATTTGACCCATAGACACAGCCTAACAAATCTATGTGATTCAAAGACGGAACCCAAACAGATCTATTTGACCCATAGACAGGTGCCTAACAGATCTATTAGGCCCCTAGATGGGACCCTAACAGATCTACTTGGCCCATAGACAGGACCCTAACTGATCTATTTAACACATTCTACCAGATTTATTTGAACCATAGACGGGACCCTAAAAGGCACTACCTCTCCGGTCAGAATTTAATTAATGTTTTTAATTTCTTATAGCACTTAGTTTATAAATTAAATTTTATTATAGGTATGTATTTACCAAAACCTTCCACTATGAACAGGATGTGACAAAAGATCAGTTTTTCAAGCATATATCCGGTTTAAATTTAGTTTTCCTTCTCTAAGACCAGTTGACATACCAAAATTAAAGAGCCCAACCTGTACAATTATTTACTCTGGGTTGAATGGAAAAAGTTGAATTCATACTTTTCCCTATGATATCAGTACAATGTGAAATGCAAACACCCTCGAACAGAATTTGAACTCGGATCACCGATTCCATTTTGTACGATGATAACCATATTTACCCAACCCCTCTACTCGGGCAGGATATGACACAAGGTCAATTTTTAAGCAGAGTTTAACAGGTTTGAATTCAGAGTTTTCCTTCTCGTAGACGAGTTGCCTCACCAAGGCTGAAGAACTCAGTCTGTCCTACTATTTACCCATAGCTGGAGGAGAATTATTGGATTCATACCTTTCCCAAGGGTATTAGTGCTATGTGAAATGCAATTAGCCTGGTCGAGGATTTGAACTCGTGACGCTATGTCTATTTCCTACAACGATAACCATTACACCACGGGCACCTCCATCATTTTCTACGATGATAAATGTTGTGCCTCTTGTTTGCAAATACTTGTGTTTTGTTTTATACGATTCAATGTGTCATTCCATTTTTTGCTTTTAAATGCCATTGTTTTTCGAATAAACTTGTTGCTATAGTTGTATGTATATGTTATCGTGCGAACAGCTTTCCTTTTTGCTCTCGTTCATCTAACACTGATAACACTCCTCTTGTCCACTAGAATTGATTGGCCCAATCACCCGGGGCTGTAGAATACACTGACTGATTCTCTGCAGGGAGGTAAGAACCACCCCTCCAACGAGTATCCTGGATATAACAAAAAACAATCTGATAGTGAGGTTTCAGCAATGCTGGATTTTTGGGGAATGGTGAGTACCCCTTTATTGCTATCGCTCCCAGGTCCACTCTGGCCCGGAGTGGTATCACTTCATTAGGGTCCTATCTATGTGTTAAATAGAACTTACAAATTATATATATATATATATAGAGAGAGAGAGAATGAGTGAGAGAGAGGGAGAAACAGTTGGCATTAAATAACAATCAAGGGTTGATAAGCCATTAAACTCAATAATCTAACCTAACTTAACTTTCTCTGTCAATCTTTGTACATGTATTCCATCCCTCTATCTATCTATCGATCACAGTGAATTCCTACATATCTCAGCCTACTCATATCAACCTGTTTATCCAGTGATAGATAGATAGATAGATAATCTTTTAGCAGCGTTCACAGTTCCACATTCATTATACAACACGCAATAATTTTAGAACTGACCATCTTTTTAGTCTATCCATGGAGAGATGACATTGGTAAGTGGCCATCTTCATGAAATTCTATATCCAAATATCAGAAGATTTCAAGAGTGATAAGCTAATTTAAGTCCAACTATCAATACTCAATTTCTGTTTTGAACAAATTTCAAGAAAACCCCTTAAATGGTAATGAAACCCTTAATTTTTTCATTCACGAATTCCCCGTTCGAAAATTATGTTAGTAAAAGCAGAGAAAACAGAGAATAGGATAAAAACACAATACTTTCGGCCACTTTTCTTCCTTGACTTAGAATTGAAGAAAAGCGAATCATTATTGAATCTCTAGATAGATAGATAGATAGATAGCCCTCTAGCAACGTTCTCGAATACTCTTTCATTATACAGAAATTTGACACATTATTAGAGAATAGGGCGAAACAACTAAACTTTCGGCCATTTTTTCCTTGTCTTAAAACTGAAGAACAAACTAAATGATAATTGAATTTCCAGATGAAAAGATACGAAAAGATAGATAGATAGATAGATAGATAGATAGATAGATAGATAGATATTGAACAGACTGAGGTACAGACAGATTAAGATAGATAGATAGATAGATAGATAGATAGATAGATAGATATTGAACAGACTGAGATAGATAGATAAATGGATAGATAGGTAGACAGATAATCCTCAAGCACAGTTCTCGGATACACTTTCATTATACATAAAGCTGACAAATTAGAGATTGGGACGAAAACACTAAACTTTCGGCCATTTTTTTCCCTGGTCTTAAAACTGAAGAAAAGACGTAGCGAATGATAATTGAATTTCTAGATGAAAAGATACGCTAAAGAGGAATTCGCCTAAAATTATATTAGCTGAATAGAAAGTAAGCAGGTAAGAAAAGGAAAAAGCAGATGTAGTGGCGTAGATAAACACGAAGCTTTTAGCAGAGATAATTTTAAAAGAATTCCATTATAGCATCTTAATGAGAATTTTTAAAAATTTTGCCTCATGTCAGACGCAATCATTAATCTCAAACTGCGATATTCAGATGAAGATACGGAGTAGGCGTATTATTATTTAGTGATGACAGCAACACGCAAGGACATTATGATATATATAATGATAGAAAAATTGATTGCCATTCCATCATAGTAATTTAGCTTTTATCATTTGGTCTGCTTTCTTGTCTCTATATCTATCCATAGCACACAAAATAACAGGTGTGCTTGCAAATGTGTACATATGGGAGTGTGTGTGTGTGTGTGTGTGTGTGTGTGTGTGTGTGTGTGTGTGTGTGTGTGTGTGTGTGTGTGTGCTCACAGACCCACATAGAAATAGTTGATGTTTATAAAGATGGAGTGAAACAGATCCAAGTAGATAGAGAGATAGTGAACAGACTGAGATACGGACTTAGATAGATAGATAGATAGATAGATATGAAAAGACGCGACAGATTTTTAAAAAATAGCATGAATTAATATACATGAACAAATATACATAATCGTCCAAAATTAAGTACACCATGCCATTTTTTCATAAAAAGTGAATTTTCTTTTAACGCAAAGATATCAAGGCTTTAATATTTCCCTTTGAACAGTAGAAAGTCAAAACAGATATTAGTAAGTAACATTCATAATCAAATTTTACAGCTTTGCGTGTAGAAAACACCGATGGCATCTCTGCAGAGTGGTAAGAGACCTCCAATTGGTGTCCTAGATAGGACACTAAACAATCGGATAGTGAGGCTCCAGTAATGTTTTGGGGATTGCAGAGTACCCATTTATTGCCACTGCTCCCAGGTCCACTCTAGCCCAGTTGGCTGGGGCTGTAGAATAAACCGACTGCGCCTCTACAGAAGGGTGTGACGCCCCCCTTAATGAGTGTACTGTATATGACACTAAACAATCTGAAGGTGAGGTTCCACTAATGCTGGGGCTTCGGGTAATGCAGAGCACCCCTTCATTGCCATTGCTCTCAGGTCCACTCTGGCACGGAGTGGTAGCACCTGATAGGGCCCTATGTATTGTTTAAATAGAACTAACGGCGCAATTATGGTAAACTGAATTGTTTGACTAAACTGAATAGCTTGAAATAGAAATGTTTCTGCTAATTAAACCGTACTTACATTTAAACAGCGTTCTTTTGTTAAACTGAATTATTAGAAATGGAACTGTTTTCAACATTGAAACTGTACTTACACTTAACTCATTTGTTTAATATAGAACTGTTTTGACATTTATCTGTGTATGAACAAAATCCGTACTTAAACTAAACTGAATTGGCTGAATTAGAACTGCTTGACTAAACTGATTAGCTTAACAAAGAAATGTTTTTCAGAATTAAACTGCACTTACATTTAAACTGTGTGTCCTAAACTGAATTGTTTGAAATAAAACTATTTTTATAAAAATAGATTTGGCGTTAGATAACCTACAAAGGTTGATATGACATAAAACCCAACCAACCAACCAACCAACCAAGTCCACTCTGGCTCGGAGTGGTAGCACCTGATAGGTTCCTATCTATCGGTCAACCAGAACTAAACTGTGTACTTAAGCTAAACTCAGTTGCTTGAAATTATACTGTTTTTACATTTAACAGTGTGTAAATAAAAAAAAATGGGTACTTATGCTGAACTGAATTGGTTGAAATAGATCTGTTTTTGATCCAGTCGGCTGGGGCTGCAGAAGTAACTGACTGCATCTTTTCAGAGGCGTCAGATCCCCCAACGAGTGTCCTGATATATGACACTATATCTGATGGTGAGGCTCCAGCAATCCAGGAGCTTTGGGGAATGTGGAGTACCTCTTTACTGCCATCGCTCCCAGGTCCACTCTGATCCGCAGTGGTAGCACCTGATAGGGTCCTTTCTATGGATTAAATAGAACTAAATTGTGTGCTTATGCTAAACTGAATTATTTGAAATAGAACTGTTTTGACATTTAAACTGTGTAAATGAATTGTTTGAAATTGGACTGTTTATAAGTAGAAAAATGGATTTGACATTAGATAACCTACAATGGTTGATATGTCATGAAACAAGGCGAACCAAACAATAAAAACGGATATCATTAGGAAGTATTTGTAATCGAATAAGGTGTGTACTTCATTTGAGATTGTTAATATTTATATCATCATCATCATTATCATGTTGTGCCGCCTGCACGGATATCCCTGACCCTCTCACGCCACTTTTCCCTATCGTTCATCGCCTCCGGCAGGTCTTCTGCACTACATCCCATATCTTCACATAGCTGCTGTATGTATGTTCGAGCTGGTCGTCCTGCTTTTTCTCGTCTATAAGTGGGGGTCCATAGGAGTACATCACTTATGAGCTCGTCCCTACTTTTGCTCGGCCATATGTGGGGGTCCATAGGAGTACATCTCTTATGAGCTCGTCTCTGCTCCTCCAGCAGTGTCCTGCGTGCCTGGTTCGTCTAACTTGGATAGTTTTCGTGATGGGAAGCAGGTGGCCGTATAGTTGGTGCTTTGTTGGGTGTTGCTGCCAGGACTTGTTTAATATTGCTCGCAACATCCTTGAATATATTTGGCTCCAAACTTGATAAGCTATAAAGTTCGATAAGAAATGTTAATAACTAATATTTGTTTTGACTTTATACTATTCTCAGGGAAATATTAAAGTCTTGATATTTTTGCTTTAGAGGAAAATTAACTTTTTTTTTTTAGAAAAAAATGGCATCATGTACTTAATTTTGGGAGACTATGTATATTTGTTCATGTATATCAATTCGTGTTATTTTTATCCGTATCTTCATTTCATATCTATTTATCTATTTCCGTATCTCTGTTCACTATCTCTCTATCAACTTGGATCTGATTCCGTCCATCTTTTTAAACTTCAATTGTCTCTATGTGCTTGTACGTGCACACACGTACATATATACACACATATACTCCCATACATACACACTTGCAAGCGCTCCTGTTATTTCGTGTGATGAGGATAGAACTGACAATAAACGTGATCCTATAACCGTTCAATCAGTCAATCAACCAATCATATAACAACTACTTTAACAAAAACAAACTACATATTTGTCCTGAATCCTGCTAAAAAGCTGAAAAGTTCTCGTACTCACAAAAATTAAAAGGGTGATCTAGAACCGTGACACGCTTAGCCCACGTATTTATCCACAATTGAACACAAAATCTCTGAAATTCATTGAACTGTAAAAGGAAAAAATAAATACAATTTTTTTTAATAAAAAGGGCGAATTCTTGATTGTATCTAGAAGTTTTCAACTGAGCTTCGGGGCTAAAGACCGTGTTAATATTTTTTTTTTTTCTTTTTGGTTATTTTTAATTTTTTTTTTTTTTTCTTTTCAGGCATGAATCTTTTAGTTATGAGACTGGTATAAAAAGACATGAGATTTTACTTTCTTTTAAGTTTGATCCAACTTTTCCGGTCATCATTTGATCACTTTCTGATTTAAAAAATGTTTTTAACCAATTTGTTTGTTCATCCATATATATATATATATATATATATATATATATATATATATATATATGTCTGACTATCTTAATCACTTTATCTAGTTTTTGCCACTTTCTCTGTCTGTCTGTCTGTCTGTCTCTCTCTCTCTCTCTATATATATATATATATATATATATATATATATTCATTCGATGAATAAGGTGAATTTTAGATAAAGAGATGACAATAAAAAGTTCTGTTTACATTTGTATCTCTTGAACCAATGGAGATGGGTTCTTCCACATCCCAGGAGACTGTCAGTATGGCCTTCTTTATTGACCGCCAAGTCCAGACCTTTTTGTTTAGAAAAAAGCAAAATAATCCTTTTTTCAGAATTTCTTTTAATAAATGCAAACTTTACATTGTTTAGAACTTGTTTTAAGTAAAAAATATTTGTTTTGAAGTAACTGAAAAGGCAGGAAAAACGAACAGATCACCCCAGGCTTGAACAGAAGTCTGTCATTGATGTTTTGATATTTAACAAGCGCAAAACATTTGCAAATTACAGAAGAATTAGAGATTTGAACGGAGAAGCATGGTTTAGTCAAACAAACGGTCAATGGTTAGAAAACACATTGACTCTCCAGTAAATCAAAAATCCTGGGTGCAGTAGATCAGGGATTAATGGCATTGAAGGGGCATTTCCCCCTGTCCAGATCTTAAGAGATGATGCCTCCCTATTAGATGCAGCTAAGTGTCATACCAGGACACCTATAATTGTTGTAATAAGCTTATATTATCACTGTGTCAGAAAAAAATTTAAAGAACGAACCTGCAATAATTTGTCCATAAGACTAACACGTTAACCACGGCCCTAGAATTCAGCAATAATACAAAATTCAGAGAACGATTTCTTTGTCCATCCTTCCCGGCCCATAGATTATATAAATGAATGTGTATCCAGGATTTCCGTATTTTACGTATTTAAACATGGCGAAGATGTAATTGACTTAAACAAAGTCATTTCTCTTTATATTCCCAGATCTATTTCTCACCCACCAAAATTCAGACCCGTCACATTCGTTCACGTTTACTCGCTGTTAATTAAGTGCCTTAACAAAAACAACGGAAACACTCACCGTCACCCGCAAGAAACAAAATAATGAACAGCGAGGCACAAATAACTTGCTTTGTACATGGCCCTTTTTTTTTTTTTTGGTACTTTTATTTTGTCAAGCGTTTACTTTTTTTGTTTTTGTTTTTTGTTTTGTTTTTTGTTGTTTTGCTTTTGATTTTTTTTTTTTTTTTTTTTTTTTTTTTTTTTGCTTTTTGAGGGTTTTTTTGTTTTGTTTTTTCTCTTGAATTCTTTTAAAAAATGATTCTACGAGAGAATGAAGAGATTTCCGTTGGCAGGCCGGAATGAACGAAAAAGGAGGGGAAAATGAAGAAAATAAGATGAAGTTGGGAGTTAAATAAGAGAAATCTCCCTAAAAAAAGTGGGGGATGAATGACAAATGATACAGAAAGAAATTAAAAGGTACAAGAAAAAAACAAAAAACACTGGAAATGGGAAGAAAATAATAGAAAATAAAAAGAAATGACTATTCGTTTGGGATTTGGGAATTTGTCTTGAGTTGGAGCTGTTGAACAAAATAAATTACGAGACAAAAACAAATCAGAAAAAAGGAATGAATGCAAGGCGAAGAAACAATAAAAACAAATGATGAAATCGTTAATGATAAAACAACCAAGTAAAAAAAAAGGAAATAATAATAATAATAATAATAATAATAATAATAATAATAATAATAATAATAATAATAATAATAAGAAGAAGAAGAAGAAGAAGAAGAAGAAGAAGAAGAAGAAGAAGAAGAAGATTTGACCATCTAAACAAATGGTACATGCAGAGACCAAAATATCTCCTCGAAAATACGTTACACTAATTTTCTAGGACTCTGGGATACAGAATAGAAGACGAGACCTAGTTGTTGCCAATAAGAAAAGAACATGTTATTTCAGAAAAAAAAAACCTTGACATTGCCAGTGGTATGAAAACAATTATGGAACATGAAGTTGACAGTGATGCCAATAATCCCAGAAGATCTTAGAACAGTCTCAAAAATATCTGGAAAAGAGAGTGAAGGAACTGGAGATCTAAGAAAGGGTTGAAACTGTCTAGACAACAGACAAATGACGAGAATACAGAGAAAAATCGTTGACAACTGACTAGACCTCACAGCGTAAACAAAATGTTACTACAAGTGTGAAAAAATTTCGAATAATGATAATTACTAAATGTAATTGTTGCACCTGGAAGAATCCCCAAAGACTTGGTAAAGAGACTGGTAGTCTTGGAAATCAGAAAACAAGTGGAGATCATCTAGACTACAGCATTGTTAAGATTGGCTAAAATACAGAGGGTTCGAGAGATTTGAGGAGACTCGCTTAAAGTTCAGTGAGAAACCATCGGCTAAAACAGATGAGGAAAATCTCTCAAAGGAGTAAAATAATAATTTAAACATACTACCAAATGGTATATGCACAAAACAGAATCCATCCTGGAGAATGAGATGCATGGAATTGTCTGGATTTTTTAGTTTGGTTTGGTTTCTTAGTTTTTCAATGGCATATCAACTCTTTTTAGGTTATTTAATGCCAAAGCCATTCTCCTAGAAGAACAGTAGTGGAACTATTTAACCCATAGCTGGGAGGATAAGGGGGTTCATACCTTTCCCAAAGGTATTTGCCCGAAAGTAAACGTTATAGCGCGACTGGAGTACGAACTCGCGTACTACGATTCCGCAGTCCATCGCTTTAACCATTACGCCACAAGGTCACCCCCTCTGGATTTTTTAGATTCAAACATGTTACCAAATTCCACCTTGATTACCAAGTCTTGTGATTATTAACAAAAAAAAAGCGGGGAAGCCCTCCGTATAATGGACTTTACTTTCCCGGCGAACCACAGAGTGACAATTAAAAAAAAAAAGAAAATAAAGATAAGCACTTGGACCTTGCCAAAAAACTAAAAAGCTGGGAAACATGAGAATAACAGTGATACCAATTGTAATCGGCGCGCATGGAAAGGTCCCCAAAGGCTTGGAAAAAAGAATTTGAAATCAGAAGAGGAATTGAGATCCTACAAGCTACAGTATTGTTGAGATCAGCTAGAATAATAAAGAGTTCTGGTGACCTGAGGAGATTTGCAGTCACCCAAACTCAAACAAAATACTACCAACAAGGCCGTTGTGCAAAACTCAGACCACAGAATAAATCTGAAGGAATGTGAAAAGAATGATAAGTACCTCGACCTTGCTAGAGAATTGAAAAAGCTGTGGAACATGAAAATAACGATTGTGCCAATTGTGATTGGTGCTTTTGGCACAATAACTAGAGGGTTATTGAAAGGCCTGGAGGACTTGGAAGTTGGCGGACAGTTAGAGACTATCCAAACGACAGCATTGCTGAGAACGACCAGAATCCTGAGACGAGTCCTGGAGACTTGAGGAGACTTGCTGTCACTCAAACTCCAGTGAAAAACCATCAGCTAACAATGATGTGAAAAACTCTACGGGAGTAAATAATAATAATAATTATAATAATGCGGTCATAAAGAGGAAACGATCAATCACATAATAAGCGAATGCAGCAAATTAGCACAGGAGTAAAAGACTAGACACGACTAGGCGGACAAGGTGATCCACTGGGAGATGTGCAAGAAATTTAAATTTGACCATACGAACAAATGGTATATGCACAACTTATCATCTATCCTGGAGAATGACACACATAAACATCTATGGGACTTTGACGTACAAACGAATCATCTAATCTCTGTCAGAAGACCAGACCTTATAATAATCAACAAGAAAAAAGAGAATTTGCAAAATTTGGGGACTTTGCTGTCCCAACTGACCATAGAATGAAATTGAAAGAAAGTGAAAAAGAAGGATTAGTTCCTGGACCTTGCTTGGAAATTGAAAAAAGCAGTGGAACATGAAAGTGACAATTATACCAATCGTGATTGGTGTTTTTGGTACAGTCACCAAAGGATTATTAAAGGGACTGGGGGACTAGGAAATAAAAGAACAAGTGGAGACCATCCAAACTACTACATTATTAAGAAGGGCCAGAATACTGAGAAGACTCCTGGAGATTTGAGAAGATTTGCTGTCCCTCAAGCTCCAGAGAAAGACCATCAGCTAAAACTGGTGGGAATTACTTTCAAGGAGTAAATGATAATAATAATAATAATAAAAAGAAGAAGAAGAAGAAGAAGAAGAAGAAGAAGAAGAAGAAGAAGAAGAAGAAGAAGAAGAAGAAGAAATTCAAAAATGACAACAATAACAACTGTACGGATATTTCAAACGAAAATTAGGCGTGAGATGACCTGGAAGTGGCTAAGAAGGGAAAAGCCGAAGAAAGAAACTGAATCTCTGTTAATATCACCACCAAATAATAAGGATTAGTTATGTCAAGCAAAAAAAGAAAATAGCAAGTTGTTGGCTATGTGGTGATAGAGACAAAATAATTAATCACTCTAGCGTATACAAGAAACTAGCAGTTGTTCATTCTTTTTTAAGTGAAGGAATTATACTGTGATTTGAATTACCATGACCAGAAAATCCGGCGAACACCTACGCACGAAATACGGAAACACTGGACAGCTGTTTCCATGAATACTTGACTAGTTAATTTGGCGTCACCTGTGTACGAAATAGACTCATCGCTCAGTTGTAGAGTTTCGCTGGTTCAATCTCCAGTGGTGGAGATCACGGAATACACTGCTGAGGAGATCTTATGAGGTCGGAACAGCTGTCCATTGTTTCCATATGTCGTGCGTAAGTGTTTGCAGGAAACTAGCACAAAAGAAATTCAAGAACAAGCAAGACTTGCTGGGAAGTGTTCAAGTCTAACGTTTGGTCATTCTGAGAAATGGAATCTACAAAACCTGAAACTGATCAGAGAAATAAAACATAAAATTCTCTTGGACTTAGAAATTGTACTGTGTCGCATATGTCAGCAGCAAAGAACAACCCTTGACCTTAATATGAACAAATGTGGTCATCAAAAATATCTTTGTTCCGCTGAAAGAAAGACTGAAAGAGAAAGTGAAAGTGAAAATTAAATAAATATCTTTCAATTTAACTAGAGAAATTTACAATGTACATACCTAGCACTTTTGTAAACAGGATTTGATGAAAGGTTTTGGAAGTATGCTAAGAGTAAAAGGTGACATCTATAGATAAAGAAGTTTATAATATTTGACAACACGTGAGCCTGTTATGTTCTCGTTGTAACAGCGGTACGAGATTATACGGATCCTTTTTTTTTAATATAGGAAGGAATGAAGTATTCTAATTTTCCTTTAATGCCGGGAATCAGGTTTATCTAAAAAATGAGATTTATCGTGAATGCATACCACATAAGATTGATATTCAATTGCAAATTTCTCTGCAGTTTTTAAAGAGCATTGCTCAAATAAAAAGTCGCTACACTTTACTGTTTTGGGTAGATTACATTTATGTACACTCACACACACACACACACATACATACTCATACACAATGCCGTTGGCTGTGTGTCTACACTATGTTAACTTATATATATATATATACATATATATATATATATATGTATATATATATATATATATATATACGCTTTAAAAATGAATGGGTCAAAAAGTGGATTTGCTTTTCTGTCATTCTTTTCTCTTCAACACGTGTTTCTTACATTTAAAGTCTTCTTCGGGAAGTAATTAGTTTATTTGAGTGTTCCTTTTGTATTTTTCTCTTTTTCTTTTTTTTTTTTTTTTTTTTTTTTTGACGACTGTTTTCACAGGGTTGCATTTCCTTTTATTTCCTAGATTTATTTCTGTGAATGTCCATTAAATTGTCCGTGACAAACTTTCTTCACTGCAAATGTCATTATATACATATATATATATATATAATTGAAATACCTTTATATAAAATCTTATACTATAAAATTAGTTAAACGATGACAGCCCAAAACTCCAATCTTGAAAAGGAAAGGATTAGTACAGCAAATATCACAATTCTAAAATAAGGAAGAAAAAAATCAACTCACAACTCCGAATTTCATGTTGAGTTTAAAAAAATATAACTCGCCTGGAATATAAAACTATGAATCCTATGTTGGTTCATATATATATATATATATATATATATAAGTGAAAAATTCAACAAAACGTCATTTGGCTGTCATAAATTTATTTCAGCTTGCATCTCTTCAGATAGCTATCACACAATGGAGAGGGAAAATTATTTAAAATTTTAAAATATTTTTTCACGTTTAAAAAAAGTGGAGGAGTGGAAAAGATATGAGGTAGAAGTTGGTACCAGAACTGGATCCAATATCATCGTCTGTTATCGTGTATCCTTAGGTACCTAAAAAAAAATTTACACAACTCACAAAACCTTCAGCAACAAAAATCTTGTCGATAAATTAACCTATTTTATTTTAAGAAAATCACTCTCTTTATTTATTCATTTATTTATTTATTTATTAAGAAAAATATGAGAATAAACACTTTTTCTAGTATTAAACCTATCTTGTTTAGTTAAAAAAAAATATGTCTTATTTGATCTCCATTTAAGATTAAAATTTACTCTTTATTTATTATCTGAATATTTTTCATACGTTTTTTTCTGAATATTTCCATTCTAATTACCGTGAAAATCATCTATATTATTATTATTATTATTACTATTATTATTATTATTATTATTATCATTATTATTATCAATAATTATATTACTAATAATAAAAGATAACTATTATTACAATTATTGTTAATTTATTATCAATATTACTATTATTATTACCGTCACTACAACACCAACAAAATCAATGATACTATCAATTTTATCCTACTATTGTTATCACAATCAATTTTTCTATTATTAACATTTTTCATATGAGTTTAAATCTGTTTTCATGGCAGCATTTAAAAATTAGTTCATTACGTTTATTTAATTGATGGTCAGTACATTTATATCTAATGGTGCTTATTTTCCCTCCCGGCAAAGATTACATCAACTGTTGAAGCTCTTAGGGGAAGAAGATTTCTTGATAAATCTCCAATTAATTTGTGGAGTTTGGCCCCTATCTCTCAAACTACAAAGCCACCTCGAGAAGGCTGTTTCGTTTAGGAGTAAAGGGTTGGGGAAACAGTGTCAGTGATTGCAGAACCTCTGTTTCCAATTTCCACCAGAGATTACATTGCATTCTAAAAAGAATTTAATATAACAGAATGTTTTCTATTAAAAATATGAGTGAATCAAATAATCAGAAAATCCACTGTTATTGTAAATATATGTAAATTTATTATATAGATTATTTTCTCAAAAAATATCAATTCCTAAAAGTTAAAACCTGTCTGTGATTTGCGTCTCCATGTTTAGAGGATCATTTTTAACTGAACTTCTTTTTTTATTTGTGTTTCTTGTTAATGAAATATTAAACATGGAGGACAAAACGAATTACAAATATAATAAATGAGAACTATTACAAAATTGTTTGACATCTAAAGAAAAGTATGTCATTAACATCAATTATATCAAAGTGAAAATCTATAATTCGCAACAAAATAGCAATTGTACATTATGAAATGATAAAGACGAAATGATTAATCACATTATAAACGAATGCAGCCTACTAATACAAAAGAAGAATTAGACTAGACTCAACTGAATAGAGAAGGTGATCCACAGGGAAATGTGTAAGAAATTAAAATCTAGCCATACTACCAAATGGTATATGCACAAACCAGAATCTGTCCTCGAGAATGAGACGCAAAAAATTCTCTGGGATTTCGAGATACTAGCAGATCACATAATCCTGACCAGAATACTAGATATTGGGATAATTAACAACAACAAAAGAAAACGTGCTGTTCCCGTGACCACAGAGTTAAAATACAAGAAAAAGAGAAATACATACTTAGACCTTGCTAGAGAACTAAGAAGGCTGTGAAATTTGAGGGTGAGGATGGTGCCAATTGTAATTGGCACACTTGCAGCGATCCCCAATGGCTTGGAAAAAAGACTTGAAGAATTGGAAATCAGGGGACGAATAGAGACCATCAAGACGACAGCATTGTTAGGATCGGATATAATAATTAAAAGAGTCCTGGTGACCTGACGGGACTTGCTATCATTCAGATTCCAGCAAAAGACCATCAGCATTTGCTGATGTGAAAAACTTGCAAGCAGTATAATAAAGTAAAGTTGGTGACCTTAGTCGAGGGTAACCCAAAGGCTCACTTTTCAATAGCTACTACACCGAAGTGTAAGCGAGAGCGCAACTCCATTCCTTGGAATGGTCCACTTAACCCTTGATCCTTACCTTATAATGCTGAGTGTTAAACAAGGTGGCATCAAGTACCATTTTTTGAGTCTTTGGTATGACTCGACCTGGGATTGAACCTCGGTCTTCCGGACTGTTGGCGAACACTCTACTCATTAGGCCAATTGCCCGGTATAAAAATAATAAAATGTTATTAACACTAAACAGAACCAACAACACAAATGGAAGTATCAACTATTCTTTGGGACTTTGCAATCCAAACTGACAGAAAAATAAAGACCAATAAGCCTGATATAGTGGTTAAGGACCACAAAAGAAAAGCATGTCTTCTTATAGATATGGCAGTAACAACAGATGATAACGTATCAGTAAAAGAAAGTATAATAAAATAAGCAACTAAAAAGACCTGGAAATAAAAATTGAAAGAATTTGGTGCCTTAAAACTTCCACCGTACCAGTAATAGTGATAGCCCAGGATATGATCAAGAAAGAGAGATATGAATACATTTAAACGATAACTAGCTGTCCCAGTCTATATAAACTACTAAAGATTATACTTGACGGAATCGCTCCCTTCCTTAGGAGAGTACTGTCAATATACCGAAAAATATCACCCGAAAGAGGCAGCCAAAAATAAATACATAAAATACCTATAATCACTACCTTCACTCATGCTAGGTCTTGGGTAAAGACCTTTTGAAGGATTATGAGGAACCAAAAATTAAACTGAAAATTAAATGAATATAAATAATTATTATAAACTAGGGAAAATAACTTTCTTTCAAGAGGATTTTGTCGGTCATTTTAGCAGATCAAAGTAAAAATAAAAGAAAGCGAAATGTTTTATTATTACTTAGATCTTGCTGGAGAACAGAAAAGCAGTAGAACTTGTGGGGGATTTTGGTTTGTTTAATGGAATATCAACCTTCTTGGATTCAATAAAGGACGAAGTTCGAAGTTCCGTGAAGGTTCCCGAGTTCGTCAAACACCTGAAGAAGGCTAGAGGACATATGGGCCGAAACGTTGTGGAAGTAACAATAAAGACGAAGACAATTGTCCAAAAACCCTTAATGATAAAAAAACAACCTTCTTGGGTTATTTAATGCCAAATTCATCCTTCAAGAAGACAGTAGTGGTACTATTTAACCCATAGCTAGGATGATAAGTCGGTTCGTACATTTTCCAAGGGTATTTGTCCGAAAGTGAACGTAGTAGCGCGACTGGAGTTCTAACTCGCTTACTACGATTCTGCTGTTCAGTGATTTAACCATTAAGCCACGGGGACACCCACCGATGGGTGATGATGATACCAATGCCAACTGGTGAGCTTGGGGTAGTCTCCAAAGTTTTTGAAAAAAAAAACAAGATGGATTTGAAATCCGAGAAAGAATCGAGATCATCCTGGTGAAAGCATTGTTAATATCATCTCAAATACTCAGGAGTGTACTGGAGACCAGAAGAGACTTGTGGTCACTTCGATTTCCTACCAGGAAATACGGGTGTGAAAAACTAGCAAATAATATAAACAAAGTAAAACAACAAAATCTACAAAACAAAATTGGGAAGAAAAGCAACTGTGTGGATACTTCAAATCTATCCCCTTTATTAAGTAAATTTGTTCTAAATTGCTACCACATTATCAAATTTCAAGTAATTATCTCTCCCCACATTTTTACATCTCCTTTAGCCCCACAAATTAAATCTAAATTTGTTCCAAATTCTACCCTCTTACATATCCTCATAAACAGTTAATTTATATTCATTTTCAATTCTTTTTCTTCCACTTTTCAAAATATTCAAACAATCTGTGTTTTTGACATCTTTCGATGCATCTCTTAGAAATCAAATTACGTAGAGTATTTTGATAAATAAATGTACGATTATGATTATTTCTTTATATACACTTCCTTTTCTTCTATGATTTCAATAAACATCCATCGCTTTTTAAACAAGACTTTTCATGAATTTAAAGTCCTGAAGAAGGTTATTAAAAGCGAAACGTCTAACATTTCCTTTCCATCAAAATAAATTCATCAAATTTGGATTATTTTATTTTTTCTTCTTTCTTCATACGTCAAATCACTAAGGAAATGGCACACGAAATGAGACAGAAATGGCTAAGACGAGGAAACCTCAAAAGAGAAGCAGAATCTCTTTTAACAATAGCCTAAAATAATGTCACAGGAGCCAATTATGTTAAAGCCGAAATAAATAAAACGCATAAGAATTATGAATACAATTTATGTGGAGAAAGTAACGGTCAATCACATTACAAACGAATGCAGCAATCTGGCACAAAAATACAAGACTAGGTACGACTGAGTGAGGAAGGTGATCCATTGAGTATTGTGAGAGATTAAAATTTCACCGTACTGTCAGATGGTATATGCATAAACCAGAAACTGTCCTAGAAAATGAGATACATGAATAAATTCTCATGAACTTTGACAATCAAACGAATCATCCAATCCTGGACAGAAGACAAGACCTAGTGTTAACATGATAAAAAAAGAACTTGGCATTAAATAGATTTTGTTGTTCCCGGGTGAAAATGAAAGAAAGCAGAGAGAAAATATTTGCCAGAGCGCTGAAAAAGCTATGGAACATGAAAATGACTGTGATACTATTTGTAATCGATGTACTTGGAACGGTCTTCTAGGGGTTAGAAAGGAAGCTGCAAGAACAGTAGATCAGCATTGTTGAAATCAGAATATTGAAAAGCGTCCTGGGGATCAGAAGAGTCTTTGTTTTTAATTGGAATCATTTTAAGATGAGGCTTCTTAATCTGAGAATTTATTTTTTTTTTATTTTAGGAATGCTGAGTCTTTGTAACCAGTAATTAATGCCTTCCTTAGTTGTTGTCTATCACACCTTACTCGGATAATTATTCTACAGGGCCCGTGGAGCATCGGATAGAGGCATTGAGTCTCTACGGTTCCAGGTGAGTATTGTCAGAAGAGAGCGGTTTCAATTCCTACCCAAGCCGGCCAGAGGTTTACTTGGTTAAAAACGTGGTGAGATAGACAACTATGGAAGGCAGTAATTACTGGGGATGCGGTTACAAAGACTCAGTATTCCTATCCGAGGTCGCAGTTAATCACCTGAAGAAGGCCAGAGGTGAAATTTGGCCGAAACGTAGACAAGAAGAAACAACACAAAAACTACCAAGATGAGGACAAAAAGTCCGCAATAAATAAAATAAAAAAATAATAATAATTCTCAGTAGAGTCTTGACAAACTCCAGTAAGAGACAACCAATTAAAACTAGTATGAAAAATTTGCTCGGAGATAAATAATAATTATTTATTTTGCCTTTTATCACACCTTACTTGGATTATTAACCCACAGCGATGAAGAAACAGCACAAATGAGAAATATAAAAGGATTAAATATGAACAAGTTTCAAACCTGAGTTTAATTTGTTTCAGGAAAGCCTAGTCAGATACAATACTTACTTTAACAAATTGAACTATGAAAAGTCATTGGTTAGTACCATCAAAAATCAAACCCTTTAAATGTGTCCAAGCTCACTTGGCTGGGGCTGTAGAATACACCGACTGCATCTCTGCAGAGCGGTAAAACTCCTCCAATGGGTGCCCTGGATATGACACTAAACAATCTGATGATGAGGATCCAGTCTTAGAAGTTGGGGATTGCAGAGTACCCCTTCATTGCCATCGTTCCCTGGTCCACCCTGAAACGGAGCAGTAGCATCAGTTAGGGTTCTATCTATGGGTCAAATAAAACTGTTTGGCATTTAAACTGAAAGCAAATGACATGCGAAATTGAATTGTTTGAAATAGAACTGTTTGATGATTCAGCTGTGTGTAAACAAATTACTGATGTTTGATTGAATTGTAAATGATTCATAGCAATACTTGAAACCATTTAACATGTAGACATGTTAAACTGAATTGTTAGAAATAGAACAGTTTGATCATTTAATTGTGTGTATGTAAAAATGTTTTCAAATCATATATTTAATATATACGTAAAAAGAGGATTTGGCTTTAAATAGCCAATAATGGTTGATGTACTATAAAACCAGACCAAACCAAACCCGAACCTCTCCTTTCCTCTGTTCTTATTTATTCCAGTGCTATTTTGTTATATCGTTTTCTCCTGTAGAATTGGCTACATTTTTTGTTTCATCATAATTAATAAATATTTTAATAATTAATAAATACACTCAACCTATCATTATAATCATTAGAATGCAAAATAGCAATAACATTGTTGTTCCCGACAGCAAAATAAATAAATAATAATTTTTTAAAAAATACAACAAATTGTGAGTATTCAAAAAATGATGGCATGTGAACAAAATAAAGGAAACAATGAAAATATTATGTGATTGAATACTGACGACGGAAAAGACAAAACGAATGAATGAGTAATGATAAAATGAATGAATTTTGTGACAGTCCAGTATCGACCACAAAGCCAGATTCACCATGAATAGCAATTAGCATTATGTGCACAACTAGATTATAAAAGAAATGGATTTGGATGGGGTCACAGACAAAGTGCTCTTTTTTTTATTAGCCTTTTCTCTGGGTTTTTTTCTCTGTTTCACTTAAAATGTCCACGTCTTTATTTCTTTTCTTTTTTTTTCCCGCACGATTTTTCTCTGGTTCATCCGATCTTTCTCATTCATGTTTCTGTTACTTTTCAGTCTTACTTTCTTTCAAAATCACCTTTCTTTCTTTCTTTCTTTCTTTCTTTCCAAATATCATTCCGCTTTTCTTTCTTTCTTTCTTTCTTTCTTTCCAAATATCATTCCGGTTCCCTTTCTTTCTTTCTTTCTTTCCAAATATCATTCCGGTTCCCTTTCTTTCTTTCTTTATTTCTTTCTTTCTTTCTCTCTTTCCAAATATCATTCCGCTTTCCTTTTTTCTTTCTTCCTTTCTTTCTTTCTTTCTTTCTTTCTTTCCAAATACCATTCCGCTTCACTATATTTTTTTCTTTCTTTCTTTCTTTCTTTCTTTCCAAATATCATTCCGCTTCCCTTTCTTTCTTTCCTTTTTCTTTCCTTCTTTTTTTTCTTTCTTTCTTTCTTTTCAAATATCATTCTGCTTTCCTTTCTTTCTTTCTTTCTTTCTTTCTTTCTTTCTTTCCAAATATCATTCCGTTTCCCTTTCTTTCTTTCCTTTTTCTTTCCTTCTTTTTTTCTTCCTTTCTTTCTTTTCAAATATCATTCTGCTTTCCTTTCTTTTCAAATATCATTCCACTTCCCTTTCTTTCTTTCCTTTTTCTTTCCTTCTTTTTTCTTTTTTCTTTCCAAATATTCTTCGACTTTCTTTCTTTCTTTCTTTCTTTCTTTTTTTCAAAATAGCATTCTGCTTTTCTTTCTTTCTTTCTTTCTTTCTTTCCAAATATTCTTCGACTTTCTTTCTTTCTTTCTTTCTTTCTTTCTTTCCAAATAACATTCAACTTTCCTTTTGTCTGTCTTTCTTTCCTTTAATTCTTTCTTTCCAAATATAATTCCGCTTTCCTTTTTTCTTTCTTTCCTTTCTTTCTTTCTTTCTTTCTTTCTTTTGCTTTATTTTATCCATATCCTTTCTTCATCCTTTGTTTTTTTCTTCCTTTCTTATTTTTTCTGGCATCAACCGTTTTCTCTTTTCTATATTTATTTCTTCCACTCTTTTCTTTGTTTCTTTTTCTCTTTCTTTCGTTCTTTTCATTTAAACCTCATCCCCTTTTTCTTTCTTTCTTTCTTTCTTTCTTTCTTTCTTAACATTTATTCTTTATCTTACCTTTTTTCTTTCTTGTCTTTGCTTGCATCAACAATTTTTCCTATACTCTCTCTAATTTTTTCTCCTCTCATTCTTTTTTTTTTTCTTTTTTCACTTTTCTTTCCCCAATCTTTTCTTTAATATGTCTTCCGCTCACTTTCCTCTTTTCTTTCTCGCTGTTGTTCTCACTTTCTTCTTCGTTTTTTTTTCTTCTCCTTTCTCTTCATTCTCTTCTTTCCTATTTTCCTCTCTTCTTCCTCACTCTTTCTCTTTTCTTTTCTTTTCTATTATCTCTCTTTCTCTCTTTGTGTCTCTCTCTCTATCTCTCTCTCTCTCTCTCTCTCTCTCTGTCTCTCTCTCTCTGTCTCAGTTTGATCATTTTTTATTTCCTCTTTCTTTCCATTTTTCATTTTCAATCTTTTAATTTTTTTCTCTATTTCCTTCTCTATATATTTCTTACACTCTAATATATCCTCCTCTTCATTTGCAGTCTTTTGTTCTCCCTCACGTTTTTCTCTTCTTTATCTCCCAATACATGACTTAAATAGTTTTTATCTTTCTCCATCTCACTGTCTCTCTTTATTCTTTGTTCTACCCCCTCATTTGTATTTACTTTCTCCATTATAACCCTGAATCTTCTTTTCTGCACCATCTTCAATTCAGTTCCAGTATATTACTTTCAGCCCTTTGATCTCACTTTACTCTCCTCCCCTTCTCACATTTCTAAAACATTTCTCCCTCTTACACACACGACTCTCTCTCTCTCTCTCTCTCTCTCTCTCTCTCTCTCTCTCTCTCTCTCTCTCTTTTTCGTTCTTAATCCTTTTTCATCTAATGGTCATCTTCTTCCCCTCCTGCTCAGTTCCTGTTTCTTCATTAAAATCTTTCACACGCTACCCCTCGAGTATTCTCCTCGCCTTCGTCCGATAAGAGATCTGATTACAGTGAGGGGTGACCGTAATGGTGACAAGGTGCAAGAAAAACTAATACCACCCCCAACCCAGAGCTCTAGTTTCCGTCATTGTCATTTTGTGTGGGTGGCATCAATCACTTTGGAACCGCAGGGTCGAGTAAGGGTAATTTCCGACCCTAAACCCAGAGATGCATATACACCCTATCAGTTCTTTACGATGTTACTCTTTGCAGGGCGTGTAATGGTTGGGTTTCAGCCCTTTTATGATGTGAGTGACCGACTGACTAGCCTTATAATGGCACAGAACGCAGTTTCTTCCAGGCAGCGGTCACATCGATACTGCTATATGGATGCACTACATGGACGCTAACAAAACGACTGGAGAAGAAGCTAGATGGCAATTACACAAGAATGCTGCGTGCAATCCTGAACAAGTCCTGGCAGCAACACCCCACAAGACACCAACTGTACGGCCACCTGCCCCCTATCACGAAAACTATTCAAGTTAGACGAACCAGACATGCAGGACACTGCTGGAGAAGCAGAGATGAACTCATAAAAGATGTACTCTTATGGATCCCCACACATGGCCGCGCAAAAGCAGGACGACCAGCTCGAACGTACATTCAGCAGCTATGTGAGGATACAGGATGTTGTCCTGAAGACCTACCTAGGGCGATGAACGATAGGGAGGAGTGGCGAGAGAGGGTCAGGGATATCTGTGCTACCTGTGCGATATGATGATGATGAGATAGTGAATATTTCTGCACAGAAAGATTAAAATACGAGGCATGCTATGAAAGTAATGTTTCACACTTTCTACCCACAGAAACTACAATCGATACAAGAAATATAACAACTTTTGATAGAGCATGTTTTCAGTTACAAAACATTATTCATTCTGTAAATCACCGCCACTGACTATGCATTTATACCAGCGGAGAACAAGAACAATCTTCAACGGCGATGAAAGCATTGTTGTCGGTAAAATGTCTCCGTAATCCCTCTTTAAACGGTCCTATTTGTGCGAAGTGATGATAGAGGAGTTACACATTTTGTAGGATGACAGTTGTGCTGAATGTGGTTTTTCACTCACTGTGGTCACTGCTGAAACATAATACCCGCCACCTAACTGTGCTCACATTAACTATTATGTTTCCGGGTGCCCGTAAATGAACAACAAGGGTTGATGAATGTTAACGTTGATAAATGTTGACCGGTGCTTTTCTTTCTGAGCAGAGTAAATCAATGTTTCACCTCAACAACGAATGCAGTGAACTGAATTTATTGGCAGAACTGATCAAGTAGAGTGGAATGAAGGATTGAAACTTCTCAAAATAGATCAGTTTTAAGGTCTATATAGATATTGAAGAAGGTTCTAGGATCTTGAAAATATTTCTGTCACTCAACACCCAACAATAAATGTTATATAATTGCGGAATGATTTTTTTTTTATATTAATCATTTTTTATATTAATCATTTTTTCATTCAGTTTGGTTCGGCTTTGAACTATTCGGCTCTTAGTTCAGGTGCACAGACATTGAGTACAGTTTATGCTCGCGCACAGTGGATATGACAATCCCAATTGTCATAATAAACCCCAAATAGGAGATGTGGCTGGAGTGTGAATGACATCCCCGGAAGCGATGGGCTGAGAATTTGGGTAGTATGAAAAACACGGCAGTTGGGTACTCGACTGTAAGCAAGTCGAGTTGGTAATTTACCGGGGGCCAGTCCAGTTGGAAGTTGACTTTGGCCATGTCGAGAGTTTAAGTTGAGAAGTTGAAGTCTGACCATGGAGTTCTGCAGATCTCTACCGACAGAGATCTTAAAGACTATGAGATGTGCCGAGCGTTTGAGTTTTGTTAGTATAGAATGATTAAGAATTGTGTGTCTCTCTCTCTCTCCTCGTGTCGAAGAACCGAACTCAGAAGTCAAGAAGTTAATAAAACGTTCGTACCTGAAGAACGGAGTCGCTTGTGTATTTGAGTCCGCCTGGGTTTTTGTATATGTATAACGTTTGTGATTGATATGGCTATACAGCATATAGAAAAGTAATTAAATATAAGGACAGAAATTGCTGTGAGATAACGAGTTTTCCCGGATCTGTCTCTATGGCTTCGAGCCCGGCCTCGGAATCTACGGTTTTAGACCTAGCTGACTTTGTCTGATCGTCGAGGTTCTTTAAATCAAGGCAAAATTCCTTGAACCATCTGATTATTCCACTGGGATCAACTATGTATTCACGTTTCGTGCAACAAATGTTTTTGATGGCTTTCGCAGTGTTATAACCAAGTTCAAACTAAAAGCACGATTTTCCAAATTAGACCACGTTGCATATTAACCTCAGCAGCTTTCAAATCAATCAGTGAAGCAATGCACATCGTGTCAGCTCACCAACTACCACGATACTACCAAGCATAGCGTCTTGTTTCAACGGCTTTAACTAATCTCCGTTACGTGATGTGTGCGTCGTAAGCTCGCAAGTAACAAAATATTACGAAATGTTTGACTCGCCTTAGCATACAAATATGAATGATACTTATGTGAGTGCTGGAAACTTTAAAATACTTGCTGCCACTTGATTTTTAAAGATGGTCACTCTGTATTTCCGTTGTAGAGATGAAAGCTTATGATAACTTGATCATGAGCAATGAATCCGTTCCAGCTGTAATTGCGTTCCATGATGATACTGATGCTTCTTTTTATTGAGTTAAGGATTCTAAGCATTTCTAAGTAATTTCCTTTTATATCAAGAATTCAGATGATTTAATACGAATGCAGTTTTAACAAAGTTATAATTCACTTGCAAATTGGACTGGAAATCACTTTATGTGTGTTATACCCTTTTTAGTTCATTGTTCAAAGAAGAAGCTGGCTACAATATTTCATTTTTACCAGGTTTTAGAAATATATTGATAGCATGATATCACAGATATCGCTTAATTATCACCCAGTTGCAAATTGAACAGGAAAGTACTTTATTCTCTTTGAGCATATTAAGTTGATTAATTCTATCAACAATCTCATTCTTAACTTAACCTATTTGCCGAAAAAAAGTAATGCCACCGAATTATTTACACGGAAACGATAACAAATACTAAAACAATATACAATAAGAATTTTGGATTGAATTAGTTTTTATCTCCAAAAATAGATTTTCACGAAGTCTTCGCCATTGGCAATGCTTTTATATATTCTTTATGGTGTACTCATAAAAATCTGTACCAACGGAAGTGACTCGCTTTATCACGGCGGTGCTGACTGCATCTTTGTGATGATATAATAGAATAGAAGATTAGTGATGGGTTTAGTTTTCTTTTTGTTTTGTTTTGTTTTTGTTTTGCCTCCTTGGGCATCTCCCTTTTTTTGTTATTTTTCACATCAACCTTTCAAAAAATCTTTACACAAAACATATACGCTATTAATACGATACTTATACACAGATCAAATTCTGTTAAGTAATTCATCTGATAGTTCCCCGAAAAAATGCCCTCTTAATTTCTTTTTCTTACCATTTTTTCTGAAATAATCAAATTCAATCTTAGAATTTTCCACACCATTGTTTTTGATCTGATTGGGCTATTTGTTCCAAAAATATATTACTCCATTTGTAAAAAATTCTATTTGTTACGAGATTTAGACTTTGAAATCTACCTGGACTGTAAAGTTAAAGTTCGAGGAGAATATTCTAAAAATATAATATAATATAATAAAGATTCTATTCATTTTGAAAATTTCTATTAAATCACCTCTTATTCTTTTTTTTTTTAGTAAAATAGTTGATCCTAATTTTTTCTAATCTCCATGTAACTGTAATTTTCTATTCCTTTTATTAGTCTTGTTTCTTTGTATATTGTTTCCTCGTACACAATAAATGCGAGAAAAATTCAAAACGAATTAACCACAACATATGTTATTGCCTGAACAAACTTTATGGAATGAATACATGAAATAAAAATGAGATAAAAGAAGAGTTGTTGTCCAGAAGACCTGCCTGAGGCGATGAACGATAGGGAAAAGTGGCGAGAGGGTCAGGGATATCCGTACTACCAGCACGACATGATGATGATGATTTACGTGTAAGAGTATTGGTGTTATATAATTAAGGTGATGATTTTTATAATAATCATTTTTCATTAAGTATATTTTATTATTTAGTTTGGTAAGGCTTTGAACAACTCGGTGTCTCTTAGTTCAGGTACATAGTCAGATAGTGCAGTCTTACGCCCGCGCGGAAAGGATACAACAATCATCATATGTCATAATAAACCCCCGGACAGGAAATGGAGCTGGACAGCCGTTGGGGTGAATTGAGAATCCTTAGAATTTAAGGATTTTGAAAAGACTGATTAGTTGAGTTTCTTCCGTTGAAACGTACGGCTGGGTCTTTCGGATTTTAAAGCAGATCAGTTTGGGTCTCTACCGGCAGATATCTTAAACACCACAAGATGCGACGTGTGTGAAAGTGGGGGACCAGCATAGTATGGTTACCATAGGTTTTTATGATTTGTGTCTCTCTCCTCGTGGCCCCAAGGACTGAAGGTAGAAAGAAATAAACGTGTTCGTATCACCTGCATTTGTGTTATTATTATTATTATTATTATTATTATTATTATTGATATCACCAAATCAATAAAACTTTGGATGTTTTGAGGGAAAATTACATATTAAAGAAGTGTATTGTCCTATAGTGTCATGTTCAGTGCGATAGGAGGTTGTTGGGGATGAAAAGCCCCAGTCCACAGGACAGAATTTAATCTATGTCGCACCATGAAGGGAATAGTAAAAAGAGATTTTGTCTTTCGCGTGCCCTTTTTATATACTGGTTTGACAAGGCTACCAAAGTGATCTATTAGCGGACAAGGGAGGTAATAACTATTTGTCTTTTATTTCCAAGCTGCTGCACCTATTATGTATGTGTAAAGACATTCCAGTCGAAACAATTACTAGTATTCAAAGACCTATAACAGTTATCGATATAGTAAATTGTTTTAGGCTACAGAAACTGTAAAATTCCATGGGATTTTTAATTTAAGATCGGTTCCACTGTTCAAGTCAGGAATACAGTCAAAATCCGGCCCTTATCCAACAGAAAAATAATTTCTCGTGTAAAGAACTTTATATTTCATACCAAAGTGATATAAATATATTAGATTGATTACCTAAGATCTGACGAAGTTTGGATAATACTATCCCCAGTAGAAATTCTAGGATTAACTTCTCTGCCCTCATAAGCCAAAATTATCCCAAGGTTTTAATAAGAAGCAAAAGAAATAAATTTGTCTGTTTTCTTAAGATTACGAATTGCAAAGTACTTTGTAATGATGAAAATAATGAAATTTGCTGAGTTGAGATAAAATCTTGGACAATTCTTGTCTGAATAAATCCTTCATTCAACTTGATTAACTTCTTAGACATAAATTGTATATTTATACTTGTAATAAAATACGTCCATATATATATATATATATATATATATATATATATATATATATATATATATTGTGGGGGGGTGCGCGCATGCGCGTGTGTGTTTACATATATGTAAATACGTTTTGTATAAATTTATGAGATGAAAAGTTGTTACTAGTCACATAATTTCAACGTCTCTTACTATTTTCCCTATCTTGATTATTATTTCACAGTATTTTGATCACTGCATTCATTCTTCGCGTTGTCGTTTGTTATGGGCAGTAAACTTCAGAAAATTTCAAAACAAATACTTTATTCAAAACACAGGGTAGACTGTTCTCATCTTATTGTAATTCAAATATATCACATCAATTAATTCGCTTTTTTAATTAGTTCTCCTTTGTAATGTCACTTTTATTTCTATTGAATCCGTGCTCAGGAATTGAACATGAACACACTTGTACTTTCACACTTTTTGAGTGTTACCCTCTATGAGATCGCATGCCAAAGAGATAAAATGGTGAGAGTAGAAATGAGATTAGGATAATATATTACACGGTCAGATTCCCTGTATGTTTCAACAGCAAATCCCCGGTATATTTTGGTTTAGATTGGTTTGGTTTTATGGCATATCAAGCATTATAGGTTATTTAATGCCAAATCAATTATTATACATATAAACCGTTCTATTTCAAACAATTCACTTCAGCATAATTAAGTAAAATGTAAGTTGGCGACTGTAGTCGAGGGCTACGAAAAAACTCCCTTTTTAATAGCTACTACACCTAGGTGTAGGGAAAGGCGCAACTCCTTTCTCTGGATTGCTCCACTTTACACTTGAAACGTACGTTATAATGCTGAGTGTTAAGGAAGGAGGTATTAAGTACTATTTTTGAGTCTTTAGTATGACTCAACCAGAGATTGAACACCAATCTCCAGGGCCATTGGCGAACACTCTACTACTAAACCAATTAAACTGGGCCATGAGTAGAGTGTTTGCCATTGGTCCGGAAACAGGGGTTCAATTTTAGGTCGAGTCATACCAAAGACTCAAAAATTGTACTTGATACCACCTTGCTTAAAACGCAGCATTGTAAGGTAAGGATCAAGGGTAAAGTAGAGCAATCCATGGAATGGAGTAGCGCCCTCCCCTACACCTCGCTGTAGTAGCTAAGGAAAAGGGAACCTTCGGGTCACCCTCGACTAAGGTCGCTAACTTTACTTCAAAATAAGTACACAGATTAAATGTCATAAAATTCTTTTTCAAACAATTTATTTTAGTATAAGAACAGTTTATTGTTTACACAGATATAAATGTAAAAACAGTTCTATTTCAAGCTATTCAGTTTAGGATGGGTACAGTTTTTTTATTTACACGCAGTTAAATGTCAAAACAGTTCTATTTCAAACAATTCAGTTTATCATAAGTACACAGCTTAGTTTTATTTGACACATAGATAAGACCCCATCAGGTGCAACCATTCCAGACCAGCGTGGACCTAGGAGCTATGGCAGTAAAGTGGTTGTCTGCATTCCCCAAATGTTCAGCATTACTGGAGCCTCACCATCAGATTGTTTAGTGTCTTAAACAGGACACTCGTTGAGGGAGCCTTTCCTGACTGCAGAGATACAGTCGGTGTATTCTGCAGCACCTGCCAACTGGGTTAATATATTTTGATGGTTTAATAGTTCATTATAACTGTTTCATGTTCTAGACAATTATTTTCGAGTAATGTGTTGTAATGTCTTGACGGTAGTTACCGGTGTTGTATTTTGACCTTTTGACCCGGCCAAAAATGACATTTCAAGGTGATGCACCGGAAGGAGGTGACACATTCTAATGGCAGTTATGAGAGGAAATCGCGTGGGCGGAAATTGGCTGATGAAATGGGACGGGCTAACAAATTCCCATGGTACACTCATAGACTGATGCACCGGAAGAGAGTGACCTCTGAACTGCATGACAGTTATTTCCGCTTGATGACGATTAAACATTCGATTTCAAAGATCGAGTGGGCGTCGAACGATTATATAACTCAGTTGAGTTCGACGAGGCAGTGGAGTTGCAGCCAGTTGGAGTTCCAGTAGCGTTGGAGACGGACATAGACGAGTGTGGTAGAGAAAGCCACGCCCGGCCGAAGGGGCCCTCGGGAACCCCGATGGAGTTTGGGGACCAGAGAAGTAGCTGATAAGATGCAGTAAGGAAAGCCATCACCCAGCAGAGTGAGTCCTGGGCCTCCGGTTGAGCAGCCCTGGAGAACGAGAAAGACACAACGCTGACGGCCATAACTTTGGGGTCAAAATATTGCAGTTATGTTCGATCTCCAGCTCCCTCTCACAGTAAAACCCCACACAACCCTTTCGAAACTTACAAATAAAGTGAGAGGTAAATATACTTTGTTAAAGAAGTCTTCCTGCGTCTGTTTGTTATTGTGTCGTTATGATGCATTAGATGACGATTTAACACCGGGAGCAAAGGCGAAATGATAGATGATGACAAGTTCACATCAGGAAAAAGGAAACCGTCAGACATATGGCCCCAGAAAAATGCTACTCTTTTTATTGCTATGCTTCAACTGTTTCAACTTTTTTCTAGCTCAGTATCAAATCAGAAAGATGTGAAAGAATAATTATATTGCTACACTCCAAAGCTCCAGAATTTAAGTCGTTCTTTGTCTTTGGCTGGTTATTAAATAACTGCCGGACTCGCCCTTTTCAAAATTTTCCAACTCATGAGTGTGACAATTTCTCTCATCTTCCTTGAGAATTCTTGTAATTTACCCTTTGTTGCTGCTCACACAGCCGGTCCCCAGATTCACTTGTTGTGGGAAGTTGGTCACAGTGAATTTCTAAAAGATACTGATTATAATTGATAAATAAATATTTTATACGAATTTTTCTGGTGATTGAAACGCTGACGCTTTTAAAAGGTTAAACACATCATTTTGATTGAAGTGTAAAAAGTAACTGAATTAAAATTGCTGTGTGTGCGTGCAGGGGGGGTATGCATATGTATGTACGGGGACGCACGTCATTGTGTGTGTGTGTGTGTATGTTTAAAGCGAAGCAAAGGAAGAAAATGGAAAATATTTGACTGTTTCCTTAAGATTACGATTTGCAAAGTGCTTCGTAATGCTGAAAATAACGAAATTTGCTGAGCTGAGATAAAATCTTATGACAATTCTTGTCTGAGAAAAATCCTTCATTCTACTTGATTAACTTCTTAGACATAAATTTTATATTTATACTTTTAACAAAGTACACACACATATATACATTTACGTGTGTGTATGTGTCTGTTGATGTACATATATATGCGATAACACCCCTGGCCGGTTGGGCGACCCCTGACTATCTCAGTTTTCTTAAACCACTAATGGCCATTTGATCAGATCGTCTAGTGGTTTCTCTTACCTCCGACAAGGGGCATTACACATTTCATTACAGATACGCAAAACACAACCGAGAGGGTGGAGGAAAAGAACAAACGAACAAGCACGGGCTTGGGTTAGCTCCAAGCGCAAGAAGGGGGAAGTCTATGTGACACTTTTGTGCAGCTCTCCGTGCAATTGCAGGCTATCGCAGGCGTGTATTTTGCGTTAAACTTCCACAAAGCCACTAGAAATGCTAACTCATCTCTCACTGCCTTCTTCTGTCGACCTTGTCCTTCTCTGGATAGTTATCTCAAGCCGACTGTTCTCTTCTGCTTTTCTATGTCAACTCGCTCTCTCTGTTCTCTGGGACCTTCTTTCTCTCCTCCACTTCCGGTCTCGCCCTCAGGCCTTTGTGTGGGTTTTGCACCAAAACAAAGAGATCGTCTGAGTGGCGCCAACACAAACAGAAACGAATTGCTACGCATCGTGTCACATATATATACGCAAACACTTTCTGTCTAAATTTCTGAGATGAAATGTTATTATTGACATAATTTGCAATTTTCCTCATCTTAGTTGATATATTCACAATTTCTTGGCCACTGTAACTCCATCTTTTTTCTGGTATCTTATGTTATGATCAGAAACCATCAGAAAATTTCAAATGTATGCTTTGATAGTTTAATAGTCCATTGCTTCTGTTCCATGTCCAGCTCAGTTATCTTTGAAAAACTGTTCAATATGGAACTGATGTTAAGTTGCAATGACAATCAGATTTTTTTGAAATATTTGTAATTGATATGTAAATATATTGTATCAATTTTTTTAGAAATAAAAAGGTATTATTTTTTACTCATATAGGTAATTATTAACTGTAATTTAAAAGTTTAAACAAAAAAAATCTTAAGTTGAAGGAAAAAAGAATTGAAATCTAAAGATGAAGATTTAATAAATTTAACAAAATTTAAATTCTAATAGAAGTCCAAGAAAAAAAAAAGATTAATATTGGTGAAAAAAAAGGAATTTTCTTCATCGGTGAAAACTCCAAACAAAAATACAATTGCTGACAGATTAAAGATACAATGAGATGAGAAAACAAAAAAGTAAAGAAAGAAAAGCAGTTATATGTTTTTGTTTTAGATATTTAGAAAAATAAATCAATAAAACTGTGAAATGAATTTGAGATACAGAGATAAAATTGGTCAGAATCAAGAAAACGGGGACTGACCCTAAGTCTTTAGGATGAACATCCTGAACTGAGACATTGTTGTGAGTTCAAACTTCATTCGTGTTATTATGTAGACCTTTTGACGACTTCCCTTGGGAAAGGCCTGAACTTCCTTATCCCTGCAGCATTGGATTAGATAGTATGGTATTGAATAACCAACGAAAGTCATTCTTATTTATTTAAATTTTCTTTTTTAAGTAAACAATAACAAAGAACAAGTAAATATAATTATTTTGTTATAACTTAGATAATCTAGTAGTTGATTCCACAAATTTGTTTACACATTTAATTATTATCAATATAGAACAATAGGATAATGTGTCACTTTTCTTGAGAGTGATGAGAAAACATTACCAAATAAAACATTCATAAAACAATATCTTTCCTTGGGTTTTCAACGTTGAAGTTATCCATCCATGTGTTCTGAAAAAGAAAATGTTTATATAGTCATTTATAAAGACGTACCATGCGACAGGAACAATTGGTCATCCATTGAGAATCGGACAAACAATGAATAATTTGCTAACCATTCCACCAAGTGAGGTACCTAAAAAATGTATATATATATATATATATATATATATATATATATATATGTATATATATATATATATATATATTTCGTGGTAGGTCCGAAGAGAGAAAGAAATATTTTTTAAATGAATAGGTACACGAAGAGATAACAAAAGTCATTAAAAGCCAGAGACAATCCCAAAATCTTATGAGAATACTCACCTATTCTACATTCGGAGAAAATACAACACAAGAAAAAAGATGTAAATTATGTGATATATATATATATATATATGATATAATCATAGAAAGAAAATTCTACACCTTTAAAAACCCGGAACAAAATTCAAAACAAATAAAGACACAACTCAAAAAACGTAGTCTACATAATCGAATATAACAAGTGAAAAGAAATATACATTCGGTCTACGCAGGTCCTCAGTACCAGAATATCACTTCAAAAAAGCAATGTTGGGATAACAGAAAATAGAAAATTTAATGTATCGAAACCCTGATGTGGATGTTGTCAGAGTAAATTCGAAATCATGCCAGTATACCAAATTTACAACTATACACTACTTCAAATAAAAGAAAAAAATCTTCATATATAAATTTACGCCTACGTTGAATAAAACATTAATAATACACTCACACACAAATGGAAACATTTATATATATATATATATATATATATATATATATATGTTTGTTTCCATTTGTGTGTGAGTTTATTATTAATGCTTACCTTCGCTTGCGCTAGTTTCCTCGTGGCTGAGTGGTAGCATCTTTGATTGGCGTTTGAGTCAACCGGATTTCGATCCCAGCTGCGAAAATCTAGCCTGTCTAGCCACACTGAAGAGTTCTGATAAAACGAAACAGGTCTGTCTGTGGATGACAGTATATACATACACACACAAAATTTTTTTTTTTTAAAATAATTACCAGTAAATTTCAAACCACGCTACAACAAAGAGAACACACAAACACACACACACTCTCACGCAGAAGAAATAACTGCAAGTAACATCCGAAACCACTCTAACACACACACACACACACACACAAATACCGAGAGTAAATCAACAAAAACATTTCAAATATCAAAAACCAATTAGACGTAAAACAGACTCAGATAGACACACTCGGAGAAAAGGAAAGAGAGGAGTAACCTCTGTTTAAACCCATCATCATCATATCGCACTGCTTGCACGAATCTCTCTGACCCTCTCCCGCCACCTGTCTCTATCGTCCATCGCTTCCGACAGATCTTCAAGGCTACATCCTGTATCGGCACCGAGCTGTTGTATATAGGTTCTAGCTGGTCGTCCTACCTTTGCTCGTCCATGTGAAGGGGTCTACAGGAGTATGTCGTTTATGAGCTCATCCCTAGTTCTCCAGCAGTGTCCTGCATATCTGGTTCGTCTAACTTGGATAGTTATCATGACGGGTGGCAGGTTGGCGTACAGTTGCTGCTTTGTGGGGGGCTGCCTCCAGGACTCGTTCAATATTACTCGCAGCATTCTGGTGTAATTGTCCCCAAGCTTTTTCTCCATATGTTTAGTTAGCGTCGATGTAGTGCATCCATATAGCAGTATCAACACGACCGCTGCTTGGAAAAACTGCGTTTTATTTTATCAGTCAGGTCTGACTTCCATATGACCGATAGCCTATCGATAGCTGTCCATGCCTTTTCTAGTCATGCTGTTCTTCCGCTGATTTACACAGGTGCATCTCTTGATTGACGGCTCGGTCGAGGGTCAATATATAACATACAGAGATGATAAAGATGTATGGGGCTAATGTATCTCCTAGCAGCACACGTTAAAGAGAGAAAGAAAGCCATTATCAAATAATATAACAAACACTAGACGTACTTTTATTAAATATAATACTTGTCACTGATTTCAAAATATTTCTTTAGTCCTTTATTTCAGAGAATAACACTCAAATTCTCAACTTTTCCCAATTCTCAAAAAAAGGTTTTTGAAAAAAGAAAAACAGATTAATGATTGAAAGGAATTTATTCAATTGACAAAAAAAAAATTAAATAAATATTTTTTAAAAATACTTTTTTAAAAACTGGGCTGCATCATTGTCTATCTATCAATATGTGTACGTGTATGGGACACAAACACAGGGAGAGATCAATGAATTGTTCCTCAACACCATACCACATATATATAATCCTCGACGAGACTATTTGCATTTCACATAGCGCTAATACTCTTGAGGAAAGGTATGAATCAGATAATTCTACCTTCAGCTATGGGGAAATAGTTGGTCAGACAGGGCCCTTTAGCCTTGGTTAGGCAACCAGTTAAACTCCGCTTTAAATCATAATTATATATATATATATATATATATATATATATTATAACAGGGTTGGTTGTCTGTGAATCACTTCATGGGTATGTGCCGAACCAAGTGCAATATATTATGGAGAGTGCTCAATATCTAAGATAGAACTATTATATAATAATAAATAAATAAATATATTTTAGATATATATATTTAATTCGTAGAATTTAGACTGCGTCCCTGGTTTCATGGAGTTTTTGCAAAACAGCAATCATCAGACAGTTAAGAAAACGAAATCCATTTCATTTTCTTAACTGACTGATGATTGGGTCACAGTCAAAATTCCATGAATTATATATATATATATATATAATTCATGGAATTTATATACATATATATATATATATATATATATATATATATATGTATGTATATAAATTCCATGAATTATATATATTATATATATTATATATATATATATATATATATATTATATATATATATATATATATGTATGTATGTATGTATGCATTTATATCTTATATATATATATATATATATATATATATATATAAGTAAATACGGATACAATCTGATAGTATGGAAGTAAAAGAAAAACATAATCCAAATAGATGAATATATTGTGATGTAAAGTTGACGTTAACGTTTCAGTTCCAGTAACCATCTTCAGGGCTTGGATATCAAAATATTTCACATAGCGATGGACGCTTGCTGAGATGACAGGAGAAAATGAGAAATATACATCTGAGCAAGCATCCACCGCTATGTGAAATATTTTGATATCCATGTCCTGATGATGGATTCTGAATCTAAAACGTTAACGTCGACTTTACATCACAATATATTCAACTATTTACATTATGTTTTTCTGCTACCTATATATATATATATATATATATATATATATATATAAACTGACATATATATATATATATATATATATATATATATATATATACAAGGTGCATACGATAAGTTTCCAGACTTTTTTCGTATGGGCACTTTTCTCGATAGTACACACATGTAACTCCAGTCCCTTTCGAAGTAATCTCCCCCGGCTGCAATGCGCTTGTTGTACCGTTCCAACAACTTCAGAAAGTGTCCATGGAAGTCCTCTGGTGTGAGCGTGTCAATGACCTTCGTCACATCCTCTTTCATCTCCTCAATTATGTCATAACAACAACCTCTGAGCTTAGGGAATAACAGTGAGCAAGGTCTGGACTATAGGGAGGGTGAGGAACTGTCTTGATGCTCATCTTGGTCAAATAGTCTGAGACAAGGATGGAGTTGTGGACTGATGTATCGTCCTGGTGGAAATGCCACTGACCTGATTTGAAGAGGGCTTGGCTCTTCCGACGGACTCTCTTCCGGAACTCCCTTAAAACCTCAACATAGTAACCCTAACCCTAACCCTTTGGCCAATCAACTCTGGTGTATTGACTTCCTTACGCTTCCCACACCTCTCATCATCCCTCACAGACTCCCTGCCTTCCTTGAATCTCTTATGCCACTCAAAAACTCATGCTCGATTCATGCAAGATGCTCCAAAAGAAGTCTGAATCATTTCAAACGTTTCTGTGGCAATTTTCCAAGTTTAAAACAGACTTTTATGGCATATCGTTCTTCTAAAGTGTCAGATTGCATTTTTAAAATTCACCAGCTGAAACAATCAGGCAGTAGTAGGGTCTATTCCAATTGCTGCTGTAGCTGTTCATTTAACCTGATATCATAAAAATTAGTCAGTCGTCTCATAAGATGTATAGCAATAACATCGTGAATTATCGTATGCACCTCGTATATATATATATATATATATATATCTGTCAGTTTATACCTATGTATAACTACCCACAGCAAGAAATAGGGCTAAAAAACTCTAGTTGGGGTTACAATAGCTTTTATTTCCTTTCATATTTCACGCTGGTCTTCATCTCTCATTTCTTACGATTTTCTTTAATATCATGGCCTATAGAATCATTTTACTTACTTATCTTACAATATATATATATATATATATATATATATATATATATACGTGTGTGTATCTGTGTTAGTGTGTGTGAGTATATGTGTGTATGTATTTTAAATTCTTAATGTATATTTATAACATGAATAGAATTACAGAATTATATGATTAATCAATCCCATACATACAAACACATATACATATGTCAACACAAATCTATACGTATATGCAGAAATATCATGTATGTATGTACATATTTATAAAATTTTGATCATAATCACACACACACACACACACACACACACACATATATATATATATATATATATATATATATATATATATATATATGTGTGTGTGTGTGTGTGAGGGTGAAGGTAGGTAGGTAGGTAGGGTTTAAATCTAAATGCACATTTATAACATAAATTGAATCTCAAACATACACCAATAACTTACTCACATACACACGTTTATGCTCGCATAGATATCTCAACATAAATTCATATTCCTATTTAGGGCTATTTCACTCTCTCTCTCTCTCTCTCTCTCTCTATATATATATATATATATATATATATCCGTTTTAGTATAAAAGAGAGCTTAAAGCAAAATGCTTATGAAGCAAAAAAATAGAAATAAAAAACAATTATTTCTTTTTGGATAGGCAATGATTTTATAGGGAATACTTATTTGTCCACTTCCAAAGGGAATTTTTCCTTTCATCTTCTGAGCGGGAGTTCTATGGAGGGAATGCATTTTCTCCATTCCGAGAATGTCTTCAATGATATATCATCTTGTATTGCCAAAAGTGGGAATTGGTTGGAACCAATTTACTTCGAGTGGAATGTCTAAAAGTAACTTTTTTTCGTTGATTGGAACTGGCAAAGCTTAAAACATAAAGACAGAATCATTTCAAGACTTGTCTGGCAATATCTACATGTCTGCAAGTTAGAAATAAATATGGAAAAACAGATGCATTAAAATCAAAATGTTTCAAAATCTAATGAGTTTGATTTTACTTAATTATTTGATTAATTATTTTATGAAGACTGTTGATAAGGTATTCAGACATTTAATATTAACAGAAAAATAGCCTACTAAGGGTAACAGCACAGTAGTATCCTCCAAAGTACGCTCTTTGGGATTTCAAGGATTTATCTTAGAATCCTTTCCACTTTTTAAAACCATCAGCAATATCTTCTTTTGGGAATTGCATCAGATTCCTTGGTGTATTCTTCAACATTAAGTTGCAATTACAATATTAGCTTTTAGAAGAAGTCAAATAAGAACTGTGTGTGGGGTGAGGGGAATGGAGCTGATATACCTCGCTTCTGTCATGTTTTCTTCTAAACCCTACTTCAGAGTTGAAGAATCTATTCAGCCATTATAAATTCGATGGCAACAGAGTACACAAACCCATTTAACAGCACCTCACTACCGATTGAATAACCTCACGGAAGAATATCAGTTAATTTCCCCAGTAAGAGATCATAATTACGCTATTTGCTTAATTCAGCATATTTTTCAAGGCATTCCACTGATATCTATGTGTCCGTGAGTGTGTTTCCGTGTTTGTGTGAGTGGGCTTGTATATATATATATATATATATATATGCGTGTGTGTGTGTGTTAGTGTGTGTGTCTGTGTGTGTGTGTGTGTGAGTACGACCTGTATTGATAAAAACTTCAATATCATACCGATATTGTAAATCAATAAAAATCATGCCATTGTGGCCTGGGAGACCTGGGTTCAATCCCAGGTCGCGTCATACCAAAGACTTAAAAAATGGTACTTAATACCTCCTTGCTTAGCACTCAACAATATAAGCTAAGTATCAAGGGTAAAGTGGAGCAATTCAGGGAAAGGAGTATCACCCTCCCCTACACCTCGGTGTAGTAGCTATTGAAAAGGGAGCCTTCTGGTCGCCCTCGATTACGGTCGCCAACTTTACTTTAGTTGCTTATTTAAAGAATATTTCATGGAGT
Source organism: Sepioteuthis lessoniana (assembly GCA_963585895.1). Taxonomy (NCBI): domain Eukaryota; kingdom Metazoa; phylum Mollusca; class Cephalopoda; order Myopsida; family Loliginidae; genus Sepioteuthis; species Sepioteuthis lessoniana. The sequence goes on along the minus strand of OY757928.1, from coordinate 9,385,782 downwards.
CAGAATGTTCAGCTGTCAAAGAAAAAAATGTTTGAGTCTTATCTGTTATTAGTTTATTTACTGCTGAATAAAAAGAAATTAAGTGAATAATGTCAAAACGCAGTAATTCCACAGTATTCTTCGTGATGAAACCAGGCACATATTTAAAGTACCTAACTACATCTCCTCAGCTTTAACATATGATTTTTGGTCAGTTCAATAATGGAGACTGATTTCTTGGTTGAATAGCATACCAACTTTCATGGACTATTTAATGCCAAATCCATCCTTGTAGAAAAAGAAGTCGTATGAACCCCGTTATCCCCAGCTATGGGGATAAACGGGTTCATGCCTTTCGCGAGAGTATTAGTTCGAAAGTAAATGTCATAGCGTGACTTGAATTCGAACTCTCTTACTAAGACATCAGAGTCTAGCACATTAATCACTTCGACACGGGGACTTCTCCAATTATGAAAACTTATGCACATATAGATAACAAGGCTAAAAGCAGACCAGGTCTTTTGAAAACAAGTGTCGTAAGGTCCAATTTCAAAATTGTTCATTTTTGCCACGTATTCTTCAAAAACAGGAACACTACTAAGGAACGGAATTGATACCTGAGTTTTATCCTTAACTAAAGGCCTGCGTCACAATTTTCATTTTTGATTGTGCTTGATACACAATCAAAAGGATCAACATCTTTTATTTAAGCCGGACAATTTGATCCAGGGAAGATGCATGACCTTAGTGACTTAGCTAAACTCTATACATTACAAATGTATCGGCAAAAGCAGACACCCAGTTTTCGGCATTTTCTATTCATCATTTTTTTGCTAATAATAAACTCAAGATTTAAGTCGAGACAACTTCTTTTCTTTAAAATGGCTTTCTTAAAAAGAAATACACTTGTCAACCGAGTGAGACAAAGATGATGCATGATTCAGATTTCTTTCAAAGAATAAACTTTCCTGACTCACAAACATGAATGAACGTTGAGAAATAACTTACTTTACCTTTGATCATTCATTGAAAGGAATTATTTGTGAATGTCTGTATACGTATATATATATATATATATACTTAGATGAAAAAATATACAAAATGTGAATTTTGGGTACATAGATATTTAAGTTGATGTGCTCAAAAATATATACTTCCAGAAGATATTAAAATATCATATATGTGTGCTTGTGTACAATGTGTGCATAAATGTACATATATATATATATATATATATATATATATATATGTATGTGTGTGTGTGTATATGTGTGTGTGTGCATATATATATGCATATGTATATATGCATAGATTTAACACTATGCATTTTATATACATTTACGCGTATAGATACTAAAATATATGTATGTGCTTATATAAATACAAATATGCATATATATTTACTTATATACATACATGCATATATATAGATACACATTTTAGGAAGAAATATACATATGCACTCCTTCCCACGTTTCCTCACATATAAACATATATATATACATTTGTACGCACGTAAATATATTTATATAGACATAAATCTCTATATGTACACACACACATATACATATATAGAGTTATATCTATAATCATATATGAATATTCATAGATACTCACACACAGTGATATACTCATATAACTATATACGGATGCAAACGCATGTACATAGATTGATAGACCTGCATCAACACACACACACACACACACACACACACACACACACACACACACACACACACACACATACACTCACAAAAGGCACATTTGCAGATATATATGGGCATATAACCTTTGAATGAAAAAGGAAAAGTGTTTTTATTTATATATGCAACTGCACACACACACACACACACACACACACACACATATATATATATATATATATATATATATATATGGTACGCCAAAAATTTAAGGTTTCCTTATATAGCAGGAATACTTTATGTTTCTGCTTCCAATGAAAAAATAAAACGATAAGTCGAGAAATCATTTTTGAGATTTTTGCAATTTAACTATTCATCAAATCTTGAAATAAAAAACAGAAAATCCTTGAATATTCGGCATGTGTATTAGTACGACTTTTCTTTGTCTTTTTTTTCTTTTTTCTTTTTTTTTTTCTGTCTGGTGATTGTGATTGAAACTCGTCTCATTAGTATTGACTTTGCGAAACCTTCAGTTTCTGACATATCAGAATAGCTGCATATTCTTGGATGATGTTTGGACGTATCCTTAAAATGAAACATTTTTTTTTAAACTTCATGACATTGCAACGGAAACTTTTAACAACTTCACACTAGTATGTGAAGCTGAAGTTCTACTCTTACTCAAGTTTCTAGTGGCCCAGTCGACAGGGGCTGTAGAATACACAGACTGCATCTCTGCAGACGAGTAAGACTCTCCAAACGAGTTTCCTAATTACGACTCATCACTTCGATGATGAGGCTCCAGCTGTGCTGGAACTTTGGAAATTGGCGAGTATCCCTTTATTGTCATCGCACCTAGGTCCACTCTGGTCTGGAGTGGTAGCACCAGATAGGGTCCTATCTAGGGGTCAAATGGATTTAAACAGTGTACTGACTTGTTTAAAATAGAACGGTTTATATGTATAAGAATAGATTTGGCATTAAATCACATACATTGGTTGGTATGTCATAAAACCAAAACAAACCAAACCAAATTAAGGTTCTAGTTTGCACACAGTATTTTTTGATAGCCTGGATTTATATAAGATGAACCCTATTCAGATTAACCAGTTACTAAGGAAATATGACAACTGTCATCAAAATGATCGATGAACTAACATTAATCAATTGACTTTCAGTCCGGGTTATGAAATCTGCCTCGTTATATCTCAAGTTAGAATAAAACAATTTCTTTAACTTTTATAGATACTCTCTGTGAATAAATTTTGTAAAAAAGAAGATAATCCCGTGGAAATACAGTTCCATTTACCCACCCACCCTCTTATCTGAATCCTTTTTATTATTTTCCTTCTACCAAAAACCAAAACAGACATCATTGTCAGCATTTTGGAAATATCGAGAAAATACAGCAGATAAAGTACATGGTGCGTTCAATAAGTTTCCAGACTTTTTTGTTCTGGCATTTAAAATTGTTGTCGACTCTTGAAAATTCACGATGTTATTGCTGTACATCTTATGACATGACCGATTAATATATAAGATTTCAGGTTCAAATGAACAGCTACAATAGCAATTGGAATACACCCTACTAAAGCCTGATTGTCACAGGTGGTATATTTCAAAAATGCAATTTGACACTTTAGAAGAACGATATGCAATAAAATTCTGTTTTAAACTTGGAAAAAAGCCACAGAAACGTATGGAATGCTTCAGACTGCTTTTGGAGCATCTTGCATGAATCGAGCATGAGTTTTTGAGGGGAATAAGAGATTCAAGGAAGGCAGGGAGTCTGTGAGGGGGGATAGAAGGTGTAGGGGAGTAAGGAAGTCAATACACCAAAGTTGATTGGTCCAGACCTTGCTCCCTGTGACTTTTGGTTATTCCCTAAGCTCAGACGCTGTAGTTATGAGACACTTGAGGAGATGAAAGAGACTGTGACGATGGTCATTGATATGCTCACACAAGAGGACTTCCATGGGGCCTTCCAGAAGTTTTTGGAACGGTAAAACAAGTGCCTTGGAGTCGGAGGAAATTACTTCGAAGAGAGCTAGAGTTTTATGTGTGTACTATCAATAAAAGTGCCCATACGAAAAAAGTCTGGAAACTTATTTAATGATCCTCGTAATTTTGATGGAATTTAAAGGATTGTCGCTGTGTAATATCTAATAATCAGATAATTTGACAAAATATCCGATATCAGAGTTGTAAATAGACACGGCGACTCGAGTTCAAATCCTGGACAAAACTGTTTGCTTTTCACATCGCGCTAATTTTCTTGGAAATGGTATGAATACAATTATTTTTTGTCCAGTTATGGGTAAATTGTTAGGCAGACTGAGTACTTCAACCTTGGCATGGCAATTGGCCGAGGAGAAGGAAAACTCTGAGTTCAGACCTGTTAAACTCCGCTTTACAAAACTGACCTTGTGTCACAGCCTGCCCATGCGGAGAAGTTGGTAAATACATCAAATATTTGGCATAGTAAGTACATTTGTAAGTCTCACTTCTCAGTCACAAAAATTTAATAACAGACTTATCTGCAAGCCCGGAGCTCTCTGTTTGATTTGCTGCCATTTTGAATAGGCTCAGAATATTTTTTGCGAGATTAAAATAACTTTTACAATTGATGAATTCCAAATAATTGAATGTTTCTATTTATGTAAAAAAAAATATGAGAAACTTTTTGTACTTAAAAAAAAACAAACATATTCATTGAATGTTCCTCGAATATACAAGGTCGGTTGGAAAGTCTATCGGTTTTCAAAGATACTCTCATGGAATGTGATCGGATGTGGTTTATTTTTCAGAATAATTCTCTTTACAGTCTACAGAATTCTCCAATCGGTATTGCAGTGCTTAGATACCATGGATCAAAAAAGTCATCAACAGCAGATTCATCATTTTATGAACTATTCAGCTATAAACCTTTCATTCCACCCTTAAACTCAAACACACACACACACACACACACACACACACACATATATATATATATATATATATATATATATATATATATATATATATATATGGGAGGGTTGAATGAACAAATCATAATGAAAATGTCTTTCTTAAATCAAGATAAAACCTAAACTTGCTGTCTCACTTTTTCCGTCTTCATTACTAAAAGTTTCATATTTTTGAGAAAATACAGACTTCAGAAGAGACACTTGAATAAAATGAACGAAGCAGAATAAATAAACAGTAAATATTCAATGCAAAAAATGGCGGCGTCATTTAAGATCAAAAGTAGAATGGATATAAAAAAAAGAAACCTTCCACTATTACAGTAGAATATAAGTAGATATATACATATGTATATACATTATTTTTCTAACGCATTACCCACCATTGTCTATGCATTTTACCAGTGATGTACAAGAAAATGTGGACAAATGTTTTATAGTTGAAAATTCTCTCTCCTCCCCACTCTTAAACTCTCTCTCTCTCTCACTCTCACTCTCGCTTTCTCTCTCTCTCTCTCTCTCCCCCCCTCTCTCTCTCTCACACACACACACACACATACTATCTAGCTAGCTAGCTATCTACGAGAGTGGTCTGAAAAATTAATATCATAACATCATATCTTCTGTTGCTTACTCTTTTGACCAATGAAATTTTATACTGATGAAAAACGTTTATTAACTGCAAGAGACACTACGTTGAAAGATAATCCTCAAATACAATGAGAGTATTTTGGTTCGCCATTGAACTTTTTAGCAGACACTTCTATATATAAAGAGAAAACAGCTGAAAAACAGGGTAATCCAAAGAGAAGAATTCAATGTAAAAGATAGTTAACGATGTAACGTTTCAGTTCAAAAAATATATCATCATGAAAAGTTGATATCGAATGACGTTAAATCACCAATGGATTTTTTATGAAATACAAAACAAGGAGAACATATCTCTTCTCTTTGGATTATCTTGTTTTGTAATTTTTCAATATATTGCCAAATTCCTTTCCATTACCTATTTCGACACACACACACTCACACACACACATACATACATATATATATATATATATATATATATATATATATATATAATTTTTGCGTTTGAAGTGTTTATAGAGAAAGGACTTGATATCGAGAAGAGAGCTTGACAAACCTAATACAAATTAATATCACTCTTCTTCATCTTGAATCTTCTGCATCTTGAGTCTTCTACATCTTGAGTCATCTACATCTTGAGCCTCTGCATCTTGAGTCTTCTGTATCTTGGGTCTTCTGCATCTTGAGTCTTCTGCTTCTGGTGTCTTCTACATCTTGAGTCATCTGCATCAATTAATGATTGTATTTTCAATGCATGAAACTTTAGGTCGCGAAACAAGAAGAATGTTATATATATATATATATATATATATATATATCGTACCGCAAGCACGGATATCCCTGACTCTCTCGCCATTTCTCCCAATCGTTCATCGCCTCTGGCAGGTCTTCATAGCTACATCCCGTATCCTCACATAGCTGCTGAATGTATGTTCGAGCTGGTCGTCCTGCTTTTGCTCGGCCACATGTGGGGGTCCATTGGAGTGCATCACTTATGAGCTCGTCCCTGCTTCTACAGCAGTGTCCTGCATGTCTGGTTCGTCTAACTTGGATAGTTTTCGTGATGGGAGGTAGGTGTCCGTATAGTTGGTGCCTTGTGGGGTGTTACCGCCGGGACTTGTTCAATATTGCTCGCAACATTCTTGTATAATTGCCGTCTAGCTTCTTCTCCAGCCGTTTTGTTATCGTCCAAGTAGTGCATCCATACAGCAGTATCGACACGACCGGTGCCTGGAAGAAACTGCGTTTCATTTTATCGGTCAGGTCTGATGATCGATTGTTTATCGATAGCAGTCCATGCCTTCGTTAGCCGCGTGTAGATGTCTTTTTCGGTTGATGAGGCACTGCTTCCTAGGTAGGTGAACCTGTCTACTAGTTTCAGAGAGCTTCCGTCTAGTGTGGAAATGTCGCCTGTTTGATTAAAGCACATGTATTCAGTTTTGTGTGTATTGACATGGAGGCCAATATATATATATATATATATATATATATATATATATATATATATAAAGAGGGAGAGAGAGAGATAAATGACCGGTGGTAAAGAGTTTAAAATATTTCATATATAGAATAAATAAATGGTATGATATAATTCTAACGGAGCGCACTATGTATGACTATTAATATATTTTGCAAAATATAGAAAAACTCACATACAGAACAAATATGTGTAATATCAAATAAAACTCAATAGGTATTATGCTGTTATAAATTTATTTTGACAAAACGCAATGCGTCCTACTTCCTCAGGTGGTTTCGTAATTTTTTTTTCCGTTTGTGTTTTATAAAGCCATCTGAGTAGGCAGGACGCATTGCGCTTTGTCAAGATAATAATAGCATAATATCTGTTGAGTTTTCTTTGATATCACACACACCCACACACAAATAAGTTGGCCGACCGGGGTTCAATCCAATGTCGACTCATACCAAAGACTGAAAAAATGGTACTAAATGCCCACTTGCTTAAAACTAAGCATTATAAAGTACGGTTCAAGGGTAAGTGGAGCAAGTCAGGGAATGTAGTAGGGCCCTCACCTACACCTTGGTGCAGTAGCTATTAAAAACGGAACCTTTGGGTCGACCTCGGCTAAGGTTGGCCAACATATATATATATATAGTTAATATTCAACGGCAAAAGCACCTCTATATCAGAAAATCTTTACAGCACTCGGTAAACGAATATTTAGAGAAATATCGTAATATATTATCAATCATAAAAGATGTTAGACTGAGTAATCTTTCATGATTATAAGTTTTACGTCTTCGATCGTCAGGTAAGTTGTAATGAGTAATCACCCTGCCTTACATTTTCCATGACTGATAATATATATATATATATATATATATATATATAATATTTACCAACCCCTCCGCTCGGGCAGGATATGACACAAGGTCAATTTTTAAGCGGAGTTTAACAGGTTTGAATTCAGAGTTTTCCTTCTCCTAGACTAGTTGCCTAACCAAGGCTGAAGATCCTAGTCTGTCCTACTATTTACCCATAGCTGGAGGGAGAATAAATGGATTCATACCTTTCCCAAGGGTATATATATATATACATATATATATATATATATATATATATATATATATATATAATTAACCATGTCTGACCCAGAGATATCATCTGATGAAGGTTTTGTTCCCTACATTGCTGTTATGATTTTTTTTTTATCCAGCCTATGTACGTATGTGTGTAAGTATGAACATTGACATTCTGTTTTAGATGTAAATAAATATCGCAATGGCTGTTGTCAGACGCAAATTCGAGAAATAAGTAGAATCAAATCAAATTCACTTCATTAAAGAATTATATTGACCATCTACAAGGAATTATTGGTTCTAAAATATGGTTTGCAGGTACCGATGCTTCCTAAGCAAGAGAGACAGATAAATAACAGTATTAAAAACTAAATTCTTTTGATTCTATTAATCACATATCAGTAGCTATAAGTATATTAAGAACTTCTCGTAAACACACGAATGTTGAAATATGAAATGTATCAAGAATTTCTATTTGAAAAAATATCCCTTAGTTCTTATCCCTGAGTAAATCTTATTAAATAATCCTGCGTATCTTACCAATTTTTAAGCTGATATAAATGATCGGATCATCAGGATTGATGTACGTCATAGGTTTTCTGTTGGAAACTTATTATGAATAATATATATAGTAATTAGTATTATGTAATTATGCAAAATATATCATTATATATATTATTATATATATAATGATTAATATTATGTAATATCATTAACAGAAACTTGTTACAATAATGGATAGATTTTTAAAGTTCAATTTAGAATCTCTTGTATATTCTTTTAATTGAATTCCGAAAAGTTTTCTGCTTAAACAATATGGAGATTGAGCTCATATTCTTCAAGCAGTGCTGATTAGAAAGATTCCTGGGACTCTGGTTTGGTTGGTTTCTTTGTTTAATGGCATATCAACTCTTTTTAGGTTATTCAATGCCAAAGCCATTCTCCTAGAAGAACAGTAGTGGTACTATTTAACCCATAGCTGGGAGGATAAGAGTGTTCATACCTTTCCCAATTGTATTTGCCCAAAAGTGAACGTAATAGCGCGACTGGAGTACGAACTCGCGTACTACGATTCCGCAGTCCATCGCTTTAACCATTACACCACGAGGACACCTCCTCCTGGGACTCTCTCTGAACATCCCTCCCTATCGGCTATCGCTCTCGGCAAGTCCTCTTGACGGCACTCAGTGTCTGTACCGAGGTGGTGAACGTCTTTGCTCGTAAACCAATACTGGTGTGTCCACACGTAAAAGTCCATAAGAGAAATCTACTTGAGTTCGTCTCTGCTTCTCTGGCAGTGCTCAGAATATCTTGTCCGTCTTTGTTGGATAGTATGTGGGATAGGAGGTAGGTAGTCCTACAGCTGCTGGGGGTTTTTTGAGCGGGGTTATACTTCCAGGAATTGTTCGAAACAACTTGAAAGCCATGAAACGTACCATTTTAATGCTCATTCCATACTTCAACATGTTTGGCACATTGTTTCTTCAAATTCCTAAACTCATAGAAAATATGAGAATGCTTAGTTAAGCTAAGAAGTTTTGAGTGTATTCTTGTATATATCATGGAATTTTATATTCTGAGTACTTTACAACGGCATTACCCATCAATCTTTATATGGTGTATATGGAGGCCCCTTTATGGATCCTTTTCTCATACAGTATGATTTTTAACACACCACCTTATACGTTAAGTATATATATATATATATATATATAGTCATCCACATACAGATCTGTTTCGTTCTATCAGAACTCATCAGCGTGGCTAGACAGTATCTTCCCGTAGCTGGGATCGAAACCCGGTTGACTCAAACGGCAAGCCAAAGCCTCTAACCATTCAGACAAGAGGAGCGATTAGCTGCAAAGTAAATTTTAAACGGCTATGAATCACAATTACTATTGTTTACATACATCCGCTCAACGGCCGCCGAGATCTCAGAGAACCCAAATCATTCGAAGAGTTTTGCATATATATATATATATATATATAGACGCTCCCTCCTTCCTACCGGGATTGAGCTCTCTGGCGAAGGAATTAATGGCTGCCACTCGCGTAATGCAAAACTCTTCGAATGATTTGGGCTCTCTGGTATCCGGTAAGGCAAAATGTCAACAAACGAAAGCTGCTACATAATGTTTTATAATTCTCAAGCTGACGTATGTCGACTGAGGGGTGTGCGGTATGATACTCTGTCTAACGTATAGTTGGGTGGGTCTCGATTCCAGCTTGAAGCGTCCTGCTTGTCAAGGCACACTGAAGAGTTGTGATACAACGAAACAGTCTGTCTGTAGATGACAATCTATATATATATATATATATATATATCCATGGACAAAAGTACAAGACCACCATTAAAAAAATATTGTTCAAAATTTTTGAATCATGAAAATCAGGTATATGAAAAATAAGGTTATGAGACATTTGAATTTAGATAAGAATAAATTTCAATTCATTTTTCATATGCATATTAGCATTTATGCAAAATTTATTTTTGACATAGATATAAGACCACCAATAAAAACTAAAGAAAAAATGTCTTAATTTAATTGAAAAATTTATTATATATAGTCTACGTAATATAAAAGCTATTAAAACTGTAATACTCAAAATACTAAAAACATAAATGGCTAAAGGAATTAAATTATCTGAATTTGAGAAAGGCGAGATTACAGCTCTGAAAAGAGTCGGAAAATCTCAGTGAGAAATTCCGAAGGCCTTAGGACGCTGTTAAACCGTTATCTGCAATTACTTAAAAAGTCCAAATAAGTATGGAACAAGAAAACTGACTGCCAGGCCAGAAAAATTATCACCACAATTCAAGAGAAGAATTGTTCTCCAAATAAAGAAGAAAACTTCGTCAATATCAAGCATATTGATGCTCCTTGCAGTACTAGAACAATTAGGAGGCATTTAAGGAACGAAAAAAATTATTCATGAGAAAAGACTTCATCGTCCAAGGTTAACTATGAAGCACAAAGAGAACGACAGGAATATGCTCGTCAATATCTAACAATGAGTGCTAAAGAATGGCGAAAAATTGTTTTCTCGGACGAAAAGAGATTCAATTTAGACGGTCCGGATGGCTTTCAGAACTACTAGCACGACAAAAATGTTCTAGAAGAGAATTACTCAAGGCATAGTGAAGAAGGATCACTTATAATCTGGAGGGCCCTCTCATCTTCAGGAAAACTTAAACTATAATTTGTCAGTGGTTGACAAAAAGCTGATGATTATGTGAAGATGCTAACTGATTTATCTCTCGCATAAGAAGGGCATCGACTATGTGGAGAAGAATGGATATTTTCAGCAAGATAATGTTGCTATCCACAATGTATCAATAACAAAGAAGTTCTTGCTTGAACAAAAAATAAGACTTCTTGACCACTCAGCGTTCTCTATCCTACAGAAAATGTGTGGGGATTGATTGTTGCAAAAGTTTAGGAAGGAGGTTAACAGTACTCAGCAATTTCGGAACTCAAAAACGCAATCGTTACACATGGGAAAATACCTTCGGTTCAACTTCAGAAACTAGTTGATCGTATGCCTAGCCGAATTTCAGAGGTTACCGAAGGTAACAGTGGATCTACAAAATATTAAATAAAAAAAATTGCTTTAATATTGTATAGTTCTGCTCATTGGTCTTATATTTATGTCAAAACAAATTTTAGAATTAAGCATGAATGCTAATATAAAGTAAAGTTGGCGACCATAGTCGAGGGTAACCCGAAGGCTCCCTTTTCGATAGCTACTTCACCAATGTGTAGGGGAGGGCGCTACTCCTTCCCTGGATTGCTCTACTTTACCCTTGATCCGTACCTTATAATGCTGAGTGTTAAGCAAGGAGGCATCAAGTACCATTTTTTGAGTCTTTGGTATGACTCGACCTGGGATTGAACCCAGGTCTCCCGGGCCATTGGCGAACACTCTAACCCCTAGGCCAATGTCCGGTGTGATGCTAATATAAATATAGAAAAATGAATTGAAATTTTATTATATTTTAAATTTAATTATCTTTATGCCTTATCTTTCATATACCTGATTTTCATAATTTAAAAATTGTAAGCAATATCTTTTTCTTCAATTTTGAGGGTGGTCTTCTACTTTTTGTCCAGTGGTCTATATATATATATATATATATATATATTTATGATGAACTGTTCTTAAATTCTCTTTTCTACAATGTCAACAAAGAAAAACTTAGTATTCTAAGTTTATAAAAATAAAAATAAATATCCTTTCTCTCCCATCTCTCTCTCTCTCTCTCTGTCTTTGTCAGCTAACTCTCTCTCCCTCTCTCTCCCTCTCTCTCTCTCTATATATATATATAGGCGTGTGTGTGTGTCTCTGCATATGTGTCTGTGTGCTTGTAAAGAGAGAAAAAAAGAGAGAAAGAGAGAGAGCGAGAGACCTAGAGAAATATAGAGAGATGGTTGTAACCTTCAAGTGTATAGTTTCTTTGAGAATTTCCTTCTCTTAGCTAGGTTGCCAAGAAGGTTCAAAAGATCTTTGAAGGTTTAAATGACATACAATAAATCTTGCTGGAGCAGCCTAGAAGTGTAAAATACATTTATTTTGTTAAAAAAATTTATTTTTCAATATAATCAACTTTCTTGTTAAGGCACTTAATTCACCGATGAATTATAATATTGTAGATACAACCGTTAAGTTTAGGGTGGCACTTTTAAATCTAAAAAACCATTCAGCAAGGCCCTATGCAATATGATATAATTTCTTTTTATACTAAACACTTATGAAATTTAGGGGATGTATTGAGCAAATATTTCATTTTTTCCTTCTTTTCTTTAGTGTCTTTATTTTGTTAACAATGAAATAAACTTTGGCTGGTCATTTGTTATATTTCTTTTCTAACTTGTGAACTTAAGTTAATTTTTTAGTAGGTGACAATGAAAAAATTATTCTTATTTAAAAGCGATCCGTCTTTCCTTCTGCTTCTCTGTTCCTTTCTTTCCTGCCACTTTAATTTTCTTTCTTAATTCTTTTTTATTTTGTTTTTATTTTTTGTTTTTTGTTTTTGTGGGCTTTTTTACCAAATTTCAAAAACATGACATCATTCTTTCCCACTATTTCATCAAAGAGTCCAAACAAATGCAAAATGATCATTTTTAGTTGCCGCCATCTAAATTAAGTATTTCTTGAAAAAAAAAAAAAAAAAAGATAAAAGCTTTTTGCCAGAAATGACAGGAAGGAAATAAACAGCCTTTATTAAACCATTAAAAAAACAGTCTGTTTCTCCTGATTTCAAGACTAAAGTGATTAACCTTCCGCCCACAATAAACAGAAAATCTTTTCTTTTTATTTCTATCTTCTTCAAATTCTTCTTACAAAAATAGAATCTTTTTTGGCCATCCACAGTAATGACAGCTGAGACTAAAAGTGCGAAATATTTTAAACCAAATGATTCAAATTAGAATATGTCAGTTAAATTAATGTCAAGCAAGAACTTTTTCTTCAAGAAGAGAGAGATTGAATTTTTATATGCTTATCACACACACACACACACACACACACACACACTCATCTATATATATATATATATATATACATATATATATATTATATGTGTTGGTTGTCACTAAATCACTTTGTGGGTAAGTGTCGAACTAAGAGCTATATAATATGGAGAGTACTCAATATCTTGGATAGAGCTAATATATAATATTAATAAATAAAGATACATTAGATATATATATATATCTAATTCCATCTTCTTTACTGCCTGATGATTGCTTTTTTGCAAAAAAATCCATGAAACCCAGGGCTGCAGTCTATTTTCCATGAATTAAATATATATATATCTAATATATATATATATATATATATATATATATATATGTATATATATATATATCATTATAATTAATTAATATTACACAGGCTACTTTCACAGGATACAACTCTTGTAAAAACTTCAATCCTCATTGGGTATCTTACAATTGGGTCTTTATGCTGTATGAATCTAACATTCATAAATGCTAATGTTAAGTTTGATGTGATTTTGATAGATAATGTTTAGTAAAATATTCCCCGAACCCATTTCAATTGTCATAACTTCAATCCTCTGTGGCTTCCTTATAATGACATTCTTGTTCTGTATTGAACTAAAATTCATAAATGTTAAATTTGTTCAACTTAGGTGCCAAGCTGATCAATGAAGAATGATCAGCGATTTTAACACATTTGAATTCAGACTTTTCTTTCTCCTAGCTTGTTTGACATACGAAGATTAAACATCCAAGGCTGTCTTACTAAATACATAGTTGGTGAGAGATAATCTGTAAAAATACTTTCCCCATAGATATTCATGTGATGTTAAATGCATATAATTTCGTCCAAGATTTTAGCTTGTGTCACCGTGTCCATTTCCGATGCCAATTACCATTACACTATATATATATATATATATATATATATATATATATATATTTATGGTGTAATTATCATCATTATATATATATATATATATATATGGTGTAATTAATATCATTATATATATATATATGTACATATATATGGTGTAATTATTATAATCAATTATATATATATATACATATATATATATATATATATATATATGGTGTAATTAATATCATTATATATGTATATATATATATATACATGGTGTAATTATTATAATTAATTATACATGGTACATTCAATAAGTTTCCAGACTTTTTTGTTCAGGTATTTAAAATTGTTATAGACTCTTGAGAATTCAATATGTTATTGCTATACATCTTATGATATGACTGACCAATTTTTATGATTTCAGGTTCAAAGGAACAGTTACAGCAGGATTTGGAATACACCCTACTAAAGCCTGATTGTCACAGATGGTGAATTTTAAAAATGCAATCAGGACATAAGGACACTTTAGAAGAAGGATATGCAATAAAGTTCTGTTTTAAATTTGGAAAAATGCCACAGAAACGTATGGAATACTTCAGACTGCTTTTTGACCATTTTGCATGAATCGAGCATGAGTTTTTGAGTGGCATTAGAGATTCAAGGAAGGCAGGGTGTCTGTGAGGGATGATGAGAGGTGTGGGAGGAGTAAGGAAGTCAATACACCAGAGCTGATTGGCCAAACGGTTAGGGTTAGGGTTACTATGTTGACATTTTAAGGGAGTTCAGGAAGAGATTCCTTGGGAAGAGGCCAACACTCTTCAAATCGGGTCAGTGGTATTTCCACCAGGAAAATACACCAGTCCACAACTCCATCCTTGTCACAGACTATGGGCATCAAGACAGTTCCTTAGCCTCCCTATAGTCCAGACTTGCACCTTGTGACTTTTTGTTATACCCTAAAGTCAGAGGCTGTCATTATGAGACAATTGAGGAGATGAAAGAGGCTGTGACGAAGCTCATTGACATTCTCACACAAGAGGACTTCCATGGGGCCTTTGAGAAGTTGCTGGAATGGTACAAGTGCATTGCAGCCGGAGGAGATTACTTTGAAGGTGACTAGAGTTTCATGTGTGTAGTATCAATAACAGTGCCCATAAGAAAAAAGTCTGGAAACTTATTTAATGATCCTCGTATATATATATATATATATATATATATATATATATATATGGTGTAATTATTATCATCATATATATATATATATATATATATATGCATGTGTGTGCAGCATTAGAATGACTGTTTATGTGGAGAGAGATGTGCAAATTAAAGAAAGCTGTTCTTTTAAACAATTCGTTAGATATCTAAAGATAACTCTACATATATATATTACACAATACATTTCAAAGTAGATTGTCTGTGCAGCATTATTTATAATATTTCAATGTATATATGAGTCTGCTATATTTTATTTTATTTGCAGTCTATAAACATCAGTTGAAAAATTCATACAAGCTTATACAATTGATTATTGTTAATTGTTGTAAAACCTGAGAAAGATTCTCATCTAATGGTGGCTATTGTCTGGGTCTCTTTCAGGCCAACAGAGAGCTCTCAAATTCTTCAGATACCACCCCATCCAATACAATTGCTTGTTCACCTTACCACTAGCAGCAACACCAACTCTACCACAATAAAAAAAAAAAGTTATTGGACCCTTCTTACTCCTGTCCTGCCCCAAATCTGATAAATTTGCTGACTGAAGACTTACATGACATGGTACATCATGCTTCTCTGTACTTCTGTGCTCTTTGGTCGTATAATTACATTTTTTTTTTTGTTGTTGACTTGTGAATGGCTTTCATTTGCAAAGCAAGCAGGTAACAGACAATAGGTTAGTTAGGAATGTACAAGTGTTCAGTTATTTGGCAAGGTGCTAGCTGGTCATTCTCTGCTTGGATATAGCATGTGATGTCCAGACATACTATAGACCTCTTCTTACCAATTAAAGGAAATTTGTTTTTCTTTTTTTTTTAGGGGTGAAAAATGAGGGAAAGGATGTTGTCCATCACTGACTTTAGGTCAAGTGGCTTTGATGAGGTTGTAGGGTATGGAAATAGGGACAGCTTTAGAAAGATACACAAAAACACACACACACACATATATATATATATGTGTGTGTGTGTGTGTGTGTGTGTATATATATATATACTTATATATATAGAGAGAGAGAATGAGAAAGGGAACCTGGTGACTTGTATAGGTTTGCAAGTTAAGTTTTTGCAAAAGGTTTTTGACTCACAGATCATAACTACAGAGTTTGAACCCTACTGAGTAAACTCATATATTTGATTTTGTGACATCATTAGTGAGTTTGATTCTCACAGGGTGCCCAATAGTTTTGACCTTGTGCCAAAATTCAGTAAAGTTTAGCAAATAACTTGATAGATGAGTGTCTATGTGTGCACGTGTGTGTGTTTACAGTTATGCACATGTAAGTTGCAATGATTCTTTTATATTGTATGTGAAGTTTTTTTTATTATATAGTGAATGTGCAGATCTCAGTGACATTTCCCTAGTAAAATATCCCGACTTATATATACCCATAGACTACACAGAATTTCACACGTACTATCAATGCATGCACCAAACACACACATTCAGAATATTAATGGTAAATAAGTACATCACTGACAATTTCTTATAAAAGTTGATTTTTTTCTAAACCACAGATATCAGGATTTTATTACTTCTATTGAACTGTTATAAATTCAAAATGGATATTATTAGGGATTATTTATTACCAAACTCTACTGCATTAAAATCCTGTAACCTGAAGTATAAGGGAGGTGTCTAAGGGGTTTAATGGTTAAAGCGATGGACTACGGAATCATAGTAAGCAAGTTTAAATTACAGTCACGCTATTATGTTCACTTTCAGACAAATACCCTTAGAAAAGGTATGAACACCCTTATCCTCCCAGCTATGGGTCAAATAGTACCACTACTGTTCTTCTAGAAGGATGGCTTTGGCATTAAATAACCAACAAGGGTTGATATGCCATTAAAACAAAGAAACCAAACCAAACTAGGACTATAAATATATAGCAGTTAAAAAATAAATACACCCCTTATGTATATATTTATACAATTTTATTTTTGTTTACATGGGTGATGCAATTTTTTTTTGTCATTGCCTATAAGGGTACAATTATTGACCCTATAATATATGCATTTTACCTGAACCAAATAATCTCACTATTGATCCATGAAAGACTGGTGCAATATTCCCAGGTCAACCAAGTCAAATACTTTTTAACAGATGGTCAAGGTCACATATAGAAGAAATCATGATAGTGTAAATTACCTCTTTGGTTTACCAAATAATTCTGCTAATGCCCGTTGGATGGCATTGTCAAATTTGTATACTTTGAAAAAAGACCTAATTCTTATCCAGACGACAGGGACATTTTTGTCACCCACCAACAAATCTCATATCACATTGAACATGACATAATAGAATAGGGGGTGTCCTCGTGGTGTAATGGTTAAAGCGATAGACTGCGGAATCGTAGTACGCAAGTTTGTACTCCAGTCACGCTATTATGTTCACTTTCGGGCAAATACCCTTGGGAAAGGTATGAACCCCCCTTATCCTCCCAGCTATGGGTTAAATAGTACCTCAACTATTCTTCTAGGAAAATGGCTTTGGCATTAAATAACCTAAAAAGGGTTGGTGTGCCATTAAACAAAGAAACCAAACCAAACAATAGAATAGTACACTTCAGACAATGGATACACATTGCATTTTAGTAGAGATCTAGTCATAATTCTTTAAATTAGTTGGATAAGACTCATTGCTCCTATGTCTTATAGATCTTTTAGGAATGGTTAGAGTCCTGCAGTGAACAATGAAAGGGGCTGATGGGATAGAATGAGATATGGAGATACTCATTGCATTGTATGTAGAAAGTAATGCTGAAAAGTCAATTGTTAAGTTTGGTCACTTTGTTTGAGGACATATCAACATTTGTGGGTTATCTAATGCCAAAGCGGTCCTTGTTGAAGAATAACAGTGATACTATTTAACTCATAGCTTAGGGGATAAGAAGGTTCATGTGTTTCCCAAGGGTATTAGTCCAAATGAAAACAATCACATGACTCTAATGTTGAAGTAGCATTTTAGCAATTACACAACGGAGACTATCCCTTCCCCATCACTAGTTAGGGTTCCACCTCTAAGTCAAATCTATCTGTTTATTTGATCTATAGAGAGAACCTTGACAGGTGATAACCACTACAGGGCAGAGTGGAACTGGGAGTAATGGCAACAAAAGGGTGACTTTGCACCTCCAAATAAACTGGGGCTTCTCAACTGGATGAAATACATTTCATACCCAGGATGCCATAAGTCTGTGAACATTGAACATGTTATAAACTGCTAATCTTTTTTAATTATTAATTACATCCTGTACACCAGGTCCTATGGTGGAATTGCCTCCTTTGTTTGCCAAAGAATTTCTGCTGATGACCACTAGATGGCATCATCTAAGCAGTATATTAGAAGAGTGCACAAACGTCACATGCTTTTTTTTCTACAAGCAACATGTCTGGAAACAAGACCTGATTGTAGTCCTTCAAAACAGCGACAATTTTGTCTCTGAAAAACCTTGTCATAATATGCATTATACAATGTCCTAAGCTAATTTTCTCACACACAGGAATATTTCATGCCACAAAACTAACAACTGAGAAAAATTCATAAATATCTATGTATTCTTCAAAATTTCCATTTTTTTTCTTCCAGAATGTTGCTGTCCAAATTTAGGGGTGCATGTGCGGGATTACCTTCCTTTTCTGCCAAAGAAGTTCTACTAATGATGTTGTATAGCCACCTAATTCATATGCATGCAGAAACATATTCAACACAATAAAGATGAGCGGACACAGTTCTTATGAAAAATATACCTCTCACTTTATTTGAATGGTTTCGAAAGAGTTACTAAAGGTTTTACTGTGTGAGAGGTGAGTTGGAGACTGAACAGAATTGCAACAAATTGACCCCCACTCTTATGGCCATAACAGTGTTTCTTTCCCGTTCTCCTGGGCTGCTCAACTGGGGGCCTGGGGGCCCAGCCTCTCTGGGACATGGTCCTCATTCCAGCATCTTCTCTCCAACTAACTCGAACTTCCTGTGCATCGAGTTTTATTATTGTTTTACATCCACTCAATTTAAGCTGTCAACAGTCAAGGTTATCCCCTTGATACCTTTGACCTGATGCACCTGTTATTTACACAGGTGCATTACCTATTTTGACAGCTCGGCCGGGTTCAATATACAACAATGATCACTTGATGGCTTTGTCAAAGCAGTATTTTAGAAGAGTACCTAAAAGTCTCATTTTATCTTTTTATTAGCAAATGCTTTAAAACAAGACCTGATTCTAATTCTCCAGCACTGGGACATTTTTGTCTCTGACAGACCTTATCATAACACACTTTATTCAATGTCTGAAGCTGATTTGCTGACAAACAGGTATATTTCATGCTACAAAACCAACAACTAAGTTTGGTTGGTTTATTGGGTTTTATGGCATATCAACCGCTGTCGGTTATTTAATGCTAAATCCATTTTTATGTAAATAATCTGTTCTATTTAAAACAATTTAGTTTAGCATAAGTACACAGTTTAATGGTCAAAAACATTTCTATTTCAAACTATTCAAGAAGTTATATGTAAAAATTCAGTTAAGTATAAATACAGTTTTAATGTCGAAAAACAGTTCTATTTCAAATAATTCAGTTAAACCTAAGCACGCAGTTTAAATGTAAGTACAGTTTAATTGTCAAAAACATTTCTATTTCAAGCTATTCAGTTTAGCATAAGTATGCTATTAGTTCTATTTATCCCATAGATAGGGCCCTATCAGGTGCTACCACTCCGGGCCAGAGTAGACCTGGGAGCAATGGCAATAAAGGGGTATTTCGCATTCCTCAAAGCTCCAACACTGCTGGAACCTCACCATCAGATTGTTTAGTGTCATATGCAGGACACTCTTTAGGGGGTGTCTTACCCCTCTGCAGAGTTGCAGTCAGTGTATTCTACAGCCCTAACCGACTGGGCAACAACAACTAAGGAAATGTTCTTAAATATCTAAGTATTGCTTCAAAATTTCTTTTGGAATTTATTCACTCATAAGTACACAAAGGTCATTCCTTCATACATCTCTTTATGCAATCTTTTTATTGCTCATTTTATTTTGTATTGTTTCTATTAAGTTTGCACAGGCAAATAAAATATGCTGTTATTTCGAGATGATTGTTCTCATATTTATTCCATATAAAGTAATAATATTACATCAATTACAACTTTCTACAATGGCCCACGGATTAAGTCACACAGCATTAGAAAATGGAAATTATTGAGGATTTGATAATGTTATGAGGTGTGTTCATTCAGTGTTTACGTTTGGTTTTAATCATCATGGACTACAGCACCAAAGATTTTACATTAGAATTATGAGATAAGATTTACGGTTTAATTGATAAAAATTGCCAGTAAATTTGTCATAGGAGAGTCCACATGGCATAGTGGTTAACATGCGTGACTACAACTTTGTAGTAAGTTCAAACTGAAGTCATTCACCTTCAGACTTATACTCTTTGGAAAGCTACAAACTGCCTTATCCCTCCCACAATGTGTTAATACTACTGTCCTTCCAGATTTGGTATCAAATAACCCATGAAAGTTGATATACCATTAAACAAAGAAACCAAAACCAAAACTAAAATCTATTCAGTCTGAAATAAATTCCTGTTATTTATTTTTTAAATCATTTGATTGGCTTATATTTAATGATCAATTACAAATTTAATCTAAACTAAAACATTCTCTTCATTTTCAGAGACATAATCCTATCAAATAGGCAATTTTATGCCCAAGGCATAAAATTTTCAGAGTTTCAAGGTAAAAATATGTCTGCCTTTTTTTAATCTCCTCATAATTGGTATATCATTTCCCATCCAGGAAATGAAAAGACCAACAAAGATGATAAACCCGATGGGTGCAGGGTCAGAAAAGTTGGGTGGATGGGGTAAAACTTCCATATTTATAGTCAAAATCTTTTCCTCTGTTGTTTCATTTTGCCACACACCATTCTGACTGTTTGGTGAGGCTCACTCACCAACAAAAAGTGATATAATGCTTCCACTTTAAATCAGTATCTCTCAGACCCCTCTGCAAGGGATACAATCACTATATTCCCAGCTTTGACATATAATTCAACAAATAACTTCAAAGCAATGTTACAGAATTTCATAGGTCATTGTTGTTGCTAGCTAAAAATATGTTAACATCATTATGAAAAGAAATACTTAAAAAAACTAATTGAAAATGTAATTCTTTGATCGCCTCTTCTACCTTTGAGTTAGAGCAGAATTGCATTGCATGATATCAAGAGACGTAAGAAAAATTGGCGCTCATTGTCGAGGGTGACCCGAAGGCTCCCTTTTCAATAGCTACTACACCAAGGTGTAGGGGAGGGCATTACTCGTTTCCCTGGATTTCTCCGCTTTACCTTTGATCCATACCTTGTAATGCTGAGTGTTAAGCAGAGGCATCAAGTACCATTTTTAAAGTCTTTGGTATGACTTGATCTGGGATTGAACCCAGGTCTCCAGGGCCATTGGTGGACACTCTAACCATGATGCTAATGTCCATTAAGAGACATAAACTAGTTTGGTTTGGTTTCTTTGTTTAATGGCATATCAACCTTTGTAGGTTATTTAATGTCAAGAAGAACAGTAGTGGTACTATTTAACCCATAGCTGGGAGGATAAGGGGGTTCATACCTTTCCCAAGGGTATTTGCCTGAAAGTGAACGTAATAGCGCGACTGGAGTATGAATTCACGTACTATGATTCCGCAGTCCATCGCTTTAACCATTACACCACGAGGATACCTCCACGTAAACTAGTGAAAACTAACGTCTTGTAGGTATTAAAAGTATAATGAGTGATGCAATAACTAATTTCATGTGCAAAAGTATCAGGTTCGTTAGCTTCTTTTAGTTTCAAGCAAAAATGGTACCAAATTTCATCAATTTGAAAAAGTAGCCATTGGTGTGACCTGTGTATTTCACACACTTGATCTCATCTTTGTTCTCCCTGTCACTTATACTGAAAATACACTGACTATATCTTCTGTAGAAAAGTAAAAACGCCTAAAAATGCCTGTTATGAGTCTGACACTAAATTGCATCTGGCATATAGAGTAACCCCCACCATTGCCATTACTCCCAAGTCCACTCTAACCTGAAGTGGTTGTATCTTTTAAGGTTCCTATCAATGTGTCAAATAGATCTGTTTGAGAATTGTTTATATTCAATTGGTGCACTTGATGCCTTATAACTGTATGTAAATTTTATATATTAAGATTTATTAAGGCTAAAATTACTTACTAAGGATTATTATTAGTTTAGTTCAATGGCATATCAACCATTATTGGTTATTTAATGCCAAATCCTGTTTTTACATTAAATATATGATTTCTAAATACATTTTATAGATACACACAGTTAAATCATCAAACAGTTCTATTCCTAACAATACAATTTAGCATAAGTCAACAATGCTAAATGGTTCCAGTTATTGCTATGTACCACTAATAATTCAATTGAACATCAGTCATATGTTTATACACAGTTAAATGATCAAACAGTACTATTTCAAACAATTCAGTTTTGCATGTCATTTGTTTGCACATAGTTTAAATGTTAAACAGTTCTGTTTGACCCATAGATAGCACCCGATCAGGTGATACTACTTAGAGCCAGAGTGGACCAGGAAGCAATGGCAATGATGGAGTACTTTGCATTCTCCAAATCTTCTAAGGTGGAGCATCGCTATCATATTGTTTAATGTCATATCAGGACATTCATTGGGAGGTTCTTACTCCTCTGCAGAGCAGCAGTCAGCGTATTCTACAGCTCCATATTATAAGTTACTTGAAACCTTATAAACGTAAGCAAATAAATGACTCATATTAAATATAAATAATTGCTTGATACCATATGATTATTTGTATTAGATAGGAATACTTGAAACCATAGAACTACATTTCATTATGATGTTTTCATTTGAAAAATGATTCATTCATACAAAATGCAAAATCATCCTTGCCAGGGATTAACAAGACACTAAGAGAAAATTTAATGATACATTTGTTGTTATAAGTATTATCTATATCCATTATTTATCAACCTATATCTTTTATTTTTTCCCTCGTGACACTGTTCTGCTTTCATGTATGATGGCAGCTTTACTCAACTGCCACTGAGTTGCTGTCCATAAAAAGAATAAAATAACAGCTTCTTGATAAAAGGGTTTTCAGCCTCAAACACTGTGTATGGAAATACGTAAATTTTTGTCACATTAATAAATCATTTCTGTGATGTCTGTAAAGATTTCAAATTATACTAGCAGATCCAATTCAGACTGGTTTTTACTTGGGATATACTTCTCAGTCTCTATATCTTACTCACTGTAAAAGGGCATCCATCTCACAGTTCTTTCTCATTCCCATGGTAATCATTATGAGAGCTAATAACACTCACCCACCTTATATGTATTTAAATCCTCTCTATTATGGCCTGGTGGTAAGATGCTGGGAGGGAATTAATCTAATCTCAATGGTCACTCAGACTAAAGAAAAACTTAAAAGCCCAATATACATTGCCTAAATGCACATACATACTTCCACAGTTTACATCAGGTGAATCGTGACCTCATAAATAACAAAAGCAGTAAATGATTGGGAGTGTTAATCAGTGACTTTCTTTTGTTTTAGTTATCAGCTGTTTCTGCAATCTTTAAATAGTTTTGTCTTCTGTGAAGTTGTTGTGTCAACAGTGCCAACTGTCTTCGGAATGGGATCGATCAGAGTGACAACATCTTCTGACCAATCAAATGACTCAATCATTCTAATCTCACCAGACATGTTACTGACATTCCCAGATCTCCAAATAAAGTTAAGAACACAAGAATCAGCGGCAGTG
The DNA here is from genome assembly GCA_963585895.1 of Sepioteuthis lessoniana. Classification (NCBI taxonomy): domain Eukaryota; kingdom Metazoa; phylum Mollusca; class Cephalopoda; order Myopsida; family Loliginidae; genus Sepioteuthis; species Sepioteuthis lessoniana. The sequence goes on along the minus strand of OY757928.1, from coordinate 9,361,642 downwards.
CTTTTCAGAAGAAGCAGGAAAATATTCGTTCACATCCATTTGCATAAAAGTATAAAAGTAACTTGGAAATAGCTAATCAGCATGGTAAACTTTGTAAAACAGTTGTCATGGTAAGAAATGGAATATATGACACAGGTTCAATTCCTTGGATTGCTCTATTGACTGGGCTTCTAATATGCTGGCTGTGTTCCCAGCAAAGGGTTAAAAAAAGACAAAAAGGGGTGTTTTCAAAAACACACTAAACCAGAATTAATAGTAAGGCTCTAGTTCTGGAGCTTTGTGGAGTGTGGAGTACCCATTCATTGCCATTACTCCCAGGTCCACTCTGACCTTGAGTGGTAGTTTGTTAGAGCCCCACTTTTGGGCCAAATAGGTCTATCAGAAAATTATTATTATTATTATTATTATTTGACAGAAATAATTGAAATCATATAGCTTTGAATTATTTGTATTAAGAATAGTTACCATAAGCTAAAATTGTTTTCTGAGGATTATTATTATTATTATCATTACTTATCTGAAACCATACAACTGTGTGCATATAAATGATTATTATCAAATAGAAATACTTATGTGAAGATGTTGTGGACCAGTAAAGGGCCCAGAAGAATAACACAACTCAGGTTTGTGTGGAACAAAGTATATTAACAAAGTATAGTACAACATATGTACAAAGTGTTAGAAGTCAGTCTGACTGCCGAGTGTTCACCAGGAATAAGTACAGAGCCAGGTATTAATAGTCACGGAAGAATTCATAACCGACTGCCAGTTGGGTACCATAATAGAAGACAAGTCATTACACTGTAAACTTCTCAATTGACCAGATATTATGGATATGAAAGAAAACAGATGATATAACTATCTTAGAAATACCTGATGCCATAAATATCTCTGAATAACAAATACTATAGTATAAATATCTCATAAGTCCAGACACTATTGTGTGAATATTTCAGAACAGACACCACAGAGTAAATGTCTTAGTAGATTAGTCACTACAGTGCAATTATCTCAGAATACCAGACATAACAGTGCTAATCTGAGAATTGATTTTTTATTTATTGTGGACTTTTTGTCCTCATCTTGGTAGTTTTTTTGTGTTGTTTCTTCTTTCACTACGTTTCAGCCAAATTTCACCTCTGGCCTTCTTCAGGTGATTTTTACCGCAACCTCAGATAGGAATGATGAGTCTTGTAACTGTATCCCCAGTAATTACTGCCTTCTATAGTTGTTGTCTATCGCACCACGTTTTTGACCAAGTAAACCTCTGGCCGGCTTGGGTAGGATTTGAAACCGTTATCTTCTGACAATGCTTACCTGGAACCGAAACGTAGTGAAAGAAGAAACAACATAAAAAAACTACCAAGATGAGGACAAAAAGTCTGCAATAAATAAAAGATTAATTCTCAGATTAAGAAGCCTCATCTCAAAATGATTCCAATAAAAGACAATTACAAAAATTCAGTACGGACCCGACTACGGAAGACCAGATAAGGATTTATAAGACCAAAAAATCCATCCTTGATTGCCCTTCGGAGCCTGTGGCACAGTGGATAGAGTCTCTATGGTTCCAGGTAAGCATTGTCAGAAAATAGCGGTTTCAAATCCTACCCAAGCCGGCCAGAGGTTTACTTGGTCAAAAACGTGGTGCGATAGACAACAACTATGGAAGGCAGTAATTACTCATCTGGGGATACGGTTACAAGACTCATCATTCCTATCTGAGGTCACGGTAAAAATCACCTGAAGAAGGCCAGAGGTGAAATTTGGCTGAAATGTAATGAAAGAAGAAACAATACAAAAAAACTACCTAGATGAGGACAAAAATAAATTAAAAATTAATTCTCAGATGAAGAAGCCTCATCTCAAAATGATTCCAATTAAAGACAATAACAGTGCTAACATCTCAAAAGACCAGACACTATAGTGTAAACATCTCGGAAGACCAGACACTGGTGTAAATATCTCAGATGTCCAGATATTATAGTGTAAATTTCTCAGAAGACCAGAAATTATAGTGTAAATATCTTAGCATACCAGAAATTTTAGATGTTTCAGAAGACCAGACACTATAGTGTAAATGTCTGAATAAACCAGATGCAATACATATCTCAGAAAACCAAATGCCATAGTGGTACCATTAATATTTGAGTCATAAATGATAGAGTAATGTCATATTAAATATTCATTCCTACAAGTTTTATCCCTTGGAAATCTTCTGTCAATTTATCATATAAATTTTGAAGTGATTAAGTAACAGGAAAACTTATTTGGTTTTGTTGTTACTTTTATTATCATTCACATCGTCTTACACTTATATAAGCATTGTAATCCAGCCATGATTTACCAAATGCTTCTCACAGTACAGCTCATAAGTATCTAATCACTGGTTTTTCAGAGTCTAAAAGTAAAAAGAAAATTTTACAAGAAGTAAATTTTATTTGTGATAAGCAAAACAGGATATGTAGTCAGTTATGTTTAATGGTTTAAAATGATAAACTTCAAGAAAATTGTTTTTTATTACAATTAAATTCTGAAAGAAATGATTTCTTTTTCTATTTTAAAATCTCTTATTTTGGAATGTTTATTATTCAGTGTTCAAATCACATTTGATAAAGTCTCATTGGGTGCCCCTCTCATACAGTCTTGTGCCACATCTGAGCAAAAAATGCTTCACAAATTACAACAGTTAATAAAGTAACATACTTTTACAAATATTATTTAATGTCTTTATCCCATTTTATCCAACCAATTTTTTTGTTAACACATTAAACACTAGGAAAATGAAAAGTAGCAAAGATTAGATCATTATAATTCAGACAAGCTTAAAAGCTGCCTTTGTCAGCAGTTAAGCTTAATAGATGGTCTTTTAAACAAATTAAATATAAACAGAAATTCAAATGGTTGGCAAAAATAAATTCATCTGCTTTGGTTGGTTTGGATTTGGTTTTATGGCATATCAACCATTGTAGGTTATTTAATGCCAGATCCTCTTTATATACATATATCAAATATATAGGATTTGGTTTGGTTTGGGTTTCATGACCTATCAACCATTGTAGGTTATTTAATGCCAAACCGTCTTTATACATATATATTAAATATATGTGATTTGGTTTGGTTGGGTTTTATGGTATATCAACCATTGTAGGTTATTTAATGCCAAATCCTCTTTATACATATACATTGAATATATATGATTTCGTTTGGGTGGGTTTTATGGCATATCAACCATTGTAGGTTATTTAATGCCAAATCCTCTTTATACATATATATTGAATATATATGATTTGGTTTGGTTGGGTTTTATGGTATATCAACCATTGTAGGTTATTTAATGCCAAATCCTCTTTATACATATATATTAAATATATATGATTTAGCTTGATTGTGTTTTATGGCATATCAACCATTGTAGGTTATTTAATGTTAGATCCTCTTTATATATATATATATATATATATATATATATATATATATATATTAGATGTTTATATGATTTGTAAATGCATTTTGTAGATAACATTCTTAGATGAGCCTGGGACCTTTTTTGCGCAATGAAATGATTTCAAGTTTTGTTATATAAGAGTCGCAATTGAACATCAGTCATTTGGTTGCACATAGTTTGTTCTGTTGGACACATAGATAAGACCTTATCAGGTGCTACCACTCTGGGTCAGAGTGAACCTAGGAGCAATGGCAATGAAGGGGTACTCCACATTCCCCAAACCTCCAAGGCTTGAGCCTCGCCATCAGATTGTTAAAGTCATATTCAGTACACTCTTTGGGGGTGGGAGTCTGACCTTTCTGCAGAGATGCAGTCAGTGTATTCTACAGCCCCAGCTGACTGGGCTAAATAAATTCATCTAAAAACATGTTTAAAATTGATGGATTTTGGTTAAATTTTTGCAAGTTATTTAATAAAAGATAAATTTTTTAAATGACTATTCCAAATTTTGTAAAAAGATAAAAGCTACACATTTCTTCACAATCAATGAAAAGGGGTTTATCTTTATAGCAGTTTCAGTTTCTTCATTTAATGGCAGATCAACCTTTCTAGGTTATTTAATGCCAAAGCCATCTTTCTGGAAGAATAGTGGTAGTACTTTAGCTGGGAGGATAAGGAGGTTCATACCTTTCCCAAGGGCATTTGTCCAAAAGTGAACTTGATAGCGTGACTAGAGTTTGAATTCGCTTACTATGATTTCGTAGTCCATTGCTTTAACCATTACACCATGATGACACCCCCTTTATCTTTATTACATTAACTAGTTTTAATCATATAGATTTATAGGATATATTTTTGCTTACATACCTTTTATTCTTATTTTTCTTATTATTTACCACTTATGTGACAATATAAAATGGGAATTGAATTTTTGGTTGATTTTAAAGGATTTTTTCCAGCATCTTATATACTTCCCATCTAAAAATGATCTTTAAAATTCCAGCAACAAAATTTCTTCTTAATTTCAAAATTTAAAAAAAATTGAAAGCAGTGCTTTAATTTAGAGGTTTTGGCAATGAAATAAGACAAGTAAAAAAGAATTTACAAAAGGAAATGATAAAATAGCAGACAATTTTTTTTATTTTTACTATTTATTTATTTTATTTACTTTTCAAAATGGTGGATGCTGTTTTTTTCAATGAAAATAAAAATAAAAACAAGCCAGTGATGCATCATGGGATTAACACTCCATGAGAAACTTTATCCACTTGAGAATAATGAGTAGAAAATTTGTATTTTTCAGAAGATTTCAAATAATTATGATAATATTTTAAAACTAGATTACCAGTATGAACTTGTTCCTTTAAATTATTGAGCATTCTCAATTCATTATAATTTTAGTTTCTCAGAAAGAAAAAATGCAATGAATTTTTTGTTTCATTTATTGTTATTGTTCAAGACAAGACTTAAAATGAAATTAAAACCTTAAATAATTCCGTATAATTAGTTTTTTCTAGAATTAATGAATGAAGCTACCATTGTTTTGAACAAGTTTTATATGCCTCACAAAATATCTTCTGACTCCTGAGCAAAAAGATAAATTGAGAAAGACCTGACAAGCAAGAAGAACAACAAATGTAACAAAGGAAATTGCAAAAAAAGAAAAAAAAATGGATGAAATTTTCTTCTGGAATGTTTTCCTTCCTACTCCCTACAATTTTTTTTTCTGTTATTTCTATTTCATTATAATTTCTTTTTTGTTGTGAGACACCATTGTTTTTCAAAACAGACCTTTTTTTTTCTATTGTGAAGATCTGCATTTTTCTGCTTTTGTCCTCTTCTCACCCACAGACTCAGATGCAATGACAAGAACAGAAATATAAAAGACACAATTTTCCAATTGTCATCCCAAACCAGAGACAGAGAAAGGCAGTCCATAGGGTTAGCAACCTATCCATTTCAAATATAATCCGTCATGTTGTCCAAATTGTCACTAGTCACATGACTTCCAGCTATTAAGAATAAAAAGTAGATAAATTGAGCTCATTTTCATATTATTAAATTCTTCTCACATTTTCTTCATCTGCCATTAGTATACTCTTATTTATTTTTATTTTTTTTATTTTTTCCGAAATCTCAACAATTCTTCATTCAGCTATTTTCTCCACTATTGTCTGTTGTAATTTTTCAAGATTCTGCACCATTTTAAATCTTGCTTCTTTTGCTTTATCTGCAGTCATTAACAATTTTCTGTGATTTCCAGGAATATTTTTTACCAGTCTTTTTTTTTATCTTTCTTTGTTTGTACTTTTTTTATTTATCTTTATTTTTTTTATTTCTGTTCTTTTAGGCCATCTTTCCTGCTGGAAACAACTTCCTTACATTGTCAGTTGACGCTTAATTATCAACCTCTTTTAAGAAATGCTCTTTCTTTCAATATCCTTTATTTCCTTTGCATTGTCATCATGAAATGCAAGGAGATCTTTTCTGTAAAATGGTTAGCACAATTCCAACAAATATAAGAATTTGGTGAAATAAAATATATTTATTGAGCTTGCATATTATTGTCAAAGAAAGAAAAAAAAACATGATATAAGAATAGAAAGGAAAGAAATAAAGAAGAAAAGAAAAAGAAGTTAATAAATAAAAAAGAAATTAAAAGGAATTAAATAAGAAAGAAAGAAAGAAAGAAAGAAAGAAAGAAAGAAAGAAAGAAAGAAAGAAAGAAATCTTCAGAAAAAACAGTCCAACAAAAGTAAGACTAAATGAAGAAATGAAAAAAGTGAATGAATGTCATGGAGAAAGAAAGACTGAAAGAATGAATCACTTAAAGAAAGAAAGAAAGAACAAAAGAATAATTTTCAAAAAGAAGAAAGAAAGGAAAGAAGCAGAGTTAAAAAAGGGAGAATGCATGAATTTAAAAAAGAAAGAATGAATGAGTATTGGAGTGGGAAGAGAAAAGGAGAAAAGAATGAATTAATGATTAAGAGAAGGAGAGAAGAAAAAAATGAAAAAATATAAGAATGAAGGAATGAAGATTAGAATCAAAGAAAGAAAGAAAGAAAGAAAGAAAGAGAAAATGAAAAAAAGGTGAGTAGAGAAAGGAATGAAAATGAAAGAAAGAAAGAAAGAAAGAAAGCAAGAAAGAAGGAAAGAAAGAAAAAAAGAAGAGCAAACAATAAAAAAAATCAAGTGATGAATAAAAAAAATGCCAGAATATTTTTTTACAAGTTTTCAAAATAATTTCAGGTCAAAGGTAACTCCCCATTCAAACAGCAAATTTCCACAGCCTATTGCTGCCACATAAGTTGGAACTCTTGGAATAAAAAGAGCAAAGTTCTACAAGAGTGTTTTAAATGGAATTCTTTTGTAATCTTCAGATAGACGAAAGATAATGACCAGAATTATGTTATTTGAAGCCATGCAAGTGTTTTAAATGCAGTCGGCCTTTTGTCGTTATAAGTTGCTGTAAATTGGTGCAATTTTCGGCATAGCATAAATCTCAAAGTAAGGTGGTTGCATGACTTATATTGCAACTGAAAAAAGTGAAGATGCACAAATTATTCTTTTAGGGAGATGATATTACGATATGCAAGGATTCTAAATTTCAAATGCATAAATATCTCGCAAGAAAGATATGGTGTTAAAATACATATAAGAAGATTTGGGGGACATGTTCACCCACAACAAAGAGGTAAATAGAATTTAAAAAAAAAAGAACTAAGTCATATTATAAAGTTATAAGTGCTGAAAACTTTCAGAGACTCTTTGGGAAAATTCTTACCTATATTCCTATAGCCGCTTAAAATCTATACTACCATACCAAAGTTTATGTGTATCTATATATCCGACGATCATGAACGAATAAAAGATTCCAGAAATCTAATTTGATGTATTGATACCGGATTGAACTCGGACTCGGACATAACTAACGCAAAGTTGTCCCCCAAGATGATCTTAGTAAAAGAAAGGTTATCAGGTGAAAGAAATGTGTGAGTTATGGCCAAACAGAATGAGCTACTTTAATAGGACGAACAGGAATGTTTTTAAATAGCATAAATAGTAAAACAGGCAAGATCAAATGAATTTTTTTACATGGTCAGCTATATGCTGGTTTTTCACAACTAAATATTAATGTTGCGTAGCCATATACACGAATATGGCCATGTGCAAAATAGACATGTAATGTTCATAACGATAGAATATATAAAGAACAGGAATCTCAAAAACACATAACTACTTCTTGTTCAGGTACGAAACCTTTTTATTAACTTTGAGTTAAAGGTTTCGACGTAAGGAGGAGAGACACAATCTTCTATGCTGTCTTATTCATTTGGCCCCCAACTCGAGCGACCCCCATCGGGCGCACGTTCGCCTTCTCGTTTGGCGTCTAAAACCCGACTCTTATTTTCTTCAAATTCTCACACAAACTTCCGCGTGCTTCCGGTGCGTGACGTCACTCACACCTTGTCACCCAGTATCGTCTCGGACTGTTATGACATCTGAGTGACACCTCCATCCGCTCACGCGCACCCGCGTTAACACCTGCTTCAATCTTACACCCAACCAACCCATGTGCTGAGCCGAAAGGTTCTCAGCCTAACTAAACTCAAAGGCATGAACCGAAATCCCTCGGCTATTTCATAACATACCTATCCAACCACAATAAAATCATTTGTCATCGATGATGACGAATTATTTTCTTAAACTATTGTGCCGCTCCCCCTTATGTCGAACTGAGCAACAAAATCTTCAGCAATACAATTTCAACAAAATAATACAACAAAAAGCATGCGTCAGTCCCAAACTCAAAAGTCACTGAAATAAAAATAAAAAGTGTTCGTATTGTCCATCGTTTTTTTTTTTCATTTTTTTTTTACTTTTTCCGACCACATTTTCTGGTTCTTTTTCTCTTTTTTTTCTTTTTTTTAAAATTTTTTCAACAGTCACTCGTTCGGCATGTATATTTTTTCAGTCTTTAATTTGTTCTCTTATTTTCATATTTTTTAAATTTCTTTTTTTAAATCTCAGGTCAATTGCTCATTTTGTATTTTCATTTTTGCCTTCCTTCTACGTCCGTACATATTACTGCTAACTTTATATCTCCTTCTCACGTAATATCTGTCATTTCAACCTTTCACAACCAAGCATAGCTCGTAATCGAACCAAGATACATGTTTCCCCGTTTTTTTCCAACTTTTGACCACCGTCAAACGGTCTATCTCACATCTTTTCAACAGCTTACGAGTACCCTTCTTTCTTATCTTCTTTCTTTCTTTCGCCCTTAAAATACTGGGTGTTCTTTCTAAACAACCAAAACCTTTATCAGCTCACTCAATAAAATTTCTCCCTCGACACAACTTAAAATCGAGTCCACGAATTTTCCCAACACATCCAATGAGATCACCAAAACTCTGCGCATATCTTAATTAACTAATCTCCCAACCCATGTTTTTCCGAACATCTTCCTCAACAAAACCTCACAGTCCCACTCCGGGGGGGGGACTCACAAAATAACCGTCTGCCCTGTCAGACACAATAAACATCCGTCTCTTCGTTGATCTGCCTCTCTGGCGAGATATCTGAGACAATTTTCCAGTCGATACGGACATTCCACCGTACATCCGACTTTTTCGGATTCGACAACTTAAACAAAAACCTGGCCTGATTTCTTCAGCGCCCAAAACATCGATTCTCCAACATCGAAACCTGTCCTAAAGGTCCTAACTACAGATATGCGAAATTCTTCCGGCAATCCCATCGATGAGCGAAATCTCCAAGGTCTCGAATCAAAATTCTAATCTCCGAATATTATTAGCCCGGACCACCAACAAGTTACATGTTTTCATTCATAAAAACGTTATTTACTACAAACTTCACCTACAATGACCCCGTCTATCGTAAAATCCATTCATAAAAATACGTTATTACTATAAAATTTATTTACAAAATATTGTTTACTATTGCTGTCAATCATGAGCGCGACACAATCCTCTATCCCCACAGCGACCACCTTTCTTTCTTCTCTGTCACTGCGAGCTTATTTCTCTGTTACTCTTTCTTTCTCTCCTCCCACCACGGTACAAAGTCACATACAGTAATAATCATAATTTTCTATGCTACCAACGATTTTTCTTTTCTTTTTTTTAATTTTAGAATTATTTCCAAATCTATCCTCCACAACCACTCAAACTCTATTCGTAAATTAAACGATGACAGACGTAAATGAGCAAATACCTTTTATTCTTTTTCTTTTCTTTCTGCCTTTTTTTTCTTGGAGTTGAGTTGTGTTACTTCTTTTTTTTTTCTTTTCTTTTCACGCCTTCCTTTTTTGTTTCTTTTGGGGTTGCGCTGTTCTTCTTTTTTCGGTGCTGGACATTTTCCTTTTTCTTTCTGGGGGGCGCCGAATTTGTTCTTCGTGTTTTTGGTCTCTTTTCCTTGTTTCTTATTTTCTGGGGCCTTGTGTTTTCCCTCTCTCTCTCCTTCAATCGCCTAAACAAGCCGCTCCGAAATAGATTCCTCCTTGTTCTTAGCCGCTTCTCTGATCGTCTTCGTGGAACCATGGTAACCCAATCGAAAACCATATCATGAACGATATGCCCAAGTTCTGGCACCAAATATGTCTATGTACCATATTCGCAATGAACGCTATGTGCGAAATAGACATGTAATGTTCATAACGATAGAATATATAAAGAACAGGAATCTCAAAAACACATAACTACTTCTTGTTCAGGTACGAAACCTTTTTATTAACTTTGAGTTAAAGGTTTCGACGTAAGGAGGAGAGACACAATCTTCTATGCTGTCTTATTCATTTGACCCCCAACTCGAGCGGCCCCCATTGGGCGCACGTTCGCCTCGCGCCTGCGAGCTCCAAGGCTCGATTCTTCTAGTTTGGCGTCTAAAACCCGACTCTTATTTTCTTCAAATTCTCACACAAACTTCCGCGTGCTTCCGGTGCGTGACGTCACCCGCACCTTGTCACCCAGTATCGTCTCGGACTGTTATGACATCTGAGTGACACCTCCATCCGCTCGTGCGCACCCGCGTTAACACCTGCTTCAATCTCACACCCAAACAACCCATGTGCTGAGCCGAAAGGTTCTCAGCCTAACTAAACTCAAAGGCATGAACCGAAATCCCTCAGCTATTTCATAACATTAAGAATGAATTCTTTCTTGCTTTTTGTTACTTAATTGATCGGCGAGATCTATTTGTGACACGCAGTGTAGCTATTAAATTAAGTCCGTTAAATGCTGAGAGGAAAAATACAACCAAGTCAATGAGTTTAAGTTTAATGGACAGGTGTTAAACTCGGATCAAACTGATACCACGAATGGTTTTAGTCAGGTGACAAAAACAGTTCGAGAATTAGAAATAAGTTAATCATTTATTGAGAAACAAACAACCTGAGCAGTCGAATGCTCCATTTCCGCTGTTACCATTAACTACTCGCTTAGGCCAAGCGGACAATGAAAGGAAAAGTCGGCAATAAATAAAAAGCCAAATGTCCCAAAAATGATAGTCACATTATCATTCTTCATCGACGAATAATAACAAGTATGGTAACATGAAAGTGACATTAAAAAAAGGAAGTGACAAGTCGATTGACTGGAGAAGAGACGAAGTGGAGAACAAACTAAAAGGAAATGAGGAAATGAGCGCTGGCCGATCATTGTGAAGTGTCAAGTCAATTGACCGGAGAAGAGACGAAGTGAAGAACAAACTAATGAGGAAAAGGGGAAATGAGCGCTGGCCGATCATTGTGAAGTGTCAAGTCGATTGACAGGAGAAGAGACGAAGTGGAGAACAAACTAAAAGGAAATGAGGAAATGAGCGCTGGCCGATCATTGTGAAGTGACAAGTCGATTGACTGGAGAAGAGACGAAGTGAAGAACAAACTAAAAGGAAATGAGGAAATGAGCGCTGACCGATCATTGTGAAGTGACATGTCGATTGACCGGAGAAGAGACGAAGTGAAGAACAAACTAAAAGGAAATGAGGAAATGAGCGCTAGTCGATCATTGTGAAGTGACAAGTCAATTGACCGGAGAAGAGACGAAGTGAAGAACAAACTAAAAGGAAATGAGGAAATGAGCGCTGGCCGATCATTGTGAAGTGACATGTCGATTGACCGGAGAAGAGACGAAGTGAAGAACAAACTAAAACGAAATGAGGAAATGAACGCTGGCCGATCATTGTGAAGTGACAAGTCGATTGACTGGAGAAGAGACGAAGTGAAGAACAAACTAAAAGGAAAAGGGGAAATGAGCGCTGGTCGATCATTGTGAAAGACTAATATAACAGAGCAGAGACGATCGTAAAGTTCCATATTACAAAAGCCTTATTCATATCTCATATTTATATAATATATAGAGATAGTAGTGTATGATGTAAAAACATATTGCATATACCAAATAGATATAACATTGATTGAAGAGTCAGGAACTTCTGCAACATTTTACTCAAGAAGGGAAAACCAGAAATTTTGAGAAAAAATTGGCTCTTTGCAGAATTTTTCTTTGTTTTCACCTCTTTTTGTGTATTTAAGTGATATTCATTTTTCTGTATTTCTCGTTAAAATTAGAATTATACCACTTGGTGCCCGTGGTGTAATGGTTATCGTCGTTGGAAATGGACACGGCGACATAAGTTCAACTCCTGGACGTAACTAATTTCATTTCACATAGCACCGATACCCTTGGGAAAGGTATGAATCCAATTATTCTCCCTCCAGCTATGGGTAAATACAAGGGCAGACTGGGTTCTTCAGCCTTGATGAGGCAACTAGTCTAGGAGAAGGAAAACTCTGAATTCAAACCTGTTAAACTCCACATAAAAATGTACCTTGTGTCATATCCCACCCAAGTGGAGGGGTTGGTAAATATGGATGCCTCTTGTAATATACTAGCTTAGCTGGCGACGATGAACTTAGTAGATTCAATGCGGTCGCAAGATTAAATCAACAAAGTGGTTTCACATGAAAGAGAAAAAGGTAATTTATTGCCTATGAATAGAGTTACAGATATTTCTGTTCACAGATAAGATTAACAAACTACTAGAAATAAACCGGAAGTATGTAAGTTCCTATAACCAGCCATAAACAGAAAATACGTGAGGCGAAGAGGATGTTCATATTTCCGCATGGGACTTGAGAGACAATATAAGGCTTGTAATTTTGGACTGAAGGCAGAGATCCGCTGGTCCCAGCAAGCGAAGGGAGATCTGCTGGTCACTCAAGTGAAGGGGAAGATCCGTTTGGGAGATCCGCTAGTCACTCAAGTGAACCTCTCAGCTCCCCCGTGTGTATTCTCCGGATGCCACAGGAGAAATATATGTGTGAACTCTGACTATATTCCAACTACACACAAACGTCGCCGTAGAAGAATAAAAATATAAATCATATTGTTATATATCTACGAGTCTTTCGTTGTTTGCACATCAGTACAAGATGCGACACTCTGTTAGTCACTAAAGACGTCATCATATCAAACAAATTAAGGTAAGTGCTTGTAGTCCACTCTGACTCGAAGTAGTAGAACCTGTTAGGGTCAAAGGGATCTGTTGGAAAATTGTTAGTATTTGATAGAAATACTTGATACTATATAACTGTAGATCATTTATATTAATACTAACTCGAAGCAATAGTTATTAACAAAAAATTATACTTATTAGTCTCGTGAAACTTTGTAATGATATGCAAACAAATGACTTTTACCAAATAGAAACAATTACTTAAACCATATAATTGTGAATGAAATATCAGTATTAGATAAGAATACTTGAAGCCATACAACTGAGTGCCAAACCTCTTTAGAGATAATAAAACAAAACTTTTAATACTAACGTGGAATGAATGCGATTCCCTAACCTCCAGGCATAAAATCCCAAGTTGGGTTAACATGCCGTTAAAAATAAATCAATAAGCAGACTTCTGAAATTCCAAAATCAATGGATAAAATTCCCTAAGACTTAATTGAGAACTTTATCTAATTTTAAGTGTCAAGAATCCTGCCGTAAACATCACAAATCAAGAGAAGAAAATGTATAACTAGTAGGTCTTTTAAAGTGGTCGAAACATTTACATGGAACACGTGTCCTTTTTCTCATCGTTTTTTCCCTGTATGAGAAAGAAAACTCTTAAGAGGGAAACTAAATCTCTTCTAAAAGCAGCAGAGCGCCATAAGGACAAACTACGTTAAAGAAAATATAAACAAGATGCAAAAAATAGCAAGTGTAACTTATGGGGTGAGAAATACAAAACGACCAATCATATAATAAGCGAATGCAGCAAATAAATTTAAAAATAGTATAAGACTAGACATGACTGGGTGTGGAAAATGATCTACTGGGAATTGTGCAAGATATCAGAAAGATAGATATGTACCAAGACCTAACTAGAGAACTAAAAAAACTATGGAACTTGCAGGTGACGGTGATATCAATTGTTATTGGTACGCCTAGAAAAATCTCCAGAGGATTGGTAAAGGGATTGGAGGACTTGGAAATAAGAGGACAAGTGGAGACCATCCAGACTACAGCGTTTCTGAGATCGGTCAGAATACTAAGAAGGGTCCTGGAAATTTGCAAGGACTTGGGGTCACTCAAACTCCAGTGAAAACTATCAGGTAACGCTGTTGTGAAAAAACTCTCAAACAGGATAACAAATAGTAGGACCCTGCCAGAAAACTAAAAATAAAACATTGTGAAACATGAGGGTGATGGTGATACCAATGGTGCACTTGGATGGGTCCCAAAATTCTTAGAAAAAAGACTGGAAATCGGAGAAAAAATAGAGACTATCCATGTTGAGATTGGCAATAATACTGAGGAGAGTCCTGGATGCCTAAGGAGATTTACTGTCACTCGAACTTCGGTAAAAGCCAACTCGCTAACTCTGCTGTGATAAACTCGGAGAGAATAAAGTAATAGTCATGATAATAATAATAATAATAAAAGGGTACCTGGTTGTCCCAGCCTTTATGAAATTCAAATAATTGCATTTGCGGAACAGCTTATCTTCTTCAGAATGTACAATCAAGGTGAGTGAAAAATATTTCCCAAAAGAGGCTACAAAAACATAAATACATAGAATGCGTATAATTATTTTTCCTCGGCTTAGGTCTTCGGTAAAAATCTAGTGAAGGATTATAAGGAACTGAAAGTGAAGCCGAAAAGTAAATAATAATGACAATATTGATAATTTGCTAATTCCGAGGACCACGGAATGAAAATGAAAGAAGACAAAAAGAAAAATATTCGGATTTTGATAAAGAAATGAAAAAGCTGTGAAAGATTAAGGTGAGAGATATCAATTTTAGTTGTTGTGCTTGGAATGCTTCCCAAACGCTTTAAAAGAACACTGGAAGGTTTAGAAATTAAAAGAAAAATCGAGACCATCAAGACTACAACTTTTTGAGACCGAACAGAATACACAGAAGAGTCCTGGAGACTTAACAAGACTTGCTGTTACTCAGACACCCGGGAAAGAAACCTGCAAAGTCTGATGTAAAAAAAAAATCGCAAGGAGTTTTATAATAACAATAATGTTTCGTACAAAGACTTTAACAAAAAGAGGTATGATTCAACCAAATTTGTAAACTTTTTGATAGCGGAGTTGCCTCACACATGTGAGATTGAATAAAATAAATGAGATAAAAGTCAATCCAAAAAATGAAGAAGTTCCCAGAGGCCCCAGAAAAGAATTTAGGGCTGCGTATGCCTGAAACCGACTAAAGAGCACGAGAAAGAAAACTCGTGCTCATTCAGCAGTAAACGGTTGGCATGGAAATACCTGTTTTCTCCCGCTGCTGGTGGGAAAACCCCGTATCCGTTTAGCATCATACTGGCTCACTTGTTATATAATTGCGGAATGATTTTTTTTTTATATTGTCATTTTTCCTTGGTTATATCTTATCATTCGGTTTAGTTAGGCTTAGAACTATTCGGCTTAGTGCAAGTGCAGGTACACACATTGAGCGCAGGTGTTCACGCTCGTGTGCTGAGGATGTGACAATCACAAATGTCATAATAAAAACCCCAGATAGGAAATAGGACTGGGATGTGAATGATGTCAAGCCCGGAAGCGATGGGCTGGGAATTTTGGTGATTTTTGAAAAAAGCAGTGAGTTGAGATCTGACGCTGGACGAAACGTGTTGATTTTTTAGCCTGGGCGAGGCCAGTCCAGTTGGGCCTACGTGATGCGCTGCGCGTTTGTTGGGTCAGATGGAACGGTCAGCATAGTAAAAATTGTGTCTCTCTTTCCTCGTGTCGAAGACTAAACTCAAGAAGTCAATAAACGTTTCGTACCTGAACTAAAGAAAGTCGTCAGTGTTTCTGGATTCTTATGCATATGAACTTTTTACACATCCGCATATTTCACGTATCGTATTTGGCTATGTTACACACTCTTCCACCTGTAGCAGCCGTCTGTGCTAACAGCAGCGTATATTAAAAACACCATCTGGACTTATCCCCCACAACTAAAAACACCGAATAAGGACATATCAACCCGAAAACAACTAGTATATATTTAACACCATTGTCTGGGAAACGCAGTCATTTCATTTGGATTCAGGAAGAATTCCTTCACCGACAGAATAGTTGTTGAATCCAGAAAAAGGTATCTCCACTTTTCTCTTCTTTCCTTTTCTTCCTTTGCAGCCTTCACAGACAAGAAGACGCCAGCGAATTAAGATGGGGTGAGAAGGAACCAACAGGATCAAATATCAATTTTATATAGCATTGCTTGAATCCATTTATTTGTAAGCAAACGAATGATTAAATTTGAAAATAAACATTTGTCTTAGATAGCAATACTTAAAACTATTTAACCGTGTACAAGCAAATTATAGATACTATATAAAATTATTCCTGTTAACAATACTTGAAACCATTTAACTGTGTGCAAACGAATGAGATCTGGTTTGTTTAAAATGTTGCCAACCAAAAACTATTTTTGTTTACCAATCATATATACAAGGTTCATTAAATAATTTTCCAGACTTTTTTCGTTTGGGCCCTTTTATTGATAGTACACACATGAAACTCTAGTCCCCTTTGAAGTTATCTCCTCCGGCTGCAAGACAATTGTTGTACCGTTTCAACAACTTCCAGAAGTTGTTGAAACTGTTGTTGAAAA
This sequence comes from Sepioteuthis lessoniana, assembly GCA_963585895.1. Taxonomy (NCBI): domain Eukaryota; kingdom Metazoa; phylum Mollusca; class Cephalopoda; order Myopsida; family Loliginidae; genus Sepioteuthis; species Sepioteuthis lessoniana. The sequence goes on along the minus strand of OY757928.1, from coordinate 9,345,049 downwards.
TGTTGTGTGAGCGTGTCAGTGACCTTCGTTATATCCTCTTTCATCTCCTCAATTGTCTCATAATGACAGCCTCTGAACTTAGGGAATAAGCAAAAGTCACACGGAGCAAGGTCTGTACTATAGGGAGGGTGAGGAACTGTCTTGATGCCCATCTTGATCAAACAGTCTGTGACAAAGATGGAGTTGTGGACTGGTACATTGTCCTGGTGGATATGCCACTGAGCCGATTTGACGAGTCCTGGCCTCTTCCCAATGAATCTCTCCCTGAATTCCCTTAAAAACCTCAACATTCCTTGTTGACTGTCTATCCAGTGGGAACCCAGTGCATGTAGATCATGCCAGGGCTGTCAAAAAAGGGATCATCAAAAGTTTGTGGGCGGATTTGCTCTGTCTGGCTTTCTTGGAGAGCCAGCATCCATCCACTGGGAACTCTGTCACTTGGTCTCTGGGTCATAGTAGATCCAGCTTTCATTGCATGTCACCAGAGCATCAAGTACTACGGGATCTGAATTGATCAGCTCGACCATCTCCCTGCTGTCATGACAACGTCTTTCTTTCTGATCTTCGCTGAGCACCCTTGGGACAAACTTCGCGCAAATCTTCTGCATCTTCAGTTCCTTGCGAATAATTGTGTGTACAGTTCCCAGACTGACATCAAACTGTACACTTATTGTCTCTATATACACACGACGGTCCTTATCCATGAAATTCTTTATTTGGCCAATCAACTCTGGTATTCTGGCTTCCTTACTCCTTCCACACCTCTCATCATTCCTCACAGATTTCCTGCCTTCCTTGAATCTCTTATGCCACTCGAAAACTGATGCTCGATTTATGCAAGATGGTCGAAAAGCAGCCCGAAGCATTCCATACATTTCTGTGGTATTTTTTCCAAGTTTAAAACAGAATTTTATTGCATATCGTTCTTCTAAAGTGTCCTCACGTCCATATTGCATTTTTGAAATTCACCATCTGTGACAATCAGGCTTTAGTAGGGTGTATTCCAATTGCTGCTGTAGCTGTTCATTTGAACGTGAAATCATAAAAATTGGTAAGTCATCTCAGAAGATGTATAGCAATAACATAGTGAATTTTCAAGAGTCTGCGGCAATTTTGAATGCCTGTACAAAAAAGTCTGGAAACTTATTGAAGGCACCTCGTATATCTATAAATATATATGTATAAAGAGGATTAGGCATTAAATAACCGACAAAGGTTGATACGCCATGAAACGCAACCAACCCATCATCCGTATCAATGATGGAAGAAAGAACATTTAACCAACAACCATGTGGGGATAAAATAAAACCATTACTCATAACTTTGCGCAAATACACTTTGGACAAGCATGAATTCATTTGTTCCCTGTCTACCAGCTCACATAATCGAACAACGGTATATTCTCAAGTAATGAGTGACCCATAATTTTGTAACAAAAAGATGTTTTTTATTATATATTAAGTATAATAAACAACCCTTAGCATTTGGCTATATTGGCCAACAAAAATGTTTTTTCTATATGTATGCTTTAAAAATTACTGCTATACAATTAAAATCGATGTAATGCCTTAAATAATCAATGAAATCTAGAACTTAATGTTGACAGCCATGTTTACAGGGATATTCGAAAAACACTTAAACCCACCACTGATACCTTATAACATCGATAATATTAAAATTACATAAGTAATTTATTAAGTCGTGGAAATTAATTAAAAAGAAAATAAAAAAAGAAAATAAATTAAAAAATGTACTAGTTTCCCAGAGGCCCATTGACAGGTACTGAAGAGAAATTCTACCTTTTCAGCCGTTACCTCTGCTATCGAAAGGACCCTTTTCTCTCAGCTGCTAGCAGTAAGAGCATGAACTGATTGGGTCCCGGGGTCTGATAATTTACCACTTCTCCTGCTGGCAAGTTACCTCAGCCAAACATACCTCACTGAAAACACCCATTGGACAAACGATAAAAGTTCAACTCACAACTCACTAAAAATGAATATAATATATTTCAACACCTTGTCTAGGAGACGCGACTGTTTCTGCTGGTTCGGGGAAGTTTTCCACACCCAACAGAACAGTCGTGGACTAAAGAATAAAGGTATCCCCGTCTCTTTCCTTCCTTCCTTCCTTCCTTCCTTCCTTCCTTCCTTCCTTCAATTCTCTTGCAGCCTTCCTTCCTCAGACAAAGAATACATGTTAACTGGGTGAGAAAAAAACAAAAGTGTATGATACAAAAGCTTAAGTCCCCGTAGAATTCGACGAACTACAAAGTCAGATAATTAACCAAAACCCTCTTGTACCCCATAAAGTAGGCAATCGTCTCCATGACTCGGCCAAATTTCCTGTTAATAAGACCCAACATGCTTCTGCATAGCCTACTTAAAGTCTAAACAAAGGAATTTTTTACGTAATGTTTTTATTAGCTAAAATATTTTTACACATTATACGCACAGGTGTTATAAACAGTAAACAATGTTAATTAAAAACTTGATTATCTTAACTAATAGCTTTTGTTTAGGTACTGGCTATGCGGTATTAATTTGGACCGAAGTTACGACAAAGTGAACTCTAGAAACAAGGTAAACTTCGATGTTTCAAAAACATATCTTGTGTTATGAACGATCCCGTTTTTATGCTAAAAATTGGTTTGTTGGTTGGTTGGTTGGTTGGTTGGTTGAGTTTTTATGGAATATCAATCTATGCAGGTTATTTAATGCCAACTCCATTTTATACAAATAGTCAGTTCTATTTCAAACAATTCAGTTTAGTACACAGTTTAATTGTCAAAAACATTTCTATTTCCAGCTATTCAGTTTAGTCAAACAGTTCTATTCAAACAATTCAGTTTAGCTTAAGTACAATTTCAATGTCAAAAACAGTTCTATTTCAAGTAATTTACTTTAACATAAGTACGCAGTTTAAATGTCAAAACAGTTCTATTTTAAACAATTCAGTTTAGTATAAATATGCAGTTTAAGTGCAAAAACAATAAACTCTCGAAACGATGGTTTATTTCTATTTGACCCATAAATAGGACCCTTATCATGTGCAACCACTCCTGACCAGTGAAACTGGGAGTGATGGCAATGAAGGGCTACTCTGCAATCCCAAAAGCTCCAGTATTACTGGAACCTCACCATCCGATTGTTTAGTGTCACATCCAGGACAATCGTTGTCAGTAGAGAAGCAGTCGGTGCATTTTACAGCCTCAGTCGACTGGGCAAGCTAAAAATTGGTCTTAAAAATCGTTCATTATACCAATATATACGGTTAGAAAAAATAAAACAGCATTTCAGTGATTTTTTATAAGATATTTTAGTAAGAATAAGAATTGTTTTCGCAATCTCACAAGACCTTTCTTTTTTCCAAATTCTTTATACCTTCAATTCATACGGTGGTATCTTTTAATGTTAATTGTTTTCTAATATCCTGGGCAACCCACAGAGAAAGTTAATTCTTTGACAGACCTTAATGATCTCTGTCGACTCGTTTCAGTAGGAATCCCGTGACTGGCAATAGGACTTTACTTTTATCCCCATTGACCTTTGCCCCAATTCAATCCGTTATTTCGTAGCTATAGCAACACGTCAATTTACCTCCTGCGATTCGCTTCTGTGGAATCCTTTACCAAGAATTAAATCACGTTTCTTCGCAGCCGGAGATCGGAACATCAAAGAGACCAGGCGGAACCAAATGGCTGAACAAGAATCCGTACCAAAAATTCATTTTGATCCTCTTTTCACCTTAGCAGATCTGATAAGAGTAACGATGGCAAGACCAGAGGGGAAAAGAGTAAACAAATTATGAACGTTTAATATGCTTTATTGTTGGAAAGCCTGCATCCTAGGAAAAAAAATCGTCTCTGGATAGGTGATGCAATATTAGGCGTCGGAAAAAAGATACAAAGACAAAAGAGAGAAAGTCAAGGAGGGACTGACCCGTGGATTAACCTTATTTATTATCTCACCATGGCTCGGATTCTTTTAATCTTTCAACATCGTTTATCTGTTTCGTTTTATATTCTTTATTCAACTCACATTTTCACTTTATTTTTCTTCCCTTTCATCTTCTTTCGTTTTTTTTTTTTGCGTTATTTGCTTCTTTTTTTTTTTACTTCTTTTTTCTTTTTTAATTAATTAATCTGTTTCCCTTCCCTTTTTCTTCTATTATTTTTTATCGCTTTCTTTCTTTTTCTCTTTCTCTGATTTACTTTTTCCTTCTTTTTTTATTACTATTATTTTTCTTCCTTTACTCTTTTTCTTTTTTCTTTTTTCTTCATTGTTCTATTTTTCTTTTATGTTATTTTCCGTCCATTTTTTTAGCTTTTTATTTTCTTTTTTCTTTCAAAATTTTTCTTTCTTTCCATTTATTTTTTAATCATTTTTTTTTCTTTCGAGATTCCCTTCTCTTTCATTTTACTTTTTTTCTTATTTTCTTTGTATCTATTTCTTTTAATCTTTCTTTTTTATCTTCCTTTTCTTTTTTTATCCTCAATTCTTTTATTTTTCTTGTATTCTATTTATTTACCATTTTTTTCTTTCGTTTTTATCTTTCATCGTTTTCTTTCTTCCCCTTTTTCTTCTTTCGTTTTTATCTTTTCACTTTTTCTTCGCTTTCAGGTTTTCTTTCTTTTCCGTGTTTTCTTTTCATTTTCTTCTCTTTACCTTTCTATATTTGTCTTTCTCAGAATTCATCTTCGATCATTTTTCTTTCTTGCTTCTTTTTTTTATCTTTTTTCTTATATGTTTTTGTATCAGAATTTATCTTTTTTCTTTTAACTTTAATGTTTTTCTATCAAAATATTTTTTTCTTTTTGACAATTACTTTATCTTTCTTCCTTTTTATAAATCGATTTACCGTATTTCTAGTTTTCTTTCCTTTTGATTTGGTTTTTTTTTCTTCTTTTTTATTAGCCTATATTTATTCCTTATTTTTGTCTTCAGCCTTTTGTTATATTTATCTGTTTTTGTTGGTTCTTTTTGTGTTGGTTTTTACTTTTTCTTTGTATATTTCATTCCTCCCAATTTTTTTCTATTTTTTCCTTTTTTTTTTTTCATCTCGTTTGCTCTTTCTCCCCTTTCCTTTTATTTCTGTCATCCTTCTTATAAAGGAATTTTATTATTCATTTGCTCTTTCATTTAATTTTTCCATCTGTTTCTTTTTTTCGAATTTCTTCTTTAATTTCTTTTTCACACCATTTTATGGTGATAATTTTTTTTTTTAATATTTCTTCTTTTAATTTCTTTCTTTCCTTCTTTTCTTCTTTCTTTCTTTCAACTTCTTTATTTTTTTATTTATTTATTTCGACTTCTTTCTTTCTTCTTTTATTTCTTTCTTTCAACTTCTTTCTTACTTTCAACTTCTTTCTTTCTTCCTTCCTTTCTTTCTTTCTTTCTTTCTTTCTTTGTACTTTTTTCTTTCTTCTTTCTTTCTTTCAACTTCTTTCTTTCTTTCTTTCTTTCGACTTCTTTCTTTTTTGTTTTCTTTCTTTCTTCTTTCAACTTCTTTCTTAGTTTCAACTTCTTTCTTTCTTTCTTTCTTTCTTTCTTTCAACGTCTTCCTTTTTTTAACTTCTTTCTTTCTTTCTTTCTTTCTTTCTTTTAACTTTTTCTTCCTTCTTTTCTTTCTCTCAACTTCTTTTTCTCTTTCTTTCTTTCTTTTTTCTTTTTTTCTTTCTTCTCGGTCAATGCGATTCCCATCTTTTTCATCATAATCTTTTTTACTTCTTTCTAAGATTGACTTTTTCATATTTGCGAGTTTTTGATTGACATTTTTTCCTTTCTTCTTCATTATTTACATTTTTTTTAACTTCCTACTACTGTTTGCAATTTTCTTTCCTTTTATTTTAACTCTTCACAAATCTTTTTATGTCAAAATTTTTTGGTGATTTCTTTTCCTTATCCATTAAAATATTGCCCGTGTACATATCATCATCATGAACATGTTATCTTTATTTTTTCTTTCATATGAATAATTTCATTCTTTTTTAAATCTAATCATTGTATTCTTCTTCCTTTTTCTTTTCATTCTTATTTACAAATTTACATTCTTTAACTTCGTTTTCTTTTTTGTTTTAATTATTTTCTTGTTAATTATTTCTTGCATGATTTCTTGGCCTTCAATTTTTGGTTTTTATCAATCAGGTCTTTGTTTTTAATTTAATCTTTCACGTCCACGTATTATTTTATTTCATTTTATTTCATTTTGAGAAAAAGAAATAAACACTAGAAAGAAAAAGTGACAGAAAAACAAGCAAACAAAAAATTAAAACAAAAAGGTAAGGAAAAAAAAAACACAAATGAAAAAAGAAATAAAAAAGAAAGAGAAAAAAAAGAAGAAAACTCGAAATAAAATAAGAAATAGAAAGGAAAAGAAAGATAGAGAAATTGAAAAGAAAAAATCATTTAGATTGAAAAAAGTTATAGTTAAACGAAACGGTAGGAAAAAAGATTTAAAAAAAAGAAGTTTGAAAGAAAAAGGATAGAATATAAATTCTGAAGGAATAAGACTGGACGCTAACGTGTAAAGAATGAAAAGAAAGAATGAAAAAGTAAGAAAATTAGAAAGCAAAGAAAAAGCTGAAAAGAAAAAGAAAAATACAAAAAGAAAGTAAGAAAAAGGGAAGAAAAGAAACGATAAAAATAAAAAAACAGAAGAAAGAAAAAGGTAAAGAAAAAGAATGAAAGAAAAAGAAGATAAAAGGAAAAAAAGAAAAAAAATTAAATACAAAAGATATGCAAGAAAAAGAAAAAAGAAAGTGTTAAAAAGAAAAAGAATTCACGATAAAAAAAGGAAGGAAAGAAAGAAAAAAGATAAACAGAAAGACACACAATGAAAATGAGAAAAAGAGAAAAATAAAAGAGAAAGAAATCCTGAAAGAAAAAAAAAAACATTAAAGAATAGAAGAGAAAAAAGAGAAATATGGAAAATAAAAAGAAAATAGTAAAGAGAGAAAAACGAAAGCTAGAAAGAAAAATACAGAAGAAAAAAAAAGGAAAAATAGTACCGTGAAGAAAAAACGGAGGAAAGAGAAAGACAATAAATTATGTCCCCATTTTGTTTCATTATCTGTCATATCTTCATTTTACAAACTCTCTCTCTCTCTCTCTCTCTCTCTCTCTCTCTCTCTCTCTCTCTCTCTCAACCTTTCTCAGTTTCCGCTCTTTTCCCACCACAATTATATACTTTTAATTACCTATTAGTATTAATTAAATAATTAATTCATTGATATAATTATAGTATCATATTTTTCATAAAGTTAGTCTATTCTTCACATTCTTTAAAAAATATTCATTGAATCACTGTAGCTTAGAATATGTTGACTGCATCCACTTTAGGGGGTAAAACATAGCCTCTAAAGGGGTATCCTGGGTATGACACTGAACTGTATCTGATGGTGAGCTTCAAACTCTGGATATATGAGGAGTATAGACTCACTGCATCATTGTCATAACTCACAGGTCCACTCTGACTTGAAATGGTTGTTCTTGTTAGGGTCCTCTTTATGGGTCCAACAAATATGTTTCAAAATTATCCGTCTTCAATAGGAATTAATGATACCATGTGACAGTAAATTATTTGTATTAAGAATAGTTACTTGAAGCTCTCATTTTTTTTTTTTTTTACTAAGGATCATTATTAGTTACTTGAATTCATATAACTGCGTGCAAATAAATGATTAATATCAAATATAGTTAATTGTATTAATTTGGAATACTTACAACTATACAACTGTCTGCTAATTATCCTATTTACCAATTTACCCAACCCCTCCGCTCGGGCAGGATATGACACAAGGTCAATTTTTAAGCGGAGTTTAACAGATTTTAATTCAGAGTTTTCTTTCTCCTTGACTAGTGGCCTCATCAAGGCTGAAGAACCTAGTCTGCCCTACTATTTAACCAAAACTGGAGGGAGAATTATTGGATTCATACATTTCCCAAGGGCATTAGTGCTATGTGAAATGCAATCAGTCTCGTCCAGGATTTGAACTCGTGTCGCCGTTTCCATTTCCTACGACGATAACCATTACACCACGGGCACCTCCTTACACCACGGGCACCCACCTGCTTGCTAATTATTTTTATAATACTATGCAAAAAAATGTAAATGAGACATACAATGAACGTGATTTCTTAACCTTGACGCCTGAAAGAGCCCTGGACGGGTTGATATATCGTTAAAATCAATCACTCTCCAGCACTAGCTGTGTGGAAATACCCTTCTTATTATTCTTCCAACTTTTATGTTCATTGCGTAATACAAAGTATTAACACACTTATTCTACTTTTCTTGTGAAATGGGCAGGATTGTTTCACGTGTCACCATCACCATGAAAGGTTTGGTAAGAAAATGCAATGTCCTTAAGATATGGGGAGTAAAGAGACTTATTTTGTTATGCAGGCCGATGACATAGGAACAGGGGGTTTAAATTCAGAGAAGTCCTTCTCTTCCATCTTGTTTGCGTCATTATTTTACCCGTAGGTTGTAAAGAGAAGATGGGTTCATGCCTTTCCAAAAGGTAGGAGTATGAAGTGAACACAAACATCTTCGGTTTAAATTTATACACGAATTGCCAATTACATATTTTACACTACTGACCGTTATTACACCGATAGTCTATATATTGATATATCTAATAGATATATAAAGAGATTGCGATTAATATATTGATATAGATGAACAGATCAAAATAGATAGATAGATAGATAGATATGAAAAGACAATAACAGACTTAAACATACATGCGTACAGACATGTATCTAAAATTAGAGAAAGAAAGAAAGAAAGAAAGATTGAGATAGATAGATAGATAGATAGATAGATAAAAACAGAATGAAATAAATAGATATGAAGAGAAACTGATAGATAGATAGATAGATAGATAGATAGATAGATAGATAGATAGATAGATAATATAAAAGAAAGAAGGAACGGAAAAGAAAAGTAAAAGATAAATTTGTCTCTTTTTCGATAACGGCAATGTACACAAATGACTCAATTTATTCGGCTTTGTTACAAGAACAGTTCTCACTCTCTCTCTCTCTCTCTCTTTCTCTTTCTCTCTCTCTCTCTCTCTCTCTCAGTCCACCTCTTTCATTCTCTGTCTCGCAGGCTTTTCAACTCGTCAGATTAGAGAAGGATCATTTATCTTCAATTGGACTGCATTGTCGATTGTAGACCTGTACACGAATCCTACTTGGCCAAAACTGACCACTCATTACTGAAATGTATTGTTAACGCTGTTGATTTGACTGAACAAAATCGATTGAATTCTTATTGTTCAATATAACGGTCAGTCCAACACAATGGTGCAGATTGGTTAAGATCCGGGTGAGTGTAGAAGCAGTCACAAGAAACTGTAGCTTTTCGATATGTATTCTATGGCTGGACGAACTGGAGTGCTCTTTCCAAAATCTCTTACAAAATCTGACCAACGTGACACGTTATATGTTGACATGGTGACTGTGATCAAGGAAAGGCATCACACACTGCAGTAAACATATCGATACTAACCACAAGATAATGGGGCGCATAGTTTTTTACAACGATTAGCTTATATCATCGTCACCTTCATCAAGACGTGCCAACAGCATGTATTCTTTTTACTTTCTTTCGCCATCTGTCCCTATCGAACATCGTTCTTGATGAGTCCTTTATACCAGCACTACTCGAACGGTGCTGGTATGCAAGTCATCGACGACCGGTACGTTTCATATATGGTTCGGTTTTGTGTCACATTTGAATTCACACAGAGGTCAATGCCTTTTGCTGCCTTTTATAGACAATGAAGCAGATTCCACTTGAGCTAGTGTAATTACAAAAAGTGCTTGATCAACTGCTTAGACTGCGTCATTGTTTTAATGGAATATCCTTTGCTTCTTGCCTTTCTTCAAGAATCAGATACTGACTGCAGTATTATGGAATGCTTGACGATTCACTTAAAATGCAAAAAAAATGGTTGTTATCAGGAGAAGAACCCTCAAAGTCAAACCAACTGTTTTTTTAAATGGGTATATTGATTAATTTCAATAAATCATAAAATCTGTAATAAATTTTGACCATAAAGTTTGCACACAAGAAACAGAAATTAATAGCCAAATAAACAATTTATGTAAATGTTAATAATACACACGGACGTAGTTGAGAATACATTATATGACAACTGAATTTATTAGAAAGTCAATCAGAATTCTCCAGTTCTTTAATTGTTCTAGAATTCCGCCGACGATCAGCAAAGGCAAAGAAATATAGTTAAAAATTGACCGGTCACAAAGATGTCAGCGGCGACGAATATTTCGATAGTTAATCTCTCTTATCACACACTCATATCTATTGTCCAACAAACGCATAAATATCATCGGACTTCTTAATTTCTTAGGACTTTAATTTCTTCGGGCTTTGATATTCTGTCAAGAAGAGATAAAGTTTTCACTTTAGGTCTAAGTTCTTATTTGTTCATTTTCTTTGTTGTTTAACTTAAACTTAATCTTTTTATTCACCCAGTGTTTTAATGTTAAATGTACAGAGAACCTTCACATGGTGCAAAATTTTGCACAAGGAATATAAGAACATGTCATCATCATCATCATCAAGTCGCTCTGCAAGCTTGGATTTACCTAACTCTCTCTAGCCATTTGTCCAAATCATCCATCGTTCCTGGCAGGTCTTCTTGACGACATCCTGTATCCATACAGAACTGTTGTTAGTAAGTTCTTGTTGGTCGGCCAACAGTGGCACGTCCATGTGAAGGGGTCCATAAGAAAAAGTCATTTAAGATTTCGTCCTTGCTACTCAAGCAGTGTCCAGTATGTCTTGTTCGTCTTATTTCGATGGTTTTAGAGATAGAGGTAGGTGGCCAAACAACTGTTGTTTCGTCGGATGTTGCTTCCAGGATTTGTTCAAAATAGCTCGAACTATTCTTATGCAGTTCCCGTCTAGCTTTTCTTCTATACGCTTCGTCTGCATCCATACAGTAGAAAGAATATGTAATGAAACCTAAAACATTATGTAAGCTACAGTAAGCATATTACTCCTGACAGAAGTGTTTCAGCCAACTCATCTTTGTTATTTTATTTTTTCTTTCTTGCTTTCTTTCTTATTCTTTTTCTCTGATTTACTTTTTCGTAGTTGTTTGCGTTTCATTTAGCGCTAATGCCCCTTGGAAAAAGTATGAACACTTCCCTTCTCCTTTTGTGTGTGGATAAATAGTCGGACAGACTGGACTCAATAATCTTAGTAAGACAACAAGCCTAGGAGAAGGAAAACTAAAAATTTAAATCAAGTGTACTCCGCTTACCACGACTAACCGAGTTCAATTCTTGGACAAGGTTATTCTTGTTTTATTTCAGCTAATAACCTTTGGAAAGACATGAACCCTCTTGTTCCCTTTCCTATCGCTAAATAGTTGGACAGGCTAGGCTCTTTATACTTGGTGTGGCAGGTGGTCAAGGAGAAGGTAAAATCCGAATTTAGATTATCTGTTCTTCGTTTAAAAATTCATCTTCTGTCACATCCTGCCCTGGACAAAAGTATAGGGTCAATGCAAATACCCTAAAAACTATTAACTTTGGAAGTTCATTTGCTTCGGCTGATCAATCATTTATAAACACGTACACCGATTTTTGTGAAGTTGATTTTATTTCCGGTGAGACATTATAAAATGAAAACGGGTATTATTAGGTATTATTGTGGTGTTATTCTCTTAGTATGAGCGACAAACAACTTCCTGATTAAAATAGATAACCATTGACGTTGCTTTCTGGTAAAAAGGAATCTTTTAATTACCATAAAAAGCCAGACTCGTGTGGGTTATTTAATGTGACGTTTTCTGCAAGGAAAAGGCATTGACCTGATGTATTTACTATTTGAAACTTTGCCCTTTTGCTCATATAATGCTGAATTGGATTGGACAATCTTTATTGATTAAAGACTTGATACCAATCATTTTTCAGTTTAATGGAACAAAGTTTTTCACAAGTTTATTCTTCGTATTGCTGTTCAAAATGTCATACCCTCCAACAATGATTTATTGCCAAACACTAGAAAAAAATTGGAGTTCAAAAATAGGTCCGTGAAGAGGTCGTCCAAATCAGTTGAACAATAAGATTTGTTTAAACTCAAAAAGAATTGCGCAGTTACGTCTGAAAAATAAAATCTCGATGTGAATTTAAATCTTCATTGGTTCTACATTGTTTAAATCAACTTGGGAAGGTGCCAAACATATCATTGTTTGCGTTCGAGTCTTGTTGGGCATCTCATAGTCCGGGCTACTTACATAAATACAGATGATACCCAAATATGAGTTACGTAGAATGGCCTACAAGACAATCAATGTGGGGTTTATAGTGTTCTTTCATCTAGTTATGTCGGGTGGTTTACAGTGTCCTTTTATCTTGTGATGTCGGGAGATGTATAGTGCTATTTCATCTAGTTATGTCGGGTGTTCTTTTATATCGGTTTTTCAATTCGTTAATTCATATAATTATGTCGGGCGGTTTATAGTGTTATTTTAACTACTTTGGTCGGATGTGCTATTTTGGTCGGATGTGGTTTATTTCGTCAAGTTATGCCGGGTTATGTTTTTCATCTAGTTATGTCGGGTTGTTTATAGTGTTTTTTTAATTATGTCGGGCGGTTTATAGTGCTATTTCATCAAGTTTGGTCGGGTGGATTATAGTATTATTTCTTCATCTAATTATGTCGGATGGTTTATATTGTTTTTTCATCAAGTTTTGTCGGGTGGTGTATAGTACTAATTTCATCTTGTTATGTCGGGCGGTTTATAGTGTTATTTTATCTAGTCTGGTCGGATTGTTTATATAGTATCATTCCTCCTTGGTTTGTCGTGTGGTTTATAGCTTTTTTTTTAAATAGTTTGGTCGGGTGGTTTATAGTGTCCTTTCATCTAGTTATGTCGAGGGGTTTATAGTGTTTTTTTATATCATCTAATAATGTCTGGAGGTATATAGTGCTTTTTCAATCTAGTTATGTCGGGTGGTTTATAGTATTATTTCATCTAATTATGTCGGGTGGTTGATAGTGTTCCTTCATATCAATCTTTCATATCCTTATTTCATCTAATCATGTAGGGTGTTTCATAGTGTTATTGTATCTAGTTTGGTCAGATGGTTTATAGTATTCTTTCTTCAAGTTATGTCGGTAGGTTTTATAGGTTTATAGTGTTTTTTTCATCTAGTTTAGTCGGGTGGTTTATAGTCATCTTTCTCCAAGTTATGTCGGGTTTTATTTAATATAGTTCTATTTCAGTTATGTCGGGTGTTTGATAGTATTCTTTCATATCGTTCATATCGTTTCATATCCTTATTTCATCTAATTATGTCGGGCGGTTTATTGTGTTATTTCATTTAGTTTGGTCGGATCGTTTATAAAGTATTATTTCTTCAAGTAATGTCGGTAGGTTTATATTGTTTTTTTTTTTCATCTTAAATAGATTTCGGGTTGTTTATAGTGTTTTTTCATGTATTTATGTCGGGCGGTTTATAGTGTTTTTTTTATCTAGTTTTGTCGAATTTATGATAGTGTTCTTTCTTCAAGTTATGTCGGGTGTTTATTTCATCAACTCATGTCGGGTGGTTTATTGTGCTATTTCATCTACTTTGTTTATAGGGTTATTTCATCTAATTATGTCGGGCGGTTTATAATGTTATTTCATCTAGTCAGGTCAGATGACTTATATAGTATTATTAACGGATGATTTATATTGTTTTTTTTTTTTCATCTCGTTATGTCGGGTTGTTTATAGTGTTTTTTAATTATGTTGCGCGGTTTATAGTCCTATTTCATCAAGTTTGGTCTGGTGGATTATAGTATTATTTCTTCATCTGTCGGGTGGTTGTATTGTTTTTTCATCTAGATATGTCGGGTGGTTTATAGTGCTATTTCATCAAGTTTTGTCGGGTGGTTCATAGTATTATTTCATATAATTATGTCGGGTGGTTTATAGTGTTATTTTATCTCGTTTGGTTGGATGGTTTATTTCTTCAAGTTATGTCGGGTGGTTTATAGTGTTTTTTTTTTCTTTTCATCTATTTAAGTTGGGGTTTTTGTACTGTTGTTTCACCTATTTGGGCGGTTATATTTGGGCGGTTGGGCGGTTCATACTGTTTTTTTTATCTTGCTTGGTCGGATGGTATATAGCATTTTTTCTTCAAGTTATGTCGGGTGGTTTATAGTGTTATCTAATATATTTTCGTCGGGTGGTGTATCGTGCTATTTCATCTAGTTATGTCGGTTGGTGGATGGTGTTCTTTCATATCGGTTTTTCAATTCGTTATAATTATGTCGGGCGGTTTATAGTGTTTTTTTTATTTAGTTTGGTCGGGTGTGGTTTATTTCTTCAAGTTACGCCGGGTGATTTTTATTGTTTTTTTCATCTAGTTATGTCGGGTTATTTATAGTGTTTTTTAATTATGTCGGGCGGTTTATAGTGTTTTTTTATCTAGTTTGGTCGGACAGTTTATAATATTATTTCTTCAAGTTATGTCGGGTGGTTTATAGAGTTATTTCATCTTGTTAAGTCAGGTGGTTTAAAGTCTGGTTATGTCTGGTAGTTTATAGTGTTCTTTCATGCAGTTTCGTCGGTTAGAGTATAGTGCTATTTCTTCTAGTTATGTCGGGTGGTTTATAGTGTTCTTTCATGTAGTTTAGTCGGGTAGAGTATAGTGCAATTTTATCTAGTTATATCGAGTAGCTTATAGTGTTATTTGATATAATTTGCTCGGGTGGTGTATAGTGCTATTTCATCTAATTATGTCGAGTAGTTTATAGTGTTTTTTTTTCATCTAGTTATGTCGGGTGGTTTATTGTGTTTTTTCCTCTATTTATGTCGGGCGGTTTATAGTGGGTTTTTTAAAACTAGTTTGGTCGGATGTTTTATAGTATTCTTTCTTCAAGTTATGTCGGGCGGTTTATAGTGTTATTTAATCTAGATTGGTTGGGTGGTGTATAGTGCTATTTGATCTAGTTATGTCGGGTGGTTGATGGTGTTCTTTGATATCGTTATATCTGGTGGTTTATAGTGTTTTTCTTCTAGTCTAGTCGGGTGGTTTATAGTGCTTTTTCATCTAGTTTAGTCAAGTAGTTTCTAGTGTTCTTTCATCTAGTTTTGTCGGGTAGTGTATAGTACTATTTTATCTAGTTATGTCGGGAGGTTTATTGTCTTATTTCATCCAGTTTGGTCGTGTGGGTATAGTGGTATTTCATTTAGTTATGTCGGGTCGTTCATAGTGTTCTTTCGTATCGTTATGTCAGGTGGTTTATAGTGTTCTATCTTCTAGTTATGTTGGGTAGTGTATAGTGCTAATTAATCTAGTTATGTCGCTTGGTTTATAGTTTGTTTTTTTCATCTAGTTATGTCGAGTAGCTTATAGTGTTATTTTATCTAGTTTGGTCGGATAGTTTATAGCATTCTTTCTTCAAGTTATGTGGGGTGGTTTATAGTGTTTATTTCTAGTTCGGTCTGGTGGTTTATAGTGTTATTTCATCTAGTTATATCGGATGGGTTATAGTGTTCTTTCCATCTCGTTTTGTCGGGTGTTTAATTCTATTTTTTTCATCTAGTTTGGTCTGGAGGTTTACATTGTTTTTTTTTAATCTTGTTATATCGGGTTGTTTATTGTGTTTTTTCATCACGTTTGGTCGCGTCTCTGTAGGTTATCTTTAAAACACTGGGACCAGGGCCCCGTCCTCTTTAAAATATGGTATTTGTTGACCCGTATGAAGAATGACGAGGTTTGTTTGTCTGGTTGGAATTTGTGCAGTGGTTATAATTCGACAGCCATTTTTCTCATCAATAGATTACACCCTTGTCGATGAGTAGCAGCAATTTCCTAACTCAACTATTTGGTTCTTGCCGTTAACCAGTGAGATCAGTTAAAGACCGTTATCAATCCGCTGTTTGATCTCTCTGTGTTTCTTCACATCCACCATGTTGTATTACATGGTCTTCAATCCTATACACTTGAATGAATAATAAAACACTGCATCTTCCCCAAGAATCTGATCTCCACTGAGCAAAATGACTGAATGATAAGGGAAACCGTATTGTTGCCTAGTCTGACCTCTTTGCAAAGACTGGGCGGTCATCGTTTTATTGTCACGGAGTTATACATCTCTCATACTAAATTTGTTGATTATTGATCATTGAGTTTTCCTTCTAAGGAAAAAAATTCATTGATCTTCTAAGTTTTAACTTTGTTATGTTCAACTCTTTCATTTCATCTTTAGCATTTCTTGTGGGTTCATCTTATTCCACTGTTTTTCGTGTGATCAAAGTCATTATGATTCCTTTTTTAACTGATCTTGTAAGAAGAAGGAAGTTATTTACGAAGTAACAGAAACTCACCAAAAAGTGAGCGGATAGAAAACGCTCCTTTAGCCATTCTCATTTCCACCGAGCAGTTTAACTCCATGCTTGTTTTGGGGTCATCAGGAAAGAATGTGCACCGTTTCGGGGCCTTCCTCTCTCCGAAACGGTGCACCTTCTCTCTCTGATCTAGTAAAAGGAAAACTCCTCTTAAAAATTAATCTTGAGTCGTGTCCTGCCTGGTGAGTGGTTGGATAAATACTTTCTGGTAAAGGTTTTGAGAGATGGGCAAACGTTAACAAAGGATCATGTTGGTTCATTCTTTTTAACCACAAATGTTGGTCACTTGGCTTAATGTCGTCAAAGTTGGCCGTATTTCTCAACTGCAAAAAAGTGGACTCGAAATGTCGATAATTCTTCATCACGATAGGGTTCCTACATTTTGTGTTCTTCAGATAAGAGAATTCCTGAATTAAGAATTTAGTAGAAGTTAGATTGGATGTGGCTAAACTACGACAAAGCTCTCCTAATAATTAAGTTTGTGAAAATCTACACTGGGGGTTTGGGGATAGACATTTCACAACTTAGCCTATCGAATATCGGAGCAATTGAAAAAGGTTATAGAAGATGGTTTCCCCGAATTATTACTCTCGAAGTCGAAAATACGTGAAGGAAGAACAAATCTTGGACAGACTAAAGAGAACTAAAGGTTTAACTGGATTATGTCACCAGCAAAAAATTGCTTTAACCGTTATTAGCTTCGATTACTCTACTAAACCGAGGTAAGAAAATAGGTCGTCACAATATATATATATATATATATATATATATATATATACCAAACCTGAACCTCCTGCACATGCAGGATGCAACATAAGTTCATTTTTAAAGCAGAGCTCAATAGATTGTGATTTAGAGTTTTCCTTCTCCTAGACTGGTTGCTATACCAAGATTAAAGAGCTCAGTTTGCCCTATTATTTTCCCAAAGCTGGAGGGAGAATAGTCGTATTTATACCTTTCTCAAGAGTATTAGCGAAATATGAAATGCACACAGCCAAGTCCAGGATTTGAATTTGGTCCACCGTATCCATTTTCAAAGATGATAACCATTACACCACCCACACCTCCATCAATATATACCCAACCCCGCTGCACAAGTAGGATGCGATTCAAAGTCAATCTTTAAACAGAGTTTAACGGGTTTTAATTCAGTTTTACTCATGGAACGGTTACCATATCAAATTATATATATATATATATATATACCAGGTTATGGATAAGTATTTCAATAATGCATTTCTCCTTCACTGTTATTAGCTTCAATACCTTGTATAGATCAGAAAAATAATTGTCACATACACACACTCAACTTTACCCTTGATACGTACATTATATTGCTGATTGTTAAGCAAGGAGGTATCAAGTACCATTTTAACAGTCTTTGGTATGACTCGACCTGCGATTGAAACCAGGTCTCCCGGACCATTGGCGAACACTCTACCCACTAAGCTAATAAGCCCGTCTAATTTTATATTGTAAAGTTGGCAACCTTAGTCGAGGGAGAACCAAAGGCTCCCTTTACAATAGCTATTACAATGAGGAGTAGGGGAGGGCGCTACTCATTTTCCATGACTGCTCCTCTTTTCCCTTGATCCCTACCTAATAATGCTGAGTGTTAAGCAAGGTGGGATCAAGTACCGTTTTTGGAGTCTTTGGTATGACTCGACCTGGAATAGAACCCCGGTATCCCAGACCATTGGCGAACACTCTACTTATATATATATATATATATATATATCTTCACATAATGGGAGAAGCTTGTTTGAATAATTATTGTTATTAGTAATATGGCTCCTACCATTTGTAGTTGAGCCCTTTATTTAAGTATGTAAGCTATGCATAAGCAAGCATTTCGACCCTTGCCTTTGATGTGGCTACTTGTAACATCTGTTCGTCTACTTAGTGTGAAAACACGAAACTCATGGCTCTTATTATACTATAGAGATGAAGTATTTTTGTATTCTTTTCGAAACAATTGGTTGTGCTTAACTTTAAATTAATGGGACTTGCTTATCAGCAATAAACATTCGTATAAGTAAATATGTATGGACAGCATCGCTTTACTAAGTGTTTTATACAAAGTTGATTTTCTTTTAAGCCAAATATAACAAGATTTTATTGTTTCTTGGAGAATATCTTACAATCAAACTGGATGGCATTAGGTATTATTCATTGCCAAACTCTACATCAGTGGAACTCTGGAACGAAAAAATTACAATTAGTAGCAGTCTATAAATAATTTCTAACCTAATATTAGGAAGTCAAACGATACGCAAGATCGGTATGGGGGTTGAGCACCCTGGTAAAGGAATTTACGACTGCCGCTCGCATAATACAAAGCTCTTCGAACGAATTGAGCACTCTGGTATCCAGTAAGGTATAAAACGAACGCTACTGCTTCATGTATTATGATTCCCGGTGACACGGAACGCTTGTTGGCTGAGCGGTATGATACTTAAGTCTAACATAAAGTTGGGCAGGTTTCAATCCCAGCTTCAAGCGTCCTTCGTGTCTAGCCACACTGAAGAATTGTGATACAACGAAACAGTCGGCCTATGAAGGACTATATATATATATATATATATATATATATATATATATATATTCATGTACGAGGATCATTAAATATTTTTCCAGACTTTTTTCGTATGGGCACTTTTATTGATAGTACACACATAAAACTCTAGTCCCCTTCGAAGTAATCTCCTCCGTCAGCAATGCACTTGTTGTACCGTTCCAACAACGACAGCCTCTGAGCTTAGGGAATAACCAAAAGTCACAGGGAGCAAGGTCTGAACTTTAGGGAGCTGAGGAACTGTCTTGATGCACATCTTGGTCAAATAGTCTGTGACAAGGATGGAGTTGTGGACTGGTGCATTGTCCTGGTGGAAATGCCACTGAACCGATTTGAAGAGTGCTCGCCTCTTCCGACAGAATCTCTTCCTGAACTCCCTTAAAACCTCAACATAGTAACCCTAACCTTAACCGTTCGGCCAATCAACTCTGGTGTTATGACTTCCTTACTCCTCCCACACATCTCATCACCCCTCACAGACTTCCTGCCTTCCTTAAATCTCTTATGCCACTCAAAAACCTATGCTCGATTTATGCAAGAGGGTCGAAAAGCAGTCTGAAGAATTTCATCCGTTTCTGTGGCTTTTTTCCAAGTTTAAAACAGAATTTTATTGCATATCGTTCTTCTAAAGTGTCCTCCCGTCCAGATTGCATTTTTGAAATTCACCAGCTGTGACAATCAGGCTATAGTAGGGTGTATTCCAATATCTGCTGAAATCATAAAAATTGATCATTAATCTCATAAGATGTATAGCAATAAGATACTGAATTTTCAAGAGCCTGGGACAATTTTAAATGCCTATACGAAAAAAACCCTAGAAACTTATCGTATGCACCTCGTATCTTTGATCTCTTTTCGTCACTATTCTTTAACCAGAAGAAGCTTTGTGTCTGACCCTGGGAGGGAACGGTAAATCCATATGGTTAAATTATGAACATGGATCAAGTCTTTCTATTTTGTACCTCTTTCACATATTGCTTAATCACGGAAACATATGAGTCTAATTCTAGCTGTTAGCACACGGTTGTGTATTCTTTTTCTTTAGTAAACTGATATTGCTTCTTGGAGAGAGGGGATTCGACTAAAATATTTTCCCTGTAACCAAGAAGTCCATTATTTGTTTGCTTAATCCAGAGAGAAATCTCGGGGTGCGAAATAATGAAAAAATCACTTGAACCTGAAATCATAAAAATTGGTCAGTCATCTCATAAGATGGATAGCAATAAGATACTGAATTCTCAAGAGTCTACGACAATTTTAAATGCCTATACAAAAACCGTCTGGAAACATATTGAAGGCACCACATACATTGAAGGATGTATATTTTATTCTATTTTCGTATTTAATTCTTTTTTTTTTCAGACTTTAATTCATTATTCCCTAGAACGTTACTTTTAGAGCAGGTTTCATGTAAGTCTCTGAATAATGTGAATGTCTTTCTTTTAACGAACGATGTCTTCGAAAAAGACAAAAACAGAACTTTTCTCTTCGTGAAAGATGATTTAATTGGTTGCACTTTCAAAACTTAAACTTTATCAGCTGGCGCGCTACTTTCCATATTACAAGGTCAGTCGAGGGCACGTAGAGGATTTTGTCAGGTTCAATTCAAAAGGATCTTATAAAAATCTTTCTACCTCCGTTCCCTATTAGAATGACAGCCTGCTAAGAATCTCGCTCAAGTTTCAATTCACATCCTGACTTTGTGAACCACCATCATGACGCCGCTTCCCTTTTAACTTGTCTCTTTCACAGGTTGAATCTTGCAACTTCCTTCAGGTTATATGCTTCTATTTCTCTAACTTCTGAAACGGATGGAAGCATCCTGCTATACAAGATAAGGTACACTTCCGTTTAAAGGTACACATACACAGACTGAAAATTGAATTATAAAAATTACGTGTACAGGTTTTCATGTACATTTATACAGGTACATGTACAGGTATGTGTACCGGTTTTTACTGAAATGCTAGAATCTTTAACGAAGGGGAGGGCCTTTACGCATGAAAAAAAATCAGAAAAGACATTATTTTTAATAAAGGAAACGGATTTGTTTATTATCGGAATTTTTTAAAAAAAGTTTAAATAAAGTATATCACAATCGTTCTGGAATCATCGAAAAAGTAAAGAAACAATCCACTTCAAATTTCAAAAAAATTAAAAATGAAATTTGATTGATTGATGTGATTGACTGACTTAACGGCAGTTCAACCCGTTTGGGGTTATTTTATAAGTAGAGATTAATGCATCGTGTTTGTGGAGTATGAGTTAGAGGTTTAGTCCACTCGAGGTTTTCGTCGAAACAAAACTTCGAGTGTTGTTCCACAATTAACAACACAAAGACTATGAACAATGTAAACAAAAAGAAAATTAACAACAACGAGAATGTAAAGCATATAAATTTTATATAACACAGCAAACTAGGAAAAGTGAATACGACGTAGCAATTGATCTAATATTTTTTTTAGGCCTTTGTGTGTGTGGGTGTGTATAATACAAATGTTATACGAATGTACGGGTGTGCTGTTCGAAGATATTTGTGTGTATGTGCGTTTGTCGTTAAGACAAAAAGAGTAAAAAGGTGGACAATTCCGACTCACATATGTATATGTGTTTGTATGTACGCGTAAAAACTAAAAAGTACTTAGCAACGAAGAAAAAAAAAATTATTTTCAAATAAAAGAATAAAAACGATTTTTTTATTATAAACAAAACACTTTCTAAACTAGATTTTCTTGCAAATCACAACAAATAAGTTATTTTATTAAATACATCAGCAACAACACCAACAACTACAATAGTAATAACAATAATAATAATAATAAACGAGATAGGATCAAACAATATTGACAAAACAGAATATTCTAAAACAAGGAAAGAAAAATATTTTCAGATGGTACATTGCATTTCAACATCGCCTTGAATATGGTTTAGTACAAAACCGAATCGTTAATATATATATATATATATATATATATATATATATATATATATATATATATATATATACCAGCATATGGGGGGGGAGAGAACGTGCGAAGACATATCCGCAACCGAATGCGCCAGAGGCAAAACACTATTTAAGCAAAATATGAAAACGTAGATTATAATTGAAAAGCCGAATGGATAAACAACATGGAAAAGGAGTTGCAAGGACTGGAAGAAGGCCTGAAGGCAAAAATACACCTTGATTAACTCAGAGCAACACAAAAAAAAAAAATACCAAATTGGAAAACGCCGGGCCATAATGACATACATTGATTCTGGTTTTAAAAAATTCCTCTCCATCCATGACAGGCTGGCTATTGAAATAAATAGATGCTTACAAGAAGCAGACATACCGAAATGGATGACTAATAGAAAAACCACCAGGATACAGAAAAAAAAAGAACAGCACCAAACAACTATAGATCTATAACGTGCCTACCTATGATGTGAAAAATATTAACGGCACAAATTAAGGGGGAGATTTACAATCCATTAATAAGCCGTGGACTGTTCTCTGAGGAACAGAAGGGATACTGCAAGAGGACTAGAGGAACAGGAGAGTTAACATATACTGATCAGCGCATCTCCAAGGAGAGCAAAATGATTTGCAAAAATCTACCTATGGAGGGGATTGATTACAGTGGATAATAGACAGTCTTAAACGGTATAAGATATCCGACGAAGTCATAAAATTTCTCGGGAAAACCATGAAAAACTGGAAAGTCGAACTGACAGCAGGGGGATAAAGCTTAGCTGAGGTCAAAATCTAGAGAGGTATCATCCAGGGAGATGCGTTATCACCATTAGTATTTGTGATTGCGATGATACCACTTAGTCACATTCTTATGAAATGCACCGGCAGATACAAACTTACTAAATTGTAGGAAAAGATCGATCAACTAATGAACATGGACGATATGAAACTATTTGCCAAAAATGAAAAAGAATTAGAAAACCTAATACAGTCAGTGAGGATATGCAATCAGAATATTGGGATGAAATTAGATATAGAAATATGTGTCATACTAATAATGAGATGCAGGAAACGACACATGACGGAAGGAATAGAACTAACAAACTAAGAAAAGATCAGAATGTTCGGAGAAAAGGAAACTTACAAATACTTGGGAATATTGGAATCAAACACCATAAAAAAGTGGAGATGAAGAAAAATGAAAAAGGGTATCTCAGGAAAATGTGGAAACTACTCTAAACCAAAGTATGTGGCAGAAATCCCATCAAAAGGATAAACACCAGGTTTATCCCCTTCTCAGCTACTCAGGAGCATTTTTGACGAGGACAAGAGAGAAACGTCAACAAATGGACAAGAGAAGAAGATTCATGGCAATGCAAAAGATCTTACGAGGATCATTAAATAAATTTCCAGACTTTTTTCGTATGGCCACTTTTATTGATAGTACACACATGAAACTCTAGTCCCCTTCGAAGTAATCTCCTCCGGCAGCAATGCCCTTGTTGTACCGTTCCAACAACTTCTCGAAGGCCCCATCAAAGTCCTCTTGTATGAGCGTGTCAATGACCTTCGTCATAGCCTCTTTCATCTCAATTGTCTCATAACGACAGCCTCTGAGCTTAGGGAATAATCAAAAGTCACAGGGAGCAAAGTCTGGACTATAGGGAGGCTGAGGAACTGTCTGGATGCCCATCTTGGTCAAATAGTCTGTGACAAGGATGGAGTTGTGAACTGGTGCATTGTCCTGGTGGAAATGCCACTGACCCGATTTGAAGAGTGCTGGCCATTTCCGACGGAATCTCTTCCTGAACTCCCTTAAAACCTCAACATCGTAACCCTAACCCTAACCGTTTGGCCAATCAACTCTGGGGTATTGACTTGCTTACACCTCCCACACCTCTCATCACCCCTCACAGACTCCCTGTCTTCCTTGAATGTCTTATGCACTGGAAAATTGATGCTTGATTCATGCAAGATGGTCGAAAAGCAGTCTGAAGCATTCCATACATTTCTGTGGCATTTTTTCCAAGTTTAAAATAGAATTTTATTGTATATCGTTCATCAAAAGTGTCAGATTGCATTTTTGAAATTCACCAGCTGTGACAACCAGGCTTTAGAAATCGTAAAAATTGGTCGGTCATCTCATAAGATGTATAGCAATAAGATACTGAATTCTCAAAATCTAAGACAATTTTAAATGCCTGTACAAAAAAAATCTGGAAACTTACTGAAGGCACCACGTATATTCATAACTTTATTATTGTATTAAGCTGTTGGGCCCTCATATTTTGTAATCGACTGAAGTGCCATTGTGCTCATTATATATATATATATATATATATATATATATATATATATATATATATATATATTACCAAGAGTGATTTCTTGAAATTAAGACCATTAAATTAGTCATTGCACAATTAATAATCAAGCCACACATAAAGATAATTGTACATATACAAAATAGAAGAAAGCAAAAGTGACATATCACGTTATTCGGTTTGTTCGTGGGGAACAACTTATATTGCAGGTTTTGAGCAAGTCGACAAGGGATTTGAATTTAGAGTTTTCATTCTCCTAGATCAATTGCTATACGAAGGTTAAAGAGCTAGTATGCCCGACCATTTACTTATAGGTGGAAAGAGAATAGTTGGTTGATTGGTTGGTTGGTTAGATTTTATGGCATATCAACCTTTGTTGGTTATTTAACGCCAAATCCATTTTTATGCAAATAGTCAGTTCTATTTCAAACAATTCAGTTTAGCATGAGTACACAGTTTAATTGTCAAAAAATGTCTATTTCAAGCTATTCAGTTTATTCAAACAGTTCTAATTCAGCCAATTCACTTTAGTACGAGTATAGATTTTGTTTACACACAGTTAAATGTCAAAACAATTCTTTATTAAACAATTCAGTTTAGCGTAAGTAGAATTTCAATGTCAAAAACATTTCTATTTCAAACAATTCAGTTTAGGATAAGTACGCAGTTTAAATGTACGCACACAATTTAATTGTCAAAAACATTTCTATTTCAAGCTATTCAGTTTAGTCAAACAGTTCTAATTAAAATAATTCAATTTAGCATAAGTATGCTGTTAGTTCTATTTAACCTATAGAGAGGGCCCTATCAGGCACTACCATTCCGGGCCTGCATGAACCTGGGAGCAATGGTAATGAAGAGGTGCTCCTCAATCCCCAAAGCCCCAGCATCACCGAAACCTCACCGTCAGATTGCTTAGTGTCATATTCAGGACATACATTAAAGGGTCTTACCCCACTGCAGAGGTGCAGTCGGTGTATTCTGGGCAAAGAATAACAGGATTTTTCCAAATGCTATTACTATGGGAAATGCAAACAGCCTCGTTTAGGTTTTCAACTCAAATTGGCGAGTCCACTTCTTAGGACGATAACCATATGACTATAAAAGTTGCGCTATGAAAGAGAAACTGTCATCGAAATGGAGAGGTACAAAATTCTCTTTGACTTTGAAGTAAAGACAAATCGCCCAATCTTAGCCAGACGACCATATCCTAAGTTTTAGTCGAAAAAATGAAAGCAAATTTCGACGTTCCTGCAGATAACAGATTTAAATTAATGAAAAAAAAAGAATAATAAATACCTGGATCCTGCCTGAGATTAAAAAACCCGTTTCTAAACATGAAGGAGACTGTCATTGTAATACCAATCATAGCTGAAAGAAACTTAGAGAAATTAGAATGAATTGAGACCGTCGACAGCACGGCATTGCTGAAATCGATTAGAATCGTAAGAAGGGCTGAAGAAACTTATTAACATCGAGACTTTAAAAATTGTTTACTTTGAAAAATCGTAATTGACTTTATTGATACTATATATATATATATATATATATAGTGTAACTCGGATATAAGAGACCCAGATGTAAGATAGATTTTCTCTGGTCCCAAATTAGAGCTTGTGTTAATGTATATAAATTAGACCCGGATATAAGAGTCCTGGATATATGAGAAACCCGGATATAAGATAGATTTTTATCTGCTCCTGTCGTCCCCGATTTAAGAGAGTTCGTTTTAAGTGACAGAGTGATGTCGTAAATCGCTCAAACTGAGGTCAGTTAGAGAGAGAGTGAATTTCAATGACTTAATCTTGACTAGTCTAGAGACACTTTGTGTCATATCTGTGTCTGTAGGAGACACACTCTACCTTATGATTTTGCTTTGTGTGTCTAAGGGTAGCGCCGCCCGCTTTTTTGCCGACTTTGCTTGTCGTTGCATTTACTGGACAGCACTTTCACTTTACCCACTGTTCTGTTGAGTCAGAAGTTTGTCTGTTTGTTAATTTTGCCACTGAAAACCGTTTGCTTGCGATTAGTGATGTCGGCGTCGGCGTCTCAACGAAAAACTCTGAGCATTTATGATCAGTTGGAGCTTATCGACGATGTCAAAGTGAAGAAACTCAAACTGGCCGCTGCAGCCAAAAAGTACGGAATCGGTTATTCAACAGCAGCAAAAATTCTCAAGAAAGAAGACGATCTCAGATCTTGCAGGCAAATGAACGGAAACACTAATCGCAAACGAAAGTGCCAATCCGTGCACAAGGACGTTAACGAAGCGCTTACACAATAGTTTACGCAAGCATGTGCTCATGCAGCTACCGTCACCGATCACGTCATCAGGCAGAAAGCATCACAACTGGCCGTAAATCTTGGAGTTAATTTTGAACCGAGCAATGGCTGGCTCATGCGCTGGAAGCAGGCCAATAATGTTTGGTTCAAAAAATTTCACGGCGAATCAACGTCAGCAGATCACGGTTCTGCCAACGAATATGTGACAAACGTTTTGCCGCAACTTTTTCGTGGATATGATCCAAAAGATGTTTGGAACTGTGATGAAACGGGACTTTTCTACAAAGCCATGCCGTCTGGATCTTTGCGATTTGCAGGCGACGAACAGTCAAATGGGACAAAAGTTCCCAAAGACAGACTCACGATGCTTCAGTTCACAAACATGGACGGCAGTGAAAAGCAAGCTGTAGCTGTTCGTAAGTCAGCAAAACCATGCTGCTTTAAAAATGTCAAAACTCTGCCGTTTTCTTACTTCGCCAATTGTAAAGCCTGGATGACTAGTCAGCTGTTTATTGACGTTATGAAAACGCTTGATCGAAAAATGATTGCTCAAAATCGAAAGATTATTCTGTTTTTGAACAATGCAACTTGTCATAACTTACTGCCGGGTACAAATCTGTCAAATATCAAATTTTCGTTCATGCCACCAAACACCAGCAGTCTTATTCAACCTTTGGATCAAGGCATCATTCGTTCATTCAAAGCGTATTATCGTCGGAAACTTGTTCGAATGCAAATCGCAGCGATCGATGCTATACCGCCAGTGCCGCTGTCCGAAGTGGCCAAGCAGATAACTGTTTTGAAGGCCATGCACATGATGAAACGAGCACTTTTCATGGTCAAACCGTCAACAATACAAAATTGTTTTAAAAAAGCCGGCTTTGTCATTGAATCACAGGCTGAAGTGGAAGAAGTACTCGACGAAAATGATCCAAGTTTCTCCACCATCGGGCATAGAGCAAACAGATTTTGACGAATTTATCAGCTTCGACGACCGTACACAATGTTATGGAGAACTGACTGACACGGACATCACACGTGCTATAAAATCAGATGATCATGATTTTGACGAAGATGATGATGCTGAAAGCGTAAGTTCTGAAGTTTCTGAAAGTAACAAACCAGTGCCAAATTCTTTGGCTGCATTGAATGCGCTTGAAACTCTGACAGCCAACTTTGAAGCCAAAAGCAGTAATCCTGATGTTGCATTGAAAATGATTTACGGACTGTATGAAAGTGTTCATGATGTTAACAAAGAAATTTCTGTACAATCAAAAATGACAGACTTTTTTAAGAAAAATTAATTTTTGATTGAATTATTTGTGAAAACTGATTGAAGATGTATTTTTGTCTGTGTTTTTGTGTTTTTATGTCTAGAACTGTTAAATAAACAAGTGTCCTGTACGTAAAAAGCGTTATATGAAGTGTTGTCATACTTACCTAAACAAAATAGACCAAACACGGATATAAAAGAAACCCGGATATAAGGGACGTCTTCTCCGGTCCCGACAACTCTCTTATATCCGGGTTACACTGTATATATTTTTTTTCTTGAAAATTGTATATATATATACACATATATATATATTATTTCAAGAAAAAAATATTCCGATACATTAAAAATTGAAATAATATATATATATATATATATATATATATAAGTAGTGAAATGTTGAGACTAAATTGTTTCAAAATGTTTGGTATATCAAAAGATATTTAAATGCAGGTCTGCAAAGCAGAATAAAATCTAAAAGAAATTAAAATATCACCTCTTATTATAATAGTCTCATTCCTAAAAGTTTCCTGAATCAACTTGGATACGATCATCAGATGAATTTTATTTTCATATATATGACGGTCATTCAATAAGGAGATTTTTTTTAAAAAGCAAAATAATTTTTTTTCTGGATTATTTTTTCGATGATTGCAAACTCTGCATTGTTTAGAGTTTGTTTATCCCCCAAATTCTTTTAATTTCGTAAAAATATTCATTTTGTGGCGATTCAAAATGGCGGAAAATCAACCAAAATTTGAACAGCTGAGTGTCATCAAATTTTTAGTGGTTGAGAAATGCAAACCATTAAAGAAGGATGTGCCCGTGGTGTAATGGTTATCGTCGTAGGAAGTGGACACGGTGACACGAGTTCAAATCCTGGACCAGGCTAATTGCATTTCACATAGCACTAATACCCTTGGGAAAGGTATGAATCCAATTATTCTCTCTCCAGCTATGGGTAAATAGTAGGACAGACTGATTTCTTCAGCCTTGGTGAGGCAACTAGTCTAGGAAAAGGAAAACTTTGAATTCAAACCTGTTAAACTCCGCTTAAAAGGTCCCTTGTGTCATATCCTGCTTGATTAAAGAAGGATGTGTGAAGTATACAGAGATGCGTGTTTTAGTCAAAACAATGCTTTCAAGTGGGTTAAACATGAATTTGCCACTGAGAGTCTTTATCGAAAAGACAGCCCAAAAGAGAAAAAACAAAACTTTTCTCCAGTAAAAAAAAAAAGAAAACAGTTCTGAGTGGAGCGGTCAGTAAAGAAGGTCATTTCGATAGTCGTGTAGGGTATGAAAAAGACAATTATTATTGATTTCTTTGTAAAAGGTACAACTGTAAATATTGCCATCTCTAACTAGAAATAAATCCGACAGTATGAGTGTGATATTTTGTTTCATATAATAAGTCACAAGCTCTGATGAAAGTTTGAAAACCGAACGAAGCATTTAATGTTGACCAATGAAGAAATAAATAATATTATTCTTTGAATACTTTGATTTTTCATCTCGGTATATATATATATATATATATATATATATATATATATATATATATGTATATATATATATATATATATTGTTTTTCTTCAATTTCAAACAGGACAGTATGTGTTCTTTTGATGCAAGTAGAAAGAGGACTTTGCATATATGCTTTAATACTTTTGACCATAGTAATCCAAAATATGAATAAAAAAAACAAATAATATAAAACAGTACAACGACAGGCAATCTAATCTCACCCTCCGGACATTATCACCCATAAAATGCTCAAGAAAATGACCATTTGGAACTAAGTGGATTACCAGACAAGGAGACTGATGTTAGTCCTTGACGCCTTGCTGCTCGGTCAGCTTTATGTTTAATGGTAAGCGTGGGACCATAAAACTGACAGGAATGACGTGGTTAATTTGAATAGAGCTGAACAAGAAGGGGTAAAAATGGAACACCGGCTATTGCTCTTTACAAAAATGAACTCGCCCTTACAAAAGCTGTTCGGGCATTTGGTCATTTCTTTATATCCCATAGGGAATGAATGCTCTGGCAAGAGTAATTCGCACCAAACACGTTTGATTATTTGTTGTTGTTTTTTTTGTTTTTGTTTTTTGTTTTGTTTTGGGTTTGTTTTGTTTTTTGCTTTTGGGGGGTTTTTCAAGACAGAATTCATCTGTAACTGTGAACCGGGAAAAGAGAAAACGATTTCAAGAATGAAGAAAATCCAGATATCCCATTACCCTCCACATTGTTTTCCGCTCTCTCTGCTAAATCATTTTGATATCATTACTCACACGTTATTGTTGGTTAAACTATGTTTATGTGATTCCTTGAGATTTTATCATCTGTAAGTCATTGATCTACGATGATCTACGATGAACCGCTTTTGAAAACTTGATTCTTTGTTACTGGCTCTTCTAAAAAGATGCATTTATTAGATAGTCATCTACATCATCATTCAGCATCAGAACGACACAACATCAAAGACAGACGCATGAATAAACGACGCATGATAAAGACGCAGGAAGGAAGACGCCGGAAGGCTTCTTTACAAATATATTTTACCTCTCACTTTATTGCAAGGGTTCGAAAGGGTTGTTCAAGGGTTGCATGTGAGAGGGAGTTGGAGACCGAACATAAACTTCATATTTTGACCCCACTGTTATGACCGTCACGTTGTGTCTTTCTTGTTCTCCTGATATTGGGGTCCACTCTATCGGGGGTTTTCCGAGGGCCCCCCTCGGTCGGGTGTGGCTTTCCCTACCACATCTGGTCTCTAGCTGTCTGGAATTCTACTGGCAACTGCTTTGGCACCCCAAACTCAACTGAGTTAAATAATAATTCAACGCCCACAAGATCGCCTACTGGATCTTTGAAATCGGATGTTTAGTCGTCATCAAGCGGAAATAACTGTCATACAGTTCAGAGGTTACTCTCTTCCGGTGCATCACTGTAGTGGCACAATGGGACCTTCACCTTGTCCCATATCATAAGCTTTAATCCGCCCACGCGATCTCTTTCGATTACTGGCCGTTGGAATGTGTCACTTCCTTCCGGTGTATCACCTTGGAATAGTATTTTTGGGCCAGGTCGAAGGTCAAAATATAACACATTGACTCATAGATTATTCTAACCATTATTTTTATCTTTGTTGTTTGGATCAGTATTTCTCAAACCAGTTTAATATCTTCCAAGCTTCGAGATTAAATAGGCTTTCATCATTATCCCATGAATTTTTCTGACTAGAATCCTTATCTTGACGAGAGTGTTTTGGCTTAAACTTATCGAGTAAATTGAATCGATATGTTTAAGACAAAGCACTCTCCAACCATCTTTATGATTTATGTAAAGTGTTGTCATTTTCTCATGAATAACTGTGACAAGTATCCTCATCTTGGTTGTTTTAATCAATATGTTTCAACAGAAATGCTTTCTTATCATCTTTTTAAGTTCTAGAAAATGCTGTTCTTCTCTCATAAATTACTAGGACTAGAATCATCATCTTGATTATTTCTATGGATATTTTTCAGATAAGGTACGAGATAAAATAAAATGCTGTTTTGATGTAACTTGCAACACGGTTACTACTGAGGTAAAATACATAGGATTAGTGAATACAGAATAAAGATATAGTCCAACGATAGTATTGGCTTCCGTTATTACGGAAGCAAGTAAAGTGATCTAGTGCGATCTCCAGTCTCCAACGCTCTAATACTATTCCTATAAGAAGCTGCTCTTCATCTTCTAGTCTGCCCTGGTATTAGTAGCTACTGCTATATATGACAGATGGACTAGTTCATTGTGTGGAGAAAGATGGGTGATACCCAACATTTACACTGGCTGCAACCCCTGCAGGGTTGTAAGTCAACATCTATGGATTAAAATTATTCGTATTCAGTTGGAAAGAGTCGAAAAGTAATTTAAGAAACTATACAGTTTCCTAACATTGAGGTATATAATGACCCTAGATGGATTGTCATGCCGTTAAAATCAATCAATCAGCCAATTAGATACATCACATCCGTACAATTCTTTCATAAACCTACTTTTAAAAACTCATCCTCTGAAAGAAAAAGGTTCTCAATCACTTTATATGAACCAATACAATACGATGAAATTGAATTAGACAAGAGACGTCACTCGGACTTAATCCCAAGGAATGTTTTATGAACAAACATTGCCCCCTAATCCTGTTAAAGACAAAAGTCGACTTCCGCTGTTTATGAGGGGAGTTCCGGTGGCTTTGCGGTTAAATTGCTAGATTACAGCCTCTAAGTATGCTTGTTCGAACTTGAGTTGCGTTATTATGTATATTGTTCGGTTAACGCTCTAGGGAAAAAGTGAACGCCTTTATCACAACCCCCCAGTTATGGGTTATTAGTACTACTAATCTTCTTCTATAATGATAGGGTTGGCATTAAATAACACACAAAGGTTAATATGCCATTAACAAAGAAACCAAACCAAACTTTTCCGTTTGTACAAGTTTGTGTGAAGGGAAATTTTAGGTAGTTGTGCAATAAATCCTACCGATGAAACAGCTAATATTTTTTTTATTTTTACGTTATATTTTAGATAATATCTTCTATTGAAAAAATACATTAAGTATTAACAGTATATTTTCTGCAAAGGTCATAAAACATTAAGTACCACTAGAAAATAACCAACATCGTGATTAGAAGTCAAAATTGATGGGTAGCATAATGCCCAAATGTAAAAAAAAAAAAAAATGATAATATATTTAGTGAATTACGAGAAATCAGCTAATATATAGAATTCTAACCTTTTCTCTTAAATGAAAGATAGTATCACCTTATTGGTAGGACTAAGAATACGTTGACTCTATCCCCACCAAAAGAGTACCCTTCAAAAATTAAGGGTTAACAAAGTACGAAACTGAGGCTCCAGTTCGGGTGATTTGAGGAATGTGGAGTACCTCTTCATTTCCAATACTTTTATATCCACTTTGCTCTGAAGTGGTTGTATATAAGGGTGAAATAGAACTGTTTGCAATTTTTTTGTGTTAGATTGGAATATTTGACATCGTATAACAGTAAATTATTTTTATTAAGAATAGTTCCTTGAAGCTAGAATTGTTTGCACAGAGTTATTATTATGAGTTACTTGAAACCATACACCTGCGTTCAAATTATTTCTCTTCGAAAGGAATACTTGATATCTCATTATCATCATCATCATTAAGTCACGCTGACAGCCTGATGTTTCTTGGCTTTCTTTTACCATCCGTCCCTATCATCCATCACTCTTATCAGGTCCTCCAAACTGCACCCAATGTCCACACAGAGCTGATGTAAGTTTTGGCTCATCAGTCAACACAAGCGGCTCCATGTGTAGAGGTCCATGAAAGAACGTCTCTCATGAGTTTTTTCTTATTTCATCAGCATTACTCCTCAACTCTTGTTCGTCTTATTTTGATGGTTTGTGAGATGGGAGGTAAGTGACCATACAACTGTTGTTTTGTTAGTGTTGCTTTAAGGATTTGCACAAAATAGCTCGTAACATTCTTGTGTATTTCCCATTTAGCTTTTTCTCCAGGCGTTTAATTGAAATCCATATGGTGCATATGGTCCATATAGAATAACTGACACTGCTATAGCTCGGAAGAGATCCTGTTTTATTTTATAGGAGAGATCAGAATTTCATAAAATTAATAACTAGTCATTTGCAGTCCACGACTTTGGTTGTTTTATGATGACTTTGCTTTCAATAGACGAGATGTTCTTGCCAATGTATATGAACGGATCTACTAATTTCAGACGCTTTGAACTTAAAGTGGAGATAGCTCCCTCTTATCCATATTTACCAACCCCTCCGCTCGAGCAGGATATGACACAAGGTCAATTTTTAAGCGGAGTTTAACAGGTTTGAATTCAGAGTTTTCCTTCTCCTACTCTAGTAGCCTCACCAAAGCTGAAGAAGCCAGTCTGCCCTACTATTTACCTATAGGTAGAAGGGGAATAATTGGATTCATACCTTTCCCAAGGGTATTAGTGCTATGTGAAATGATATCAGTCTCGTCCTGGATTTGAACCCATGTCACTGTGTCCATTTCATACAACGATAACCATTACACCACGGGCACGTCCTTCTTATCTAAAACACATGAGCTCTGTTTTATTTGCGTTCACTTAAAAGCCAATGCCTCATGCTGATTGTTCCTGGCTTGCAGCTGGGATTTGGCTTGGGCAGGTGTATTTGCGAATTGCGCTGGATCATCTGTGTAGTCAATGTCTGTCAGAGTTTCTGCAGAATATCGTCTGCTTCTTGCCCTTTTTTAGTATGTAACCCTTTTCTTTTATTTGATCTATTGATATTCAAGGTATGTTATCTAGGCAGAATATAAACATACATGCCACTAATGTATCTCCAAGCAAAATTCCAGTGACAACGTTGAAGAAGTCAGTGACGTCATCAAATGAGCAAACTATTGCTTTCGTGTTTTTATAAAGCATTATAACCTGTATGCAAAAACAAAACAGAAGAAACAACGACACAGAAAATATATGAATGTACAATAAACGTAATTGCCTAACCTAGAAGAATTGATATGCCGTTAAAATCAATTTATTAATCAATCAAACTAGATTGAATTGTTTAGATTGATGGTATAATTTTCCTGGGGCAGTTTTACTTGTGACGCAACCAGACACCAATAGTTAGAACCTAACAATATTTTCTCAGTTATGAAAGATGATACAAGATCAGTTCAATAATTGAGTCTGAAAGGCATGAACTCGTTATTCCCGCTCCTCGTTACGTCTTAAATATTAACATCACTATCCTTCTACAAGAATTACTTTCCCATTAAATCACACCCGATGGTTGATATCATCATCATCATATCGCGCTGGTAGCACGGATATCCCTGACCCTCTCTCGCCACTCCTCCCTATCGTTCATCGCCCTAGGTAGGTCTTCAGGACAACATCCTGTATCCTCACATAGCTGCTGAATGTACGTTCGAGCTGGTCGTCCTGCTTTTGCGCGGCCATGTGTGGGGATCCATAAGAGTACATCTCTTATGAGTTCATCTCTGCTTCTCCAACAGTGTCCTGCATGTCTGGTTCGTCTAACTTGGATAGTTTTCGTGATAGGGGGTAGGTGGGCGTACAGTTGGTGTCTTGTGGGGTGTTGCTGCCAGGACTTGTTCCGGATTGCACGCAGCATTCTTGTGTAATTGCCATCTAGCTTCTTCTCCAGTCGTTTTGTTAGCGTCCATGTAGTGCATCCATATAGCAGTATCGATGTGACCGCTGCCTGGAAGAAACTGCGTTTCATTTTATCGGTTAGGTCTGATTTCCATATAATCGATAGCCTATTGATAGCTGTCCATGCTTTCGTTAACCTCGTTTCGATGTCCTTTTCGGTTGATTCGACGCTGCTTCCTAGGTACGTGAATTTGTCTACTAGTTTAAGTGCGGTTCCTTCTAGAGTGGAGATGTCCCCCGTTTGGTTATAGCACATATATTCCGTTTTGTGTGCATTAACATAGAGGCCTATGGTTGCTGCTGCTCGTTCCAAACTATGCAGAAGTGTTTCGGCTTGGTCAGGTGTATTTGCCAGTATCGCTATGTCATCGGCGTAGTCGGCATCGGTAATTGTTGTTGCGGGGTATCTTCTGCTTCTTTTCTTCGTCAGTTCGAAGCCGTTCTCTTTGATTTTGTCAATCGATGTTCTAAGTACGTAGTCTAGACAAATGATAAAGAGGTACGGGGCCAGCGTGTCCCCTTGTAGTACTCCTGCTACAATGTCAAAGTATTCTGTGTCTCCATCCGGTGATCGTACTTTTACTTTAGTGTTTCTATAGAGAATCGTTATTGCCGCTACGGTTTCTTTAGGTATGCCGTACGCTAGTAGGATTTGTTCCATCTTTCCTCTGTGAATGGAGTTGAAAGCCTTGGTAAAGTCGACAAATATTAATGTCGCTTGTAGGTTCTTTGCCCGTACACCTTCGAGGATTCTGCGGATGGTTAATATTTGTGAGGTCGTGGATCTATTTCTTCGGAAGCCATCTACAATGCCCTACTACG
Source organism: Sepioteuthis lessoniana (assembly GCA_963585895.1). Classification (NCBI taxonomy): domain Eukaryota; kingdom Metazoa; phylum Mollusca; class Cephalopoda; order Myopsida; family Loliginidae; genus Sepioteuthis; species Sepioteuthis lessoniana. The sequence continues at coordinate 9,309,200 of OY757928.1, read as the reverse complement.
AAACCGAATAGAACCCAAAATCGACAACATACTTAGAAAAAACCAAAATGGCATGGTTGATATACTCTTTAGTAAAGAAAACAACTAACCTTTCTTGTGACTAACAGTCAAATTGTTGCATAAACTTTCCACTTGGTTGTTTGTTTTAAATCTGTTCACTTATTTCAAATATTTCAGTTAAATTTTTATTTAGATAAAGTTGAACCTAGAATTAAAACTTATTTCATTTAATTTAAAGGGGAATTGAAAATTTGATCTTGCCTATTAATTTGTTAGAATGCTGCGAGCAATATTGAACAACTAGAGGAGGCAACACCCAACAAAGCAGCAGCTGTACGGCCACCTACCATCCATCATAAAAACTATCCAAGTTAGACGAACCAGACATGTAGGACACTGCTGGAGAATTAGGGGCGAGCTCATAAAGGATGTACTCCTATGGACCCCTTCACATGGCCGTGAAAATGCATGGCTGCTAATTCGAACTTATATACAGCAGATCTGTGAGGATACGGGGTGTAGCCCTGGGGACCTACCGGAAGCGATGAACGATTGGGAGGGGTGGCGAGAGAGGGTCAGGGATATCCGTGCTGATGGCACGACATAATGATGATGATGATGACTAATGGTTGATTTTAATTAGTCTATTCCTAGTCTTGTTATGTATATGTGTTTTAGATCGGTTTTTACTCGAGTAAATACGGTAAAAAGAATTACTATTCTCAACCCAGTCAGCTGGAGCTGAAGAATATGCTTATTGGATATCTACAGAAGAATACCCCGCCCCCAATGAGTGTCCTGGATATGGTATAAAACCACCTGATCATGATGATCCAGTCCAGGAGCTTTGGGGAATATGGGGTACTCCTTCATTGCCATTATACCCAGGTCTCTTACGACCCGGAATTGTTGTATCTGTTCGGGTCTAATCTAATGATCAAAGGGAATTAGGTAATCGTTTATTCTACTTGAAACCATTTAACTGTGTGAAAACAAATGATTAATCTTAAATTGAATTATTAAAATAACATAGTGTGGGTTTACATGTTAGTTGTTGATTTATTGTTTAGTTCCCCTACCATTTAATGTTGTTTTATATCTGAAAAAGGCATTTGAAGTACACGATGTGAAACGACACGGACAAAAATACATTTAAAATAAAGCAGAACAAACAAAATTAAATTTATATATCATGAAATACATGAAAAAGAAACATTACAAATATTCTAATATAGTCTGTTGAATATTCCTCTGTGTGTGTGTGTGTGTGTGTGTGTGTGCTAACACGAATACTTTGAAAAAAAGACGTGTTCTGTAGATAATAGAATGCATGTTGACAAAGTATTTCTACTGAATTCTAATTATGTATGTGAGGAGGAACGTATCTTCTCCCATGTTGGTTGTTTGTTTCTTTCAGTGGTTTGACGAAATTAATGTGGTTGTTTTCGAGGCTGGAGCAAGTCTAACCGTAAAGGTAAAACAAGGAGGAAAATGGTTGCAGAACGTATAAATTTTTGTGGGGTTGACTGCTAGAAGTCAAAATGTAAAAGAGAGAGAGAGTGTGTGTGTGTGTGTGTGTGTGTGCTGTCTCTGGAAGTCAAAATGGAAAGAATGAGTTCTTGAAACACGAGAGTATATATAGGCAATCTTTGTCATGCAGTCGACTCCAAAATCGCGAGACAAAAGTTGCGGACGTAGTTGTGAGCATTAACCACGTGTCTTTCCTGACCAATAGTTTCCAGAGACTGATTAGTTTACCGACGTCCGCCATCTTTGTTTTGGGAACAAGTGGCATCACGGCCATTTTAAAATATAGGAGTGTAAATCCTATAATAGCAATACTTGAAAACATTTAACTTTGTGAAAACAATGAGTTCTGGATCGTTTAAAAATAATGTTACCTAAAAAGAATAATATTACCGAACTATTCGTTCACAAATCACACGCGCACACACACATGTATGCATGTGTGTATAAATGTATGTATAAACAGTATTTGGCATTTGATAACCTACAAGGATTGATATGCTATAACACACAACTAATGAATAACTATTTTCAAGGGTTTTGCTTCGACGATGATAAAATATATATTGCGTTCTCTTATTTCTGCTGTTTGAAAAAATAAAAAGACATCCCACTTTCTGTGAAACAACACGTGAGTCATTGACTTTGAATCAGGAACAGAATGTTTCTCTGAACACACACACAAAAAAAAAACTCCTGGTGGTTAACCAGAGAACTATTCTCTCCCCTAATTTTGACAGCTGGTAAAATTTGTTCGACGAAGGAACGGGTTTAAATCAGTGACATTTTTTCTTGGCCCATTTCACTAATGTGCGAAACATTCTTGCGTTTTTAGCTGGATTTTACAGCGTTTCTTCTTTCTTTTTAATTTCCAAAGAATTCTAAACATTTCACTGTAGATCCATAAAATTTTGTTTTCAAATTTTGAAGAGTTGATATTTGGAAAAAGCAGGGGCATATTTATTTATTGCGTGAAGCAAACAAGAGACTTGGCAGGGTAGGGCGTTCATTTAAAACTTTAAAATGATATTAAAATTGAACTGCGTAATGGGTTATTAACATTAATATTCATGAGAAAAATTTTCTATCCATTTGTAGTGTCGTAAAAATATAGAAAGGAATGTGAACTAAAACAAAATGAAATAATAGTCAATATAAATTCTCGACCAGTTTGGACATATTTTAAAATTTTTTAATGATTATGGATTGCCACCAAAGAGCCGTGAAAATAAAATTCTCAAAAACTTTTTTCTAAGTTAGAAAAGATTTTCCTGAACTTCTTGATAAAAAAAAACAAGTTAGGAGGGTAACGTGAATATTCAACTGAATTATTCGCTACGATTTCGTAACGAAATGTTGCATAGTCTTAAATTGATTGATTGATTGATTTAACGATATGTCTTGGGTTATTCTATGCCTAGAGGTTAGAATGTTAAGGGTATTAGTGCTATGTGAAATGCAATTAGCCTGGTCCAGGATTTGAACTCCTGTCGCCTTGTCCATTTCCTACGACGATAACCATTACACCACGGGCATTTCCTTGTACATTGCACATTTATTGTCATATTTTAGTTTGGTTCGTATATTTGATTTGGGATAGCCCTTTTGGACTATTTAATACCAAATACTGTTTTACACACACACGCGCGCGCGTGCGTGCGCGCACACACATATATATAATCATATATATATATTAAATAACTTATTGAATAATAGCACTTACGGTAAGGGGAAAAAAAAACAAATAATTCGAAGATAAAAATATGCAACGAATCACTGCCTAGGGAAAAAATATATATATCGGGAAAAAAAAGTAAAGACCAACCTTGTCACAGCAATTGAAAAAAATCAACAGATACGCAATCGATTGGTCAAAAGAAAAAAACACCGTAAATAGCCGCTAAGCTTCAAGTGCAAAAAGTGTTCAATACTAAGTAGAGCAATATATATATATATATGTGTGTGTGTGTGTGTGTGTGTATAGAATTTATAAGTGAATAGTTTGTAGGTAACTTCCTTTTTAGACGAGTTCGATCCCCTCTCATTGCAGACAAATGGTTTCAAGAATTGCAATTTAACAGTAATAATTCTATTTGATATTAATCATGGGTGCCTTGGATGTTGTAATGGTTAGCAAGCTTAACTAGCAAACTTTCTAGAGTAAGTTCAAGTCTCCTTGGGGGCCCCATACACACAGCCTTGTACCATATTTAAGCAAAAACACTTTGTGAATTTTTGTTTAATATTAATCGTATGTTTATGCTGAGGTAAATAGTCTCAAATATTGATATCCCAGAATAGTTCTGACCCATAGAGAGGCCCCTAAAAGGTACGACCACTCTGTGTAAGATTGAAGCTGGAAGTACTGGTAGTGAAGAGTTACTCTACTCTCCCCAGAGCTGCAGATGCAATTTAATGTCGTACTCAGGATAACTCTTTTGAGGAGGCAGACTTAATCCTCTCCAGGGGATACAGTCATCATAACTAAGCTCTATTGATGGGAAGCCTTAATATTATAGCAGAGTAGTCTTCCTGGTTACTGTAATAGAAGATTAATGAAATGAATTATTAAGAGAACACATAAAACCAATAACAGGAGTTTGAGTTGAAACTGACGTTGTCTTTTCACGAATCATTTTTTGGTAAGGTGCAAAAGTTTACAAAAAATATGTATTTATTTTTGTATATGTACAGTGTACGTAAATATTTTAGTATTCTTTTGTTTATTTACGTGTCAGTCTTGAATTTCATTTTGGATAAACTAATCATCGTAAAACTTTGGTCCGACGTAGGAGATTCGAACCTCTGTACACTGTGACAGCAGCATGGTTACTAATTTGTGGGACAAAAGCTAGAGTTCAAACCGATCAGATCTTAGCAAAAAAAAAAAAAAATAACAGGGAAATGTTCTTTCTAGAAAGTATAATACATGTGCTTTTTTTTATATTTAGTAAGAGGACACACGTGGGTTAGAAAATGTCACAACCTAAAACACGTAGAACTCGACTGATCTATACTACAATGCTCAAACCTGTGCATTTATGTATATGTGTGCCAGGGAATTGCGACAATGACCTAATGACTTTATATTATGGTGAATATTAATTTGAAGTCTAATATAGACTACACGATGCTGATCCAGAAATATATTTGCGGTCAAGGGAAGTTATCAAGTGGCAAAATATGTTCAGAGTGCAGTAAAAACGCTGATACGAATTACGTTGGTCGGTTTCTTTCTTTAATGTTATATCAACCTTCATGGGTTATTTAATGCCAAAGCGACCCCTTAGAAGAACAGTAGTGGTACTATTTAACCTATAGCTTGTGGAATAAAAGGGGTTCATACTTTATTTGTATTAGTCATACTTTAGTATTAGTCTGAAAGCAACTGGAGTTCGAACGCGTTTACTTCGAGGCTGCAGTCCAACTCTTTAACCATTGCGTTACACCATTGATAGGTATTTAAAAAATATTTGATATTTCTGACCTCATAAAAAACGAGACAAATGATGATAGATTAATCTTTTTCACATGGCCAGATGTTAGATGTTTTTATTAACGAACCTCTGAGACACAAACTGTTGTTGGCAAACAGAAATTACTTGGCTTACTTTACCAATATCCTTTGAAAAGTCACAAATCCAACTGTTTTTCCCTCTTTTATTGGTAGATAGAAAAGTAGTGTGTGTTCTATAGACTAGGTAGTCTAGGTTTGGGTTGGTTGGTTTTTATGGTATATCAACCTTTGTAGGTTATTTAACGCCAAATCAACTTTTATGTAAATAATAAGTTCTATTTAAAACAATTCGGTTTAGCATGAGTACATTTTAATAATCAAAAACATTTCTATTTCAAACTATTCAGTTCATTCAAACAGTTCTCATTCAGCTAATTCAGTTTAGCGTAAGTACAGATTTTGTTTACACACAATAAATTGTTAAAACAGTTCTATATATAACAATTCAGTTTAGTGTAATACAGTTTCAATGTTAAAAAAACAGTTTTATTTCAAATAATTCAGGTTAGCATAGGCACGCAGTTTAAATGTAAGTACAGTTTAAATAATCAAAAACGTTTCTATTTCAAGCTATTCAATTTAATCAAACAATTCAGTTTAGCATAAGTATGCCGTAAGTTCTATTTAACCCATAGATAAGGCCCTATCAAGTGCTACCACGCCGGGCCAGAGTGGACCTGGAAGCAACAGCAATAAAGAGGTACTCTGCATTCCCCCAAACTCCAGCATTACTGGAGCCTCACCATCAAATTGTTTAGTATCATATCCAGGACACTCGTTGAGGGTGGAGGTTACCCCTCGGCAGAGATGCAGTCGGTGTATTCTACAGCCCTAGCCGACTGGGCAAGGTTTGGTTGTGTTGGGTTGGGTTTTTATGGCATATCAACCATTGTAGGTTTTGCCAATTTTTCTTTACACATATATATCAAATATATATGATTGATAAAAACATTTTGTTGTTAATGTTTTAAACGAGCCTAAGCTCGTTCTTTTGCACACAGTTAACTGGTTCCAAATATTGCTATGTGTTCCCAGACAATTCGTTTAAACATCAGTCATTCGTTTATACAGATGTAAATGATTTAACAGTTCTATTTCTAACATTTCGATTTAGCATAAGTCATTCGTTTGTACTCAGTTTAAATATCAAACAGTTCTATTTGACCCTATCAAGTGCTACCACTCTGGATCAGAATGGACCCGGGAGCAATGGCAATATAGGGGTACAAAGCTCCAACATTACTGAAGCCTTATCATCAGATTGTTTAAAGACATATCCAGAACACTCATTAGTGGAGGTCTTAACCCTGTGCAGATATGCAGTCGGTGTATTCTGTGGCTCCAGTTGACTGGACATAAAATCATTTAGGCCTTTGGCTGCATACAGTACCAATATCCTTGTGAGCGTTATAAATCCATCTTGTCTCTACTCGTTTATGGGCAGAATGGCAGATTGGGTTCTTTAGATTGATGGGTCTAGGAAATGAAAAATCTCTGATTTCAAAACATTCTTATTCCGCTTAAAAACTGACATTGTGTCATATTTTATCCTAGACGGAAGGGTTGGGAAAATACATAATTACCTGTTGTGTCAAAATGGTCACCCATCAAAATAATGGTCACCCATCTAAATACTTTTCTTGCGGAGATATGGTGGATTTGGTTTGGTTTTCGGATCATGACTATATATCTATCCCAATACATCAAATGCAAATTACATCCAATAAAGTAAAGTTAGCGACCTTTATCTAGGGTGACCGAAAGGCTCCCTTTTCAATAGCTACTACACTGAGGTGTAGAAGAGAGCGCTACTCCATACCCTGGTTTGCTCCACTTTACCCTTGATCCATACCTTATGATGCTGAGTGTTAAGCAAGCTGACGCATCAAATAACATTTTTTGAGTCTCTGGTATGAGTCGACCTGGGATTGAACCCCGATCTTCCCGACCATTGGCGAACACTCTGCTCATTAGGCAAACGGCCCAGTTATTACATCCAATACTATCCACTATCATTAAAGCTAATATATATATATATATATATATATATAATGCAATAAAAACACGAAAGTAAAAGTTTGCTCTCCGGATGGAGACATAGACTACTTCGACATTGTAACCCCATACCTGTTTATTATCTGTTTTGACTACGTGCTTAGAACATCTATTGATAGCGGTTTCAAGCTGGCAAAGAAAAGAAGCTGAAGATACCCCGCACAAACGATTACGGACGCAGACTACGCCGATGACATAGCGCTTCTGGCAAATACACCCGCCCAAGCCGAAACCCTGCCACATAGTCTGAAACGAGCAGCTGCTGGCAAAAGCCTCCATGTCAACGCAAACAAGGCATAATACATGTGCTTTAATCAAAGAGGCAGCATCTCCACACTAAACGGTAGTTCTCTAAAACTAGAGGACAAGGTAACCTACTAGGAAGTAGTGTCTCATCGACCGCGACAGACATCAACAAGCGACTAGCAAAGGCAGGGACAGCTTTCGATAGGCTGTCATATGAATGTCAGACCTGACTGACAAAATAAAATGCATTTTTCCAAGCAGCGGTCGTGTCGATACTGCCATATGGATGCACTAAATAGACGCTAATTAAATAAATGGAGAAAAAGCTTGACGGCAATTACACAAAAATGCTGCGAACAATATTAAATAAGTCCTGGAGGCAGCACCTCACAAAGCAACTGCTGTATGGCCACCTACCACGCATCACGTAGACTATCCAAGTTAGACGAACCAGACATGCGGTACACTCCTGTGGACGGAAGGGCAAACTCATAAGTGACATACTCCTGAGGACCCCTTCACATGGACGAGCAAAGGCAAGACAACCAGATAGAACCTACTTACCACAGCTCGGTGCCGATACAGTCTATGGCCTTGAAAACCTGCCGGGAGCAATGGACGACAGAGACGGGTGACGAGAGAGGTTCAGGGAGATCCATGTTGGCAGCCCGACATGATGTATATATATATATATATATATATATTAAATCTAATTAAATTTAATTAATTTGATATATATATATATATATATATATATTAAAGCTTATTAAAGCTAATATATATATATATATATATATATATATATACATGTACATATATATATATATATATATATAGAGAGAGAGAGAGAGAGAGATTGGTTTTAATGATATTTTCTTATATATATTCTAGCAATGATATATATATATATATATATATATATATATATATATATATATATATATATCATTGTCTTTTATCTTTTTCACAGGCATTACAACATATCTTCGTTAATTATAACTATTAACTAAATTTTGAAAATGTATTCATCAAATCTAAAGTTAAACTTGCCATATTCATCCGTTCTCAACCCAAGTAGTAAAACAATCATCATTAAAGATAAGGGATGTATTTAAAGGACTTTTTATTTGTTTTTATCTCTGATTTACTATGGGTTACTGCTTTGTTTACACCAAGCGTGGTGTACGGAATGTGACATTGGGTTTATTCGAATGTATCAGACACAACCGAAGAACCATGAAAATTAAATATTTCGAATAACTATTTATTTGTAGATGTAGTATTAACCACATTTTTGAGAAAAAAATGAATATCAAAGGCTTTTTTGTTTAGATAAAATTAATTCTCCTTAGGGTTTCGAAACTCAATTGTGATAGAGAAACTAAGTGCATATAGAAAGGGAGGGAGCCTTCTCCTTCTCGCAATGATTACCAATAAAGTGGGTAAGCTTTGTAAGAAAGAAAACCTTTTGTAATATGTGGAACAGTAAACTATAGAAGGTAGAATATACTACAGTCAACTATGAAACAAAATCAAATTGGAATCCTTTACTCCTTCTAAATTAGAAGCATCAATAAAATAATGGACTGATGCTAACTATGAAATGTCCATTAGAATTCTTCTGTCCTTCCAAAATAGAAGCATTAATATTATCTTGGGTCGCTGTTAACTATGAAATGCAAATTGGGATCTTTCACTCCTTCCAAAATAGAGGTATCAATAAGTTAATGGACTGATGTTAACAATGAAATGCTAATTAGAATTCTTCACCCCCTTCCTCAATAGGATCATCAATATAATTATGGACCGTTGTTAACTCTGAAATGCTAATTAGAATCCTTCACTAAATAGAAGCGTTAATATCATCATGGACTGACGGAAACTATGGAATGCTTATTAGAATCCTTCACTAAATAGAAGCGTTAATATCATCATGGACAGATGAAAACTATGGAATGCTAATTAGAATCCTTCACTAAATAGAAGCGTTGATATCATCATGGACAGATGAAAACTATGGAATGCTAATTAGAATCCTTCACTAAATAGAAGCGTTGATATCATCATGGACTGATGGAAACTATGGAATGCTAATTAGAATCCTTCACTAAATAGAAGCGTTAATATCATCATGGACTGATGGAAACTATGGAATGCTAATTAGAATCCTTCACTAAATAGAAGCGTTGATATCATCATGGACTGATGGAAACTATGGAATGCTAATTAGAATCCTTCACCTTTTCCTAAATAGAAGCATTATTATTACAGCTGTTAATTATGAAATACTAATTAGAATATTTCACTCCTTCCTAAATAGAAGTATCAATATAATAATGGACTGCTTTTAAAACAGGAATCCCAAGATTTCAAGGTTCGTTTAGTGAATGTTAAGAAAAGAAAAATTATCTCATACGTTTTCTTTTTACTCTGACTTCTTCATTTTGTATGTGTACGCGCGAGCGAGTGTGTGTGTGTGTGTGTGTGCGTTTTCGAGAGAGAGAGAGAGAGAGAGAGAGAGAGAGGGAGAGAGACAAAGACAGAGAGACACAGAGCAAGGTATGGAGAGTGCGAGAAAATAAGATAAAGAGTGAGATGTTGTTCTAAAAAAAATGGACGTGTGTCAAGCAGTCAAGCAAGCAAAGTTAAATATCTAAAAGAATGAAATCTTCAAGCTTTCTAGGCAGGAAGTGAACGTTAAATGGGAGGTCAAAACACGCAGCAACCCATGACAGTAGAATGTTGGGGATTTGGTCAGTGCGCAGTACCTGTTACTCTGGTCAGACATATTGGTCAATAAGGTTTTTGTCTTACTCATCTTGATTCACTCCACCTCTTCTGACCGATTGGTCTTCTGATGGATACAAAGTGGACACAATAACAGCATTTGATGGCTGCTTCTTGTACAAACCCTTATGTTGAAATTGAAATGAAAGAAGGGAAAAAAGCGTAACACTGCAATATTGTAGTAATGCCCCTTATGAAAAGGCAAGACGTAGTGCGTAAGGAATGAGGGGAAGGGAGACTGTTCCTGCCGAGAAGGTTGTAGAATGGACATAAAAATCTTTTGATTGCAATCCAAATGTCCGGCGAAACAATGGAATAAGATTGATTTAAACACAAGTCGAGCACTTAAAGAGACGGGTGTGAGTACAGATAGACAGATGGAGAAACAGGTTGGCGAAAATTTACTTTGGCCTGAACAATGACCATTCAGTTGGGAAAGCAGACAAAATGTTCTACTTTATATTTTATCTATATTTTATTTATACTGACATTTTTTTATTGACTCATACGTTTGCCTGAGATAGAGACAAGATTGGATGATTATTATGTTGCAGCGAACGGTTTTGCAAAGTAGTCTATATAGATCCCTTGGAAGGTGAATAAAATTTTGGCAGGATGAATAAAAGCATAGAAATCCGAGGGGAGTGATTTTATTTTTTTATATTTATAAATCCCTTCAGCTTAGTCGGCTGGAAATGTAGAGTATGCTAACTAAATCACTGCTGAGGGATAAAAAAAACCTACAGGTGTGCTGTATATGATACTAAACCATCTGATGTTGGGACTCCAGTTCTAGAGTTTTGGGGAATGTTTACCCCTTCATTGCCATTACTCCCAGGTTTACACTGACTTGGAGTGGTAGTACTAATTAAAAATTGGAAAAAAGAGATTCTTTACGATATAAATAATTGTCTCCCTTGGATATTCGGTACGTGTATTTTGGACATTTTGAGGTCAGATGAGATGCTAGAATCTTTCTTGTGTTCTATCTTTGTTCTTCTTTGAACGGTTAAGATGTATTCTTTTCATTTCTGTAAGTTGAACAGAAGCGATCCTATGTCTCAACCTCGGCAATGGACTTTGTCTCGACTTAGCATTGAAACGTTAAGACCACAGAATTAAAACACTGAACTCAGCAAGACTTTTACCGTTTTTGTAGTGCTTTCAGATACTGCTTGTTTTGGAAAATATATGTGCACATTTTATTTGTTGGAATACATTTATGCATTTTTCTTAATAAATTTTGTATGTTTATTATCTATGTACGAAGATCATCCAATGAATAAGGGGATTTTTTTAAAACCCAAATATTTTTCCTGAAATGTAGACTCTGTATGATTCATTATTGGTTTATAGCAAAAATTATTCCAATCCCTCAAAAATATTTGTTTTGAAGTTATTCCAAATGGAAATAAATCAAATAGAGTACTCCAGGCTTGAACAGAGATTTGTCATCAAATTTCTGATGGCTGAGAAGTGAAAACCATGTAAAAAATGTGTGATGTGTACGGAGAAGTATGTTTTAGTTTTAAAGAATTAACGAAAATTATTTCAACGTGGGTTTAATCGAAAAGACAGTTCATGTAATGAAAACACTCTGACTCTCCGGTAAAGAAAAAGTTCCAGACACACTGGTCAGTAAAGAAGGTCATGCTGACATTCTTCTGAGATATGAAAAGACCTATCGGTCGATCTCCTTTACAATGAGCAAAGTTAAACAGTCCTTCCTATTGCCTAATCCCTTGGGCAAAATCCACATTATTTATTCGATAACGCGTTCTAAATATTTCTATTCGTATATGATCTTATCTTGGATTTCCTTCTGTTTATTTAGTATTAGAGTATTATTAGATATACTAAAGCTAATATCAGGTCATTTTGAGTGGGCACGAAACTAAATAGCATTCCTATCATCAACCAACTCAATAATTCCTTTTCTGACTAGTCATCCACACAGACGATCATGTCACAACATCCGAAGCAAGTGTCCAAGACAAAGTAAAAAACTTCAAAACGTTCTTTCAATTCTTCCTTATCGGTATCCTTTACGTTGCGATAAATCTTTCCCTGAAAAAGATTTGAATTGTATATTATAAAGTACGGTCTACAACTCGACCTTTAAAGCCAAAAAAAATCTCTACAAAACTGGCGCTCGACTTAAACGTCAGGGCGAAAATCCAGACTTTTACCACTGAATACGCTGAACAATCGATATTAACTACAGAGTGGAACGATAAAATTGTCTCCCTAGAAAAGACGACATGATTCCATTTCCGTTTAATGAAAACCGGTTTTCTTTTTGTTGTTGCAGACCATCTACTAGTTGGCCAGTTGTGTACAAATCCCAAGAGCGATAGCAGCTTTCTATCATGTTTGAAAGTGACACAATGTTCAACGAGCGAGATCGGAGATGCGCCGCGGTACAAATCATGCTCCCTACCGATCCAACTTATGACAACAGGACCATTGCCAGCACCCTCAAAATACAAATTCGGACGGTTCAACGTGCCCAGGATGATGAAAACAAAGTTTCCGGCTACGGTTATGGTCTTTGGTGTGGTTTCAAGTGAGGGCCTCATCATGCCACCTCACATCTTCGAAGTCTGCTTGAAAGTCAACACGAAAGTGTACCTGGATTAGCTGAAGAGTGTGATGATCCCCTGGTGCAATCAGGTGGCTGGTGGCAGACCCTGGGTGTGGCAGCAGGACCACAAGTCCAAAGAGACCCAGGCTTGGCTTCAGAAGGAGTGCTACGACTTTGTACCCTTCTCTCACTGGTCCACCTCCTCCCTGACCTGAACCTGCTGGACTGCTTCGTTTGGTCATACGTCGAGAACATCACCAACATGACCTCCCACAACACCAAAGCCAGCCTGATCGCCGCCATCCGCCGAGTATTTGCCTCGCTCCCGCCGGCGCTTATCGAAAAGGCACGCTTCCAGTTCCGGATCCGTATCGAGGCGGTGATTGAGGCTAAAGGCGGCTACATTAAATAGATGTCAGCTCAACTACATAATCAAGTTACCTAAACTGATTTTTTCAATAAAAATTTTTAAATAAAGCTGTAGTGTTGTTTTCTTTAGGACGACAATTTTATCGTTCCACCCTGTACTTACCGTACTTCCAACTGTTTGGTGAACATATTTAACAAATTGTTATTTATATCGCACCACATTTTAAATAAAGATTACTTGAAAGTTATTTTATTAACGATTAAAACCTACGTTCTAAGATAGCGCAGAGTTTTTCAAAAGTATTTACTTATACAATTTTCAAGTTAAACTTCGATACTAACATGCTAAGAAATTATTTGACAATAAAAAATGAATGATCACATTCTTTTATTCTTGAAAATCTTTCTTAAATTCTGTTCATTATTTGTAGTATCTTTAGGGATCAACCTGTACAACAAGTATTGGTCTAACCCAGAATTTTGAATAGAAAATCTTGGGGTCAAATTATGTGCCAGGTTGACTTACACACTGCAATTTACGGGATGCATTTAGCTGCAAATGAGTAACTCATAAGCTTGTAGCTATTTCAATGGAATGTATAATAAATTACTGATTTACAAATACGAAACGTGTGTGTGTGTGTGTGTGTGTGTGTGTGTGTGTGTGTGTGTGTGTGAGAGAGAGAGAGAGAGAGAGAGAGAGAGAGAGAGAGAGAGAAAGATCATCATACCTAATGAAGATTAAAGTATCTTAAATGGCCCCGGAGTTAGCATGACTTCAGAATTCGGCCGCCCGAGTTTACTTAAATCATTCACTTTGTTGCCATTACTTGCAGATGAACACAAAACCAGAATAGTTGTAAAGGTCCCATTTATGGGTCAATTAAATCAATTTAAAAGTTATTTGTATTTGACAGGACATTATTTTTTGCACACAGTTAAGTGATTTCAAGTATTTCTAACACGAATAATTCTATTTATTATCAATTATTTTTTGTACAATCACTGGTCGAGTCATACCAAAGACTCAAAAAAATGGTACTTGATGTGCAACACTCAGCATTATAAGGTACGGATCAAGGGTAAAGTGAGGCAATCCAGAGAATGGAGTAGTACCCTCCCCTACACCTCGGTGTAGTAGCTAATGTAAAGAGAGCCTTCGGTCTCCCTCGGTTACGGTCACCAACTTTCCTTACAATTGCTATGCAACTGTAACAATTTAATTTAACATGTCATTTGTTTGAACACAGTTAAACGATTATATATATATAATTTGAACGAATAGTTTGTTGGTAATTTTATTTTTAAATGAGTTGTTTTGGTTTGGTTTGTTGGGTTTTATGGCATATCAACCTTTGTTGGTTATTTAACGCCAAATCCATTTTAATGTAAATAATCAGTTCTATTTAAAACAATTCAGTTTAGCATGAGTACCCAGTTTAATTGTCAAAAACATTTCTATTTCAAACTATTCCAGCAGTTATATATAAGAATTCAGTTTAGTGTAAGTACAGTTTCAATGTCAAAAACAGTTCAATTTCAAATAATTCAGTTTAGCATACGCACGCAGTTTAAATGTAAGTAGAGTTTAATTGTGAAAAACATTTCTGTTTCGAGCTATTCAGTTTAGTCAAGCAGTTCTAATTCAGCTAATTCAATTTAGTATAAGTACAGATTTTCTTAACACACAATTACTTGTCAAAACAGTTCTAAGTTAAACAATTCAGTTTAGTGTAAATACAGTTTCAATGTCAAAAACAGTTCTATTTGAAATAATTCAGTTTAGCATAAGCACGCAGTTTAAATGTAAGTACGGTTTAATTATCAAAAACATTTCTATCTCAAGCTAATCAGTTTAATCAAACAATTCAGTTTAGCATAAGTATGCCGTTAGTTCTATTTAACCCATAGATAGGGCCCTATTAGGTGCTACCATGCTGGGCCAGAGTGGAACAGGGAGCAATGGCAATGAAGGGGTGCTCTGTATTCCCCAAAGCTCCAGCATTACTGAGACCTCAACATCAGACTGTTTAGTGTCATATGCAGGACACTTGTTGAGGTGGTGGTGGGGGTCTTACTCCTCTGCAGAGGTACAGTCAGTGTATTCTACAGCCCCAGCCGACTGAGCAAAGTGATAAATTGGAACTAATTCACTAGCACAAAAATATCGTTATTGTTTCTACACAGTTTTCCATTATTGCGATAAAATACAAATATTTTTAATTAATATCAATCATTTGTTTGTACACAACGAAGTGGTTTCAAGAATTCCGATTTACCAGTAATTATTGGTTGGTTGGTTTGAGTTTGGGTTTTATGGCATATCAACTTTTGCAGGTCATTTAACGCCAAATTCTGTCTATATATATATATATACCTTTTATCAATGAATACTTAGTAGGTAAAATTTTCTATCAGCAGGATTTCACTTTTTTGCTCATAATTAATCAGTTTTAATTCGTCATATTTTTTCGTACAACGTTGTTTCTTGCAAGAAGGATAGAACGTCATCTATTTTGATGTTTTCGAACAATTCGGTTAAACTAGTCACTTTGAAAAATCGCTTTCTGATGACAGCGAAAACTCTGCATTCTATAAGAATGTATGTAACCGTGTAAGTTGTCTGATACGTCAAGCACTGTGGTTGTAGTTCCTGTTTCAATATGAAAGCGTGAGTACCAGTAATTATTGTATTCAACACTATTTATTCATTTGCATTGAGTCAAATGGTTCCAAGTATTGCTATGTAATACCAATAATTCTATTTCCCATACAGGTAAATGGTTTCAACCATTCCACACTAAAAGTTTTTTTTTGCACACTGTTAAATGATTCCAAGTATTGCTATGTATCACTAACAATTCAATTAAACATTAGTCATTTATTTCCACAGTTAAATGGTTAAACAGTTCTATTTGACCCATAGATAGTACCCTATCAGGTCCTAACACTCCGGAACAGAGTGGACCCGGGAGCATCGGAAATGAAGGGTTACTCCACATTCCTTAAAGTTCCATGGCTGAAGCCTCGCCATCAGATTGTTCCGTATCATATCCAGAACGCTCATTGGCTGGGTTTTTCCACCGTCCAACAAGATACAGTCAGTGTATTCTACAGCTCTGGCTGACTGGGCTAGAAAACATAATTATTAGTATTAGATAGGAATACTTGATACCACATGATTTTATGCATAGAATTTTTTATAAAATAGAAATAGTTACACAAAAAAATATTTGCCCAGTAAGCTTGGGCTGTGGAATACACCGACTGTACCTCTGCAGAAGGGTAAGACCTCATCATCAACGAGTGTCCTGGATATGATACAGCTCTTATCTATGGGTCAAATAGAACTAATCTACGTACTTATACTAAACTAAATTACATGAAATAGAACTGTTTTGATACTTAAACTACATACTTATACTAAACTGAATTGCTTGAGAAAGAACTGTTTTGACATGTGAACTGCGTACTGATGCTAAACTGAATTGTTCGAAATAGAACTGTTTTGACATTTAATTATGCGCAAAAATATACATACTTATACTATACTAAATTGTTTGAATTAGAACTGATTGACTAAACTGAATAGCTTGAAATAGAAATGTTTTTTGACAATTAAACTGTGCACTTATGCTAAACTGAATTGTTTGAAATAGAACTGTTTGCTTGTATAAAAATGGATTTGGCATTAGATAAACTATAAAGCTTGATATGCCATAAAAACCAAACAAACAGACAAACAAAATCATATGAGTGTATATAAATCAGTTATTTTTTTAAACAAATTCTTAGTTCTTACAGTTCTGCCACAAACCTTTTGCGTTAAACCCATTTCTATCACTTGATAGTTATAAACACTTTTCACAGCTTTACTCTAACTGACAGAAACAATTTTGCTACTTGATTTTAAACTATCTAATATCTCTTACTACAGTCAACCTTGTGCCAGATTTGCAGTGGAAAACAGAATATATTGAATTATCCACTGTAAAATAAAGCTGAGGTGAGCAGCTACTCTTGCAGAAATTCGTAAGGAAAGTAAGTTTGTAATTACCCA
>OY757928.1:9274555-9287055 GCA_963585895.1 Sepioteuthis lessoniana | reverse complement strand
ACCAAGATGGGCATCAAGACATTTCCTCAGCTTCCCTATAGTCCAGGCCTTGCTCCCTGTGACTTTTGGTTATTCCCTAAGCTCAAAGGCTGTCATTGTGAGACAATTGAGGAGATGAAAGAGGCTGTGACAAAGGTCATTGACACGCTCACACAAGAGGACTTCCATGGGGCCTTCGAGAAGTTGTTGGAACGGTACAATGAGTGCATTGCAGCAGGAGGAGATTACTTCGAAGGGGACTAGAGTTTCATGTGTGTACTATCAATAAAAGTGCCCATACGAAAAAACTCTGGAAACTTATCGTATGCACCTCGTATGTAACTGAAACTGTCATGTGACCTACCACAGAGTAAATTATCTAAGGTGGATAATTATTTATTGTATCCCTACATGTAGGAATATTTGCGTGTGTATCCTGTCATTCAAACGCCCGACCTGTTTTGCTTACAAATATATTCTGATGTCAGTGAAGAAAACCACCCAAGAAATTAGTTTCAAAGTACTCAGCGTGAGTTGCCTGATATGAATATTTTTTTCACTTCTTGAAGATTTTTTCCGAGTAACTAAGCGCTACATTTCACGGGTGAACCTTTCTATCCCTCTGTATTTTGGCAAAAACCTGTTGGGACTCTCTACCAAATAGTGACCCAGGGAAAATGCAGACAAAAAAAAATAACATGATTTCTTATAACATGTCACAGTATATCCCTAACGATATTTTCATTGAAAAAAATCAATCTTCTTTTAAATCAAAGATACCTGGATCTTATCATTTCTAAAACCTCTGGGAAAAATTATGGAATTTGCACACTTAAAGAATATTCATTTTGTTTGTTTATTTGGCTGTAAATATCAGATTAGATGCAAAATAGTTTTTACCTGATTCCTAAACATTTAGGTCATTCTATAATATTTTCCTCTGCATGGCTTGGAACAAAAATTATATCATTAATTTAAATAACTTAATCTACTTTGTTTTAAGAATACTTTAAAAAGCCAGAATGTTCCGCCATTGAAGAAAAAACGAATTAAAAATTCTCTAAGAGTAGTAGTTCCATAATTTTTCTGTAGTAATATCTTAATTTTCA
This sequence comes from Sepioteuthis lessoniana, assembly GCA_963585895.1. Classification (NCBI taxonomy): domain Eukaryota; kingdom Metazoa; phylum Mollusca; class Cephalopoda; order Myopsida; family Loliginidae; genus Sepioteuthis; species Sepioteuthis lessoniana. The sequence continues at coordinate 9,285,967 of OY757928.1, read as the reverse complement.
TTTACTTCATATCAAAGTAGATCTGGTTCTTTAAAAGAACATAAATTGCAGGACGTGTATAATCCTTATTTTGCTCGTGGTGTAATGGTTATCGTCGTAGGAAATGGACATGGCGACACGAGTTCAAACCTGGACGAGACTGATTGCATTTCACATAGCACTAATACCCTTGGGAAAGGTATGAATCCAATGATTCTCCCTCCAGCTATGGGTAAATAGTAGGACAGGCTGATTTCTTCTGCCTTGGTGAGGCAACTAGTCTAGGAGAAGGAAAACTCTGAATTCAAACCTGTCAAACTCCGCTTAGAAATTGACCTTGTGTTACATCCTGCCCGAGCGGAGGTGTTGGTAAATATGATCAACCTCATTTTGCTCGTAGAAAGAAATTGTTTATTACAGGTGTTATGAAGTTGTACCCTGAAGATAGCCAAATTCATATTATGCTCATAGATATATACTCTCTCTCTCTCTCTCTCTCTCTCTCTCTCTCTCTCTCTCTCTTCTTTGTTTGCCTCGCAAACCAGCAGAAGTAGACGAAAAGTCTGAAGAGTTGAATGCGGGTCAAAGGTGCATGCTGACTGATTGACCTAGCGACCTATTTGAAGGCTGAATACCGATTGGGCGAGAAGCCCACGCCATACGAGGCAGCAAGAAAGTTAAATCTGCAGAGAAGAAAAATCAGACAAGTCAGCCGAGAGATCCCATAACAGAAAGGCTTGTCTGTGGTGCAAAGAGTAAACTGTCTTCCCCAGGCCGGCTCATATGGGAAGATTAAAATGCTGCCAGAACAAGATAAGAAATGCATGGGTATTTTATTTGTTGACTGACAGCGAGAAAAAATAGAGAATAAGAAGCGATTTGAAGATCTGACCAGAAAGAAAGAAAGAGAGAGAAATTAACGGTCGGCGAAACGTGACACCAGAATAAAAAATGAGAGAAAAATTAAAACTCGGTGAAACGCGAGACCCGAAAAAAAGAGAGACATATATATAAAAAAAGTGACAAAAGAAAATGAGAGAGGGAAGTAATCCTACCGCACACAAAACACGTGTAAAAAACATTTGCCCACATCATCACAAGAAAAATTTCTAGGTGAATTATCTCCAAATTGTTAAAATATAAGCATTTTTATTTATGCTGCTAAGACTATTTTACTTCGCATACATGCCTTTATTTTTTGTGTTAATGATAAAATAATTTGTATTCTAATTTGTGCATTTCATGTTGTCTTCATTTTCGGCTTGTTTGAAAATCTGTGTCATAGCTTTCCTTTTTCAATTGTGGTTGAATCACATCTCGAAATAAAATATTGTCCGAGTTAATACCAGCAATACACATGGCGTTGTCCGCGCGATAGGCGTAAGTAAAAGGGACGAGACTAAAAGCTTGTGACCTTCACTGAGAGTAAACCACCCTCCCTGATCTTAGCTGAGTAAGTTTATGAGGACCACTTACCTTAGGATGTGAATCAGTAAGTTACCTAGCATATCATTAGACAGTTCAAACTTGACGGGTGTCTAATTATTGTGACCTTGTGCCAGGTTGAGATAAATTCCAAAACCAAAACTAAATCACACCAAAACAGCCTGTTACACATTAAAATCTATTTAGCTGTCTCTGTGCGTGAGAAAATTCAGTCGGTGCAGGCCAGTCACTTTTAAGCCTACCATTAATATTTCTGTATAACACGCCCTCTGTATAACACGCACACCAAAATTTAGACTACGAAATTCTGGAATAATTTAATACACACTGAGTTTTTAGAATTTGTAGCGGCTGAATTTATATTAAATCCAGCATTCGTTTAGTTTTTTTTATCGGTTTTTACTGACTAAAAATAAGATTGCATTTATATCAAATTATTGTTTAAAACACAAAATTTACAGAGTATATAGTGTCTCAATATAAGTGGGACTCATGCGACTGCTTATTACTCTACTAATAATAATGTTGAGTTCTTTTATTGTTTCAGATTTGAAAATAGTATGCTATAACAACTAGTAATCCTTGATCATAATACCTTGGACAAGGGAGGGAAAAATATTTTGTGTCACTACTTATTTGGAGACAAAATCATTCAAAACTGTTTCAAAATAGTTATAACCCATTTATATTATAGTGATTTATTACGGAGACTAGAAACTCAAAAAAGTTTGCATGTCCTGGAAGCTGGAATGATAAAAATTTTAAAAAAACATTGATTTGATGTCTCTAGCTCAAAGGATGCATTTTCTACATGGCGTGTTCCAAATGACAGGCATTGCGCTTGTCTCAGTAATAAATCATTATCATATTAATGGGTTGCGTCTATTTTGAGACCCCCTGTATTTGGGATAAATGCCCGGACATGTTCACGCAAAAATACAGCTAGCTTGCAGCAAAAATAATCTCATATTAAGAGAAACAAAATTATAAACAAACACACTTTCCTGTGGATATTTCGCAGAAACAGTGCAAAATTTATGAGTTTGATAATAGATATGACTTACTTTCAATCTTGCTGTCCTGAATATTATGAGGCATGTGGGCGGGAAAAAATTTGATTATATAGTTCTCATGTATAATTCACACCTTTAACTTTAGGGCGGAAAAATCTGGAAAAATGATGCGTCTTCTACACGAATTATTACGATAATTAAATTGAATGGATATGAAGCAAATATTTGTCGACGATGGCTATCTACGTCTAAGGTAAAAAGTATATACAGTATCGCCTATAAATAAGTACATCCCTTCCAATTTTTTAATAAAAGTTTAAATAAAATATCATAAACATATATAAGAAAGTACTTAATTTTAGATAGCGACATATCTGTATTTACAATTACACACTGACAAATCAGTAGAGTTTGGTAATAAATAATACCTAATAACATCGTCCAGTCATATGGATGTCAGACCTGACCGATAAAATGAAATGCAGTTTCTTCCAAGTAGCAGTCGTGACGATACTGCTGTTTGGATGCACTACATGGATGCTAACTAAACGGATGGAGAAAAAGCTTGACGGCAACTACACGAGAATACTGCGAGCAATATTGAACAAGTCTTGGAGGCAACACACCTCAAAGCAGCAACTATATGGTGTGACGGCAAATTGACTAAAATCCCAAAACGGGACTTTATTTTTGCACGTGTGAAGACGGGGCAGGTTGGCACTTGATCCCTTGTAGAATAAGTCCACGTTCAGAGTTTTTTTCTCAGGCATATTAGAACTTGCATATTATGTGGGGGATCAATTTATGTCCAGACTTACCGCCGCTGGCAAGGGGTTCCAAATTTCACACTATACACACACCCACCAAGGCCACTAGACTTCCTCCCCTAGACAACGGAGGATATGGACCTATAGGTTTAGTCGTAATAATATTATATTGTAGTAGTCGGCAACTCCGGTTTCCCGTGTGATATTTTAAAGGAATTTATAGGACAATACTAAGCAAGATAACATAAGGCGAACAGAAGCTGAAAAGAAAGCATGAAGTAACAAATTCGTTGCAGGCGCTGCAAACAACTTAGACCACGTGGTAACATTAAAATACATGAATCTTTTACTACAATTATATACACCTTCAAAGTGTCAAAATATATAATAAATTGAACAGTCCATGAACATAAATGTCTTTCTTCTTCTCTGTTCTTTTGTTTTTCTTCAAGTTGAGAGAGAGAGAGAGAGAGAGAGAGAGAGGTATATAAAATTTGGGTATAAGGAGGAATGGTCCCAAAGTTACTTATCTTATTTTTCGACGGGGTTCCACTGGAGAATCTTTCTTCTTTTACGGGCTAATAGACTTTAGGCTATTTTTAACACTGGCTTGAAGAAAATGGTTTTCTTCGTGTCTCGCAGATATTTTTTCGTCTTCTTCACCCGGAGTACTTGGCTTTTGGTTCTGTCTCCTACGAACCATGTCCAAAAACTAACTTTCTTATTATCTATTTCAGCTGACGGGAAGGAGTCCCCACTTCCGCTTTAGGGTCCCAGCCAATCATTTGGCTTCTCTCTTCTTCCTCTTGGTGTCCGGCGACCTGAGTGAGGTTACCAAGTACCAACATCTGTTTGTATCCCCTCTGTGACCTACATTCTTTCTTAACGGTCACTCTTTGACGGCTTGCTACTGTTCATTCAAACGGGAGGATAGTATTAATCTTATTTCTATCGTCTCAGTGGGACACCACGTGACAATGGCCACCTACCACTCATCACGCAAACTATCAAAGTTAGACGAACCAGACATGCAGGACACTGCTGTAGAAGCAGGGACGAGTTCATAAGTGATGTTCTCCTATGGACCCCTTCACACGGCCGAGCAAAAGCTGGGCGACCAGCTAGAACCTACATACAGTAGCTCTGTTGGGATACGGGATATAGCCATGAGGACATGCCAGAAGCGATGAACGATAGGGAGGAGTGGTGAGAGAGGGTCAGGGAAATCCGTGTTGGTGGCACGACAAGATAATGAATAACATCGTTTTGACACGAAGGTTTAACAACCTCACAGCCAAATTGTTCGTTTATTCAAATGATCCGTATGTTTTGGACGGTTTGTATGTGAACAATACATAGGGGCCATCCCACCCAAAAAGGTATTCTGCTAGATGGGCAATCTATATATCTGTATATATAGGAACTATACACACTCTTGCGATTTTAATACTCATGCTATAAAGGTTTGCTTTGGTTTGATCTGGTTTTATGCCATATCAACCCTTGTAGGTTATTTCATGCCAAATCCTATTTATATCAAATATATATGATTTGGTTTGGTTGGCTTATCAACCCTTGTAGGTTATTTAATGCCAAATCCTATTTATACATATATATTTAATATATGGATTTGGTTTGGTTGGATTTTATGGCATATCAACCCTTGTAGGTTATTTAATGCCAAATCCTGTTTAAAATATATATTAAATATGTATAATTTGTAAATATATTTTGTAGATAACAAAAACAAGCCTGAGAAAATGTTTTTTGGCATTCAAGTAAATGGTTTAAAGTATTTCTTTTTCTTACCAATCATTTGCCTACACACAGCTAAATGACCTCAATTATTGGTATATAACAGTTGCAATTTAACATCTGTCATTTGTTAGCACACAGTTTGTTGGTAATTTCATTTTCAAATGAGTTAGAACTAATTTGTTTACACATAAGTAGTGTTATTAGTAAATGGTTACAATTATTGCCATAACATTAACTATTCTATTCAATATTAATCACTTGTTTACTCACAATGAAGCGGTTACAAGTATTGCTATTTAACACTAATTATTTCATTCAACACTTGCCCAGTTGGCTGGAGCAGTAGAATACACCGATTGTATCTCTGCAGAGGGTAAGACTCCTCACCTCAATTAGTGTCCTGGATATGACACTAAATCTGATGGTGAGGCTCTAGTAATGCCGGAGATTTTGGGATGCTGAGTACTCCTTCATTGTCCTCGCTCCCAGGTCCACTCTGGCCCGGAGTTATAGAACCTGATAGTGTCCTATCTATGGATCAAATAGAACAAAACTGTGTACTTTTGCTAAACTGAACTGTTTGAAATAGAACTGTTCTTACATTTAACTTTGTGGAAACAAAAAGCTTTGCTTATGCTTAACTAAATTGTTTGAAATAGAACTCTGTGTAAGCATAACAATGGATTTGGCATTAAATAACCTACAGTGGTTGATTTGCCATAAAACCAAACCAAACCAAACCTGTTCAAAACTATTCTTTCATTTGCAGACAGTTAAATGTTCCAAATATTGCCATTTTATATCAATATTTCAATTTAAGTCCACAGTTAAAGAGTTTCAAGTATTGCAATTTAGCACTAATAATTCTAATCAGCATTACTCATTCGTTTGCACACAGTTAAATGTTTCCAAGTATTACTATGGATCACTAACAATTCAATCATTCATTTCTTTACACACAGTTAAATGATTCAACAGTTCTATGTCTAACAATTCAATTTAGCATGAGTCATTTGTTTGTACACAGTTTAAATGTCAAACAGCTCTATTTGACCCATTGGATAGGACCCTATCAGGTGCTACCACTCCTAGAGAGAGAGGATCTGGAAGCAATGGCAATGAAGGGGTACTCCATATTCCCCAAGGGTCCGAGTCTAGAGCCTCATCATCATATAGTTTTCTGCCATATCCAGGACACTCATTGGGGTGGGGTACTCCTTTGCAGAGATGCAGTTTGTGTAATCTACAGATCCGGCTATCCTGCTATAAAGAGAATCATAAATGCAAACTAGAAAATTCCCCCCAATAGACCCCTATGCTTTTATTTACCCGGCCAAAATTTATTCACCCATGTTGTCTGTAGGGATCACGTAGAGAAGTTATGACAAAAGATCAATTCAAGTCTAATGTAAAGGTTTGAGATCGATCACGGAAACTAAGAAGGGATGAACCAGCTGAAAACTTGGACTGGTGACCACTTTAGATCCACAGGTAAAATAATAAATTTGAGGTCTGCCCATCAAATTAAGTTTCAGTTCTAAGTATCGCTTAAAGCACCAGTGTCACTTATTTAAAAAAAACAATTAACCGGCTCAATATTTTCACAGGTTTAAGGTTAAATTATTTGATTCAGTGGCATACCATCCCTGGATGGATATGAAATGCTGAATCCTTTATATATATATATATATATATATATATTGTCACGAAGTCTCCCACTAAGAGAGGAGAAATAAGGAATTTCCACTACCATCAGCGTTTGAATTAGCAAGCCGTCAAAGAATGACTGTTAAGACAGATAATGTAGGTCAATCCCGAAGTAACAAATCCAGGTCAGAATGGAAACTAACAGATGTTTGTACTTGGTGACCGGATGGGTAAAGAATGGGATACAGGGACATATAGTAGCCAAACGAATCGCCTGACAGGGGAAGGAAGAAGATAGAAGCCAAATGATTGGCTAGAACCCTAAGGCGGAAGTGGGAGATTCTTCCGTCAGCGGAAGTAGGGAATAAGAAAATCAGTTTTCGGACAGAGGTCGTGGCGAACAAATCTAAAGCCAAGACTCCGGGTAAAGGAAGACGAAAAGTATATTGGACAAGTGGAGCCATACCTTCAAGCCAGAACTAAAAATAACATAAAGTCTGTTAGCCCGTAAAAGAGGAAATATTCTCCACAGGAATCCATCGGAATAAAATAAGTAAACCTAGAGGTCCATATCTTCCATTGTTCTAAGGGAGGAAGAACTAGTGGCCTTGGTGGGTGTGTGAATCGTGTGAAATTTGGAAACCCCTTGCCAGCAGCGGTCAGTCGAGCCATAAATTAAAACCCACATAATATGCCAGTTCCTATATGCCCAAGAAAGGACTCTGCACAAGGACTTATTCCACGAGGGATCCAGTGCCAGGCCGCCCCGTCTTCACACGTGCAAAAAAATAGGGTCTCCGTTTGGTGATAACAACATTTAAATGCACCAGTTTCCATACGCTTTTAAATGGTTGCTCATCCGGGGATCTTTTTATTTTAATTTGCCGTCACAATATATATATATATATGATTTTTAATTAATAGTTAGTAGGTAATTTTATTTTCAAATGAGTTAGTGTTATTTTTGCTTGCTCACAATTAAATGGTTTCAAGTATTGCTGTTGTTTGTTCACGAATAATTTCAAGTATTGCTATCCAAAACTAATGGATCAATTTGCACACAGGTAAATGGTTCCAAGTATTGCTATCAAGCAATAATAATTCTATTTTATTTTAATCATTTGTTTGCACAGAGAAAAGCAGTTTGTTGGTTTATTGTTTGATTTTAAGGCATATCAACCTTTGTAGGTTATTTAATGCCAAATCCTGTTTATACATTAATATATTAAATTTATATAATATGTAAAGAAATAAGTAAATAAAGTTGGTGACCTTAGTCGAAGGTGATCCGAAGGCTCCTTTTTCAATAGCTACCACACCGAGGTGCAGGGGAGGACACTACTTCATTCCTTGGATTGCTCCACTTGACCCTTTATCATTAGCTTATAAGGCTGAGTGTTAAGCAAGGTGGCATCAAGTACCATTTGTTGAATTTTTAGTATGACTCAACCTGTGATTGATCCCCGGTCTCCCAAACCATTGGTGAACACTCTACCCATTAGGCCAATGGCCCTTGTGAACAAATAGTTTGTAGATAATATTTAAAAAAAAACAGAATTCATTTGTTTGCACACAATTAAATGGCTAAACAGTTCTATTTGACCCATAAATGGAATCTTAACAGTTATTCCCACTGCAGGTCGGAGTAGACCTGGGAGTAATGGCAGTTAACGGGTACTCCGTATTCCTCAAAGATCTCGGACTGAAGTCACACCATCAGGTTGTTCAGTGCCATGTTCATAACACTCGTTGCGGTGAGTGGTGTTACCTCTTTTCAGTGATACAGTCGGCGTATTTCATAGCCGCAGCCGACAAGGCTGTACTTAGTTGAGTAATCACAATGATACGTATTTACTGTGGGCAATTCGACGCCTGTGTGACAGACTGAGCAAAACTTAATAAATTCTCTAGAGACGATACAAACAAACTTTTCTCTGTTATAGACATAGACTACGACAGAATAAGTGAATCAGTTTCGTTCTTTAAATTAAATGTTCTAAAGAAATATTATACTTGAGGGGATTGAAAATAAAACGTATAACATTTCGTTTCCTAAGAGTGGTTTTCATATATTGGGTATTACTTCAACTTAAAATAATAACTGCGTACTTAATATAATTGCAAATTATTTTTTTAACAATTTCTTTAGAGTTTACTTTTTTATTTTTACATTCATAATTAATTTTTGTAATAACTTGAAGGTTGCCTCACTCTGTCAACGGTGTTTACGATGGTTGTTCAAAAAGTTCTAAGCCTCATTTTGGATTTTTTGTACAACTTTTATCTTCGTATTGGCAACACCTACACTGGAGATTGAACAAGTTTTTCTAATATTTTGTGTGTGATTTTTCGGACTGTTATCCTAATCTTTATTGTTGTTAGTTGTAACACAACGTTTCAGCAGCTATATCCTCCGGCCTTCCTCTGGTGTCCCTTGTTTATCTGAGTATGGAAATGATTTAACCAAGAAAATGATTTTTAAAGTTTGACTGCTGATAAAACAAGGCGTTCAAGAAATATGATCAACAAACTTTTGAAATAATTTCCCAGGTTAAATCATTTCCATACCCAGATAAACAAGGGACACCAGAGGAAGGCTGGAGAATACAGCTGCCGAGACGTTGTGTTACAAATGTTTAGAAAGAGTTCTGACTGGTACGCTCGGTCGATGGGTCTAAAAAAACATGGACAGCATCCACTGCAGAGGGGAAAAACCACACCCTAAAATGGGTGTCCAGGGTATGACACTAAACTGTATTCGGTGTTTAGCAACTAATTCTATAGCTCTGCGAATGTGGATTTCTCTTTCATTACCATTACTCTGAAATCCACTCTGACCCAGAGTGGTAGTACCTGTTAGGGCACCACGTGTGAGTTAAATAGATCCGTTTGAAAAATTAAAATTAGATAGGAAAACTTTAAACAATAAAACTAGATGCAGACAAATGATTATAGACTAATGAAAAAATTACAATTAGTTATAATTGCATCAAAACATTTACAAATAAATCTTATTTTGGCAAAGGTATGAACCCCTTTATCCTCCCAGCTATGGGTTAAATAGTACCACTACTGTTCTTCAAGGAGAATGGTTTTGGCATTAAATAACCAACAAAGGTTGATATGCTATTAAGCAAGCAAACCAAATCAAGCTTATATATAGTTATGATTACAATCAAACATTAACAAATTTATTCAATTTCGGCATAAGATAACCAATAGGGAAATGATATGCCGTCAAATAAATTAATAAACTAACATTAATTGGCCACAAAATGTTATCTGTGGTCATTTATGCCATATCAACCATTGTAGGTTATTTAATGCCAAATCCTCTTTATACATATATATCAAATATATATAGGATTTGTAGTGAAAGGTATAAATCTAACTATTTTCCCTCCGGCTATCGGTAAAGAGTAGGACAGTCTAAGGGCTTTTTAACCTTGGCATGACAACCCGTCTAGTAAAATGAAAACTCTAAATTTAAACCACTCAATCGCTGTTTAAAAATGATTTGTAAACATTTTGTAGATAACATTCTTAAACAAGGCTGAGATCTTTTTCGCACATAGTTAAATGGTTTCAACTATTACTATATAACAATCACAATTTAACATTAGTTATTTGTCCCATTGGACCCATATCTAGGTATTCCACATTCCCCAAATCTTCAAGACAGTTTAATGTCATATCTAGGACACTCGTTGGCGGAAGTTTTACCCCTCTGCAGAGAGGTATTTGGTACATTCGACAGCCACAGACGACTGGGCTGAATTTTTAACAGGAGTTTCACATTGCTTCTGCTTGAAACCGGTTTGGTCAAATAAAAGTTTTGATCCAGTTATTTCACTTATTTACTTTCGATTGTTTGAAAGCCCAAAAAACGATTTCCACAGGAAGGAAAGATGGGGAACAAGAAAGGATGTATGAAAAAGAAGGGTAATAATTTAAATCTTTGAGACGTTGATGTCGAATTTCATTGAAATAATATCAGAAATTGCATTTCCATATATCAGCGGTTTATGAACTATTTTCTTTAAAGCAGAATTCAATTATCTATAATAAAGAGAGAGAGAGAGAGAGAGAGAGAGAGAGAGAGAGAGAGAGAGAGAGAGAGAGATAAAGACAGAGACAGAGACAGGGCCCATAAAAAATCCTTCGTGAAAAATGCAAACACCAATCAAATAAAAATAAGTGATTTCCATTACTTCAATAATAAAACTAACTTCGAGATATTTTTCATGTTTTTTTTTTATTTAGCTATATATATATATATATATATATATATATATATATATATATATATATATATAACTCAGATGCTATTACTTATAAGATATTTTTTTATTCGTGATTTTAAGGTGTATCTCTTTTTGAAACATGATATTATTTCAGAAATAGCGATGCTGAAATTTTAGCTTTTAAAACATCTACCTGCAGGAAGACGTGTATTTGTTACTTCAAGAGGTTTTCTTTTCATATATATATATATATATATATATATATGTGTGTGTGTGTGTGTGTGTGTGTGTGTTTGTGTGTGTGTGTGTGTGATAGAGAGAGAGAGACAGACAGACAGACAGAGACAGAGACAGACAGAGAGACAGTGACAGAGATAGAGTGAAAGAAAGTGAGATGAAAAATCTTTTTATTATTTCCCGTTATGTTAGATATCGTCATGAATAGCAATTATTGAGGATTAATAAATCATATCACTGTATCTATGTTTACAGAGACAGACCAGGTAATAACTGAATTAACAATGGTGCTTGTATGGTTAAAAAGATTATAAGAAAAAA
>OY757928.1:9149555-9272055 GCA_963585895.1 Sepioteuthis lessoniana | reverse complement strand
GGAGGCCAATGCTTCCTGCTGCCTGCTCCAGACTATGCAGATGGAATTCAGCTTGTATTTGCAAGAGATACAATGTCATCTGCATAATCTGCATCTGTTATAGTTTCTGCAGGATATCGTTTCCTTCTTGCCCTTTTTTAGTGTAAAGCCATTTTCTTTTATTAGATCTAGGCAGATTAGAAATAGATACGCTGCTAAAGTATCTCCTTACAGAACTACTGCAATAATGTCGAAAAGGTCTGTGTTTCCATTCGGTAAATGAACGCTGATTTTCCTGTTTCAATAAGGCATCATTATATGTATAATAGTTTCTTTGGGAAGACCATAAGCTAGATGTATTTGCTCCATATTTCATCTGTGTATGGAATCAAATTCCTTGAAGAAATCTACAAACAATAGTGTTGCCTTGGGATTTTTTGCACACACTCCTTCGATGATTCAACAAATTGTAAGAATCTGTGATGTTATGAATCGATTTTTGTGAAAAGCATTCTGATTTTGCCTAAGAATTTTTCTCAATTTCACGTTTGATGCGATTGAATAGCAGAGTATTATAAAACATAGCCGCTATAGAAGTTATAGTTATTATGCTTCCGTAGTTCTTAGTGATTCCGAGGCCACCTTTCTTAAGGAGGGGAATGATAAAGCCCTTCGTCAGTCCCTATTTTTATCTTACCTATCTGTAGGGGATACAGTCAGTAATTCTAAGCTGACAAGGTGGAAAAATCTCTGAAAAATTGTTTTAAAGTGGCTTTAAAGTGATGGTTCCATTTACAATGTACTTATAATATAAGAGTGAACACCGAGTTTGAGTTGAGCATTGCGTTAGTCAATGCTCGATTTACAGTGCACAAATCAATGATTTTCAACTCATCATCATCATCATCATGTCGTGCCGCTAGCACGGATATCCCTGACCCTCTCTCGCCACTTCTCCCGATCATTCATCTTTTCTGGCTGGTTTTCAGGGCTACATCCCGTATTCTCACATAGCTGCTGTATGTATGTTCAAGCTGGTCGTCCTGCTTTTGCTTGGCCGTATGCAGGGGTCCATAGGAGTACAACACTGATGAGTTCGTCCTTGCTTCTCCAGCAGTGTCCTGCGTGTCTGGTTCGTCTAACTTGTATAGTTTTCGTGACGGGAGGCTGGTGGCCATATAGTTGGGGCCTTGTAGGGTGTTGCCGCCAGGACTTGTTCAATATTGCTCGCAACATTCTTGTGTAATTGCCGCCGAGCTTCTTCTTCAGCCGTTTAGTTAGCGTCCAAGTAGTGCATCCATATAGCAGTATCGATACGAACAAAAGGATGCAAAACTAATGGTTGCTATTTAAAAGTTTAGAAAATAAGTATAAAATTATCAAAGCATTGACCTGTTTCTGACTTGAAATATACTCATTATTTTTTAATTGCCCAGTCGGTTCGGGCTGTAGAACACACCGATTGCACCTCTGCAGAGGGTTAAGACGCCACTAACGAGTGTCCTGGATATGACACTAAATGATCAAATTGTGATGGTCCAGTGATGCTGGGACTTTGGGGAATGCGGAGTACCCCTTCATTGCCATTGCTCCCAGGTCCACTCTGGCCCGGGGTGGTAGCACTTGATAGGGTCTTATCTATGGCTTTAATAGAACTAATTGCATACTTATGCTCAACTGAATTGTTTGAATTATAACTGCTTGACTATACTGAATAGCTTGAAATAGAAATGCTTTTGACAACTAAACTGCCTACTTAAGCTAAACTGAATTGTTTGAAATGGAACTGATTTTACAGTGAAACTGAACTTAACGCTAAACTGAATTGTTTAATATAGAACTCTTTTGACATTTAACTGTGCAAACAAATAGCTTGAAATAGAAATGTTTTTGACAATTAAACTGTGTACTCATGCTAAACGGAATTGTTTGAAATAGAACTGATTATTTATTTAAAAACAGATTTGGCATTAAATAACCTACAAAGGTTATTATGCCATAAAAGCCAAACAACCAAACAACTTTATCGTTATTACTCCCAGTGAACATGATCAAAGGCATAAAATAACCCTGAGTAGTTTGAAATACCATTAAAATCAATCAATAAGTTATTTTCAGACGAAACAGATCATTTTAAGTTGGAACGTGCTATATATTTTTGACTTCATATATAATTCATTTACGGCTCATAATTTCAATCTCACAAATTCAAACAAAATATTGTACATTAGACTTTAAGCGGTGTTGTGAATGTAAGAATTTGCAATTAATATATATTATACATTAGACCTATGCTACTTAAAGAAAGAACCTTAACATTCAGTCCTGTGATACTTTCCCGGTGTTCTGATCTCTCCAAATAGCAACCCATCCCATAAAAACCCAGTGGAACCAGGAAAACTATAAAATTAAAGCAATAACCAATCCTCTCTGCCCCAGTGGACCAATTCATAGATTAAATCTTTGCAAATGAAGTTCTTGCTTTATACATTTACTGATTGCTGGCACCAAGCTGATACTTCCATGCAAAAATCTTATCGCTACTTATCAACATGTCTAGTCACTTTTCTACATATACAATAAGTTGTAAAAGTCTCAACCTCCTGGCAAATGTTTTCATAATTTCATATTATTCACACTTCTTTCTCAAATGGATATACTTTTGTAGTAAATGAAGACTTATGTATCTAAAGTTTGTTTCCCAATGCAACACGGAATTTATTTTTATGAATACTGTAAAAAATAAAAAAGTAGAAAAAATCAAATTTCTTCTGATTTTATTATTAGATATCACTAGGAGTGTTTAGTTTAAACTAAATTCACTATAAAAGATTGGTTTGATTACATTATGACAACAATCATCATCATCATATCGTGCTGGCAGCACGGATATCCCTGACCCTCTCTCGCCACTCCTCCCTATCGTTCATCGCCCTAGGCAGGTCTTCAGGACAACATCCTGTATCCTCACATAGCTGCTGAATGTACGTTCGTGCTGGTCGTCCTGCTTTTGCGCGGCCGTGTGTGGGGATCCATATGAGTACATCTCTTATGAGTTCATCTCTGCTTCTCCAGCAATGTCCAGCATGTCTGGTTCGCCTAACTTGAATAGATTTCGTGATAGGGGGCAGGTGGCCGTACAGTTGGTGTGTCGTGGGGTGCCTCTGCCAGGACTTGTTGAGGATTGCACGCAGCATTCTTGTGTAATTGCCATCTAGTTTCTTCTCGAGCCGTTTTGTTAGCGTCCATGTAGTGCATCCATATAGCAGTATCGATGTGACCGCTGCCTGGAAGAAACTGCGTTTCATTTTATCGGTTAGGTCTGATTTCCATATAGTCGATAGCCTATTGATAGCTGTCCATGCTTTCGTTAACCTCGTTTCGATGTCCTTTTCGGTTGATTCGACGCTGCTTCCTAGGTACGTGAATTTGTCTACTAGTTTAAGAGGGGTTCCTTCTAGAGTGGAGATGTCCCCCGTTTGGTTATAGCACATATATTCCGTTTTGTGTGCATTAACATGGAGGCCTATGCTTGCTGCTGCTCGTTCCAGGCTATGCAGAAGTGTTTCGGCTTGGTCAGGTGTATTTGCCAGTATCGCTATGTCATCGGCGTAGTCGGCGTCGGTAATTGTTGTTGCGGGATATCTTCTGCTTCTTTTCTTCGTCAGTTCGAAGCCATTCTCTTTGATTTTGTCAATCGATGTTCTAAGTACGTAGTCTAGACAAATGATAAAGAGATACGGAGCCAGCGTGTCCCCTTGTAGTACTCCTGCTACAATGTCGAAGTATTCTGTGTCTCCATCTGGTGATCGTACTTTTACTTTAGTGTTTCTATAGAGAATCGTTATTGCCGCTACGGTTTCTTTAGGTATGCCGTACGCTAGTAGGATTTGTTCCATCTTTCCTCTGTGAATGGAGTCGAAAGCCTTGGTAAAGTCGACAAATATTAATGTCGCTTGTAGGTTCTTTGCCCGTACACCTTCAAGGATTCTGCGGATGGTTAGTATTTGTGAGGTCGTAGATCTATTTCTTCGGAAGCCATTTTGGTTTTTTCTAAGTATGTTGTCGATTTTGGGTTCTATGCGGTTTCGTAGTAGGGCATTGTAGATTTTGGCAGCTATGGATGTAAGTGTTATGCCTCGGTAGTTTTTGGCTAATCCGAGGTCCCCCTTTTTAGGGAAGGGGAGTATGCATCCCTTCGTCCATCTATCTATCGGATTTTGATTGTATACTGCGTTGCAGTGTCGGAGCAGTATGTCGTCGAATTGTCTGGTCTTCCATACTTCCGGGGGAATTTCGTCCAGTCCTGCAGCTTTCCTATTTTTAATTTTTCTGAGAACCGAGTCGAGTTCTCCTTGTGTGAACGGTCCAAGTTTAATGTCTAATTGTTTGCTAATTATTCTGGTGATTGGTTCATGTGTTATTTTTGGTGGGTTTCCAAGTAAGTTTTCGAAGTGCTGTTTCCACAGTTTTATTCTTTCTTGTTGGTTTGCTGCTTTAAGTTTAGCTTTGGCTGTGCTCTTTCTTCTGCTTACTTCGTTTATTGTTTGCCAGGCAATTCTAGATTGTCTATCTTCTACCGAGTCTCTGATCTTATCTATCTGATTTTGAATGTATTCTGTCTGTTCCTTTATATATATGCCTGCTAATTGATTTTGTGCCGTTTTTAGTTTTAAGGCATTTGTGTTTGTTGGGTTTTTTCGATAGTTTTTGGAGGCTGTTTTCACTTGTGCACGTTTTTCTCTCACCGCTAAGGTTTCCCATGGGACTCTATATTTAGTTTTAATTTTTGTTGGAATGTATTTTGCTGCTGCCTCAAGGTGTGCATTGACGAAATTTTCGTATTCGTCGTTTGGTGTACTTTTTTCCGTCTTTTCTTGTAGTGTTTCGAATCTGTTTCTCAATTCTAATACGTATTTATCTCTGACATCTTTGTTGTTTAATAGGGCCCAGTCATAGTGTTTGGTGGTCACTGTTCGTTTGGCGTTTTTTCGTAGGCTTAACCGTATTTTCGCTGTGACTATTCGGTGATCGGTGGACACACCCTCAAAAGAGGAGTATGCCTCGCAATTCAATGCACTATTCTTCCATTTCTTGTTTATAAGGACGTAGTCTATCTGAGCTTTAGTATTGTTTGCGTACGTGTATGTCCATAGTTTGCCCTCTCTTTTTTGGTAGTTTGTATTGAGGCATGCTAATCTATTTTCTATCATGAAATCTGTTAGATGTTGCCCATTTCTATTTGACGTGTTGTGGAGGCTGTATTTGTTGTTTTCGTTTTTCCCGATTTGTGCATTCATGTCTCCGCCAATGACTAACATGTTGTGTTTCGGGATGCTACGCACTAATGAGGATAACTCATCGTAGAAGGTGACTATTTCATTTTCTTCACTAACATTGGTGGGGCTGTAGCATGAGACGATTGTTGCTCTGGGGTTTCCGTTAAATGTAGCTACCATCATCCTAGGTCGTATTTTCTCTATGCTATTAAGCGTTTTTAGTGCTCTAGGTCCTATAAGCAATCCTACCCCTCCTACTGCGGCGTTGACAGAGTTTTTCCATGCGGATACAGTGGCGAGCGACCATCCATTGCCAGTTTCGTGATATTTGATATCTTCTGTGTGCGTGTATCTGTGTTCTTGTATGCAAATTATTTCTATATTATGTTCTTCGGCCGATGCAATTAGCTCTGGGAGTTGTCCTATTCTATTTAAGGTTCTTACGTTAAATGTGGCTATTTGTAGTGTTTGCTTGCATTTTAGTAGTTTTGATTGTTTGAGCTCTGTAGCTGATTTTTCGAACACCGAGGCCAGGGCTCCAACCTCAGCAGGATGCGCCCCTTTTTTACCCGCGCGAAGAGCGATGCGGTTTGTGTAAGTGGTTGGAGTGTGGGTCATGGTTATCTTTCGATGGCTGTTTTATTCTCTTCTATAGAAGCCACTCTTATAGAGGAGCAGCAGTAGTTCCCCGATCGAACTGTCGATCCTGAGCGAAAAGTCGTCAAACTCACGTCCAGAACCCATTTCGGTATTGACTTTGGTCGTCCATTGGTTTATTCAAATACCTTAACGTACATCATGCTGCTTCCCATGTGTACATAATAAAATAATTGAACATTAAAAAAAAAAAAAAAAAAAAAAAAAAATTTTTTTTTTTTAAAAATTAAATAAAATGAAAATAAAAAAAAAAAATAAAAAATAAAAATAAATAAATAAAAAGGGGGGGGAAATTTGTTTTAAGTTTTAACTTAGTTAAAGTCCAACATTAAGGTACTTTCTTATGTCTTTCACTAATACTGACTTACACTTTTTTGCTGTATTGGGTTAAGGAAATAGAAAAAAAAAAAAAAAAAAAAAAACCAACAAAAACGAATTGTCCCCTTCACCCCACTAGACCGCCCCCAAAGCTACCTAAAATATCAGTAGTAAATAAAAGTCCAAACGAAGAAGACGCATTTGAACTCAGGAGCCAAGTGGAAGAAATATGTCAATATTGGTCAGTATGTCTTTAATTCCAATTTAAAATGCTGAATTTTACAAAATGTTATGCTGTATTTTGTTTGTAAAATAATGCTTAAACTATGCGTTTTAAATGTAAAGGCACGCTTACTCTACTGTAAAGCCAATTTGATATTAAGCCTATCCACATGTCAGCGAACAAGGCAGAATGTTTTTAAATATCTTCTATCGAATAATTTAAAAATTCGTAAAGAAAGCCCTAACAGTAGTTTAGAAGAAAAAGCCTAGAATGCTACTACAGCCCCCCCCCCTCAGAAAAGGAAATAGAAAAAAAAAAAAAAAAACCCAACAAAAACGAATTGTCCCCTTCACCCCACTAGACCGCCCCCAAAGCTACCTAAAATATCAGTAGTAAATAAAAGTCCAAACGAAGAAGACGCATTTGAACTCAGGAGCCAAGTGGAAGAAATATGTCAATATTGGTCAGTATGTCTTTAATTCCAATTTAAAATGCTGAATTTTACAAAATGTTATGCTGTATTTTGTTTGTAAAATAATGCTTAAACTATGCGTTTTAAATGTAAAGGCACGCTTACTCTACTGTAAAGCCAATTTGATATTAAGCCTATCCACATGTCAGCGAACAAGGCAGAATGTTTTTAAATATCTTCTATCGAATAATTTAAAAATTCGTAAAGAAAGCCCTAACAGTAGTTTAGAAGAAAAAGCCTAGAACGCCTAATGCTACCACAGAGCTCTAATTCCTGAAGCCTGCTAGGTCCCCAACTGTAGGATGAAAAAAAAAAAAAAAAAAAAAAATGACAACAATGAATTTCATAAAAATGTCCAATATTGATTCTAAAACTGATATGAAAAAATTATGAACTTCTACACATTGTTACATCAGTGTTGGTTTTGTTAAGTTTGGTTTCTTTGTTTAATGGCATATAAACCTTTGTGGGTTATCTAACACCCAAGAAATCCTCGTAGAAGAACAGTTGCAGTAATATTCAACCCTTAGTCGGGGTATAAAAGAGGTCACCTTTCGTAAGGGCATTTGTCCAAAATGTGAACGTTATAGCGCGACTGGAGATCGAACTTGCTTACTACGATGTCAGAGATCAACACGCTAACCACTACGCCACAAAGATTCTCTTCACGCTAGCCTTGGTTGACAAGCAAAAACTTAGATTCATAGTTCTGTGTGGACACTGGATCCCCTCAAGAGGATTACCACATGCGGTGATATGCACGGATGGCAAGGAAGAGTCAAAGCACTCCGTGCTATCGGCCTGCCTTGATGATTATGTTAATGATCATGGTGGTGATTGATGATTATAATGATGGCCATGGTGATAATTGAAGATTATGATGATAATCACGGTTGTGATTGATGATTATGATGATGGCCATGGTGATAATTGAAGATTATGATGATAATCACGGTTGTGATTGATGATTATGATGATAATCACGGTAGTGGTTGATAATGATGATTTTTCTCTTTTATGGACGGTGTGAACATGACCCAAATGCAAAAGATTAATTTGTCAAATTTATTTGGAGCTTGTGAGTGACTGATTTATTTCAACGGCATGTAAACCCGTGTAGGATTATTTTATGCCTAAAAGATAGGAAATCGCATACATTGAACGTTTATATTACATTTTTGTGAAGTTTCTTAAGTTTTTTCTCTCAGTTATATGATATCAGATATTCTTATATAGTACAAATAATTCTAAAGGGGTCCATTTAATCAATAGATGTGGCCCTAACAGATATTACAACCCCGGCTCAGAGTTAATCAATTTGTAATCTCGATGAAGAAGACACCCCATACTATCCAGAGCTGCAAGACTGGAGCCTCACCATTAGATTCAGCTTAATATTATACCCAAGGCACCCTTTTCCGGGGGACGATTTTACTAACTGGCCTATTGGGTAGAGTGTTCGCCAATGGACCGGGAGACCTGGGTTCAATCCCAGATCAAGTCATACCAAAGACACAAAAAATGGTACTTGATATCTCCTTACTTAACACTCAGCATTATAAGGTACGTATCAAGGGTAAAGTGGACCAATCCAATAAAAGGAGTAGCGTCTTCCCCTACACCTTGGTGTAGTAAATATTGAAAAGGAAACATTTAGGTCACCCTCGACTACGGTCGCCAACTTTACTTACTTTTATTTTACTCCTCTGCAGGGGATAGAGTCAGCATATTCCAAGTCCCGCAGACAGAAAATGGTTGAGAAATGGTTTTAAAGTAGGTCTAAAGAGAAGGTTCCATTTTCAATATACTTATAATGTAAGATTAAACCCTGATTTTGTGTTGATAATTATGTCTCTCAATGTTCGATTCACAGAGTAAAAATAAATTATTTTCAACCGAAGAAGATTCCATTATTTATCTTTGGTGATATCAGTGGATACCTTTGTATATTCTTTTTTCTTTTTTTTAATATCAAAATTAATTCGCAAAATTTTGTGCTGGTAACTTCATGTTAAAGAAGCTCCCAGGACGTTGAGATTGATTGAAATTAAATAAAGACAATACTTGAGAATAACTGATATCATACCACGCAGAAGTTATCTATCGCTCTCAAAATATACAAATAAAGCAATGAAAATAATTTACATTTGCTTGGTTATATTAGTCACTTTCATGTATAGCTTCCACATAAATTCTAAAAAAGCACAACAGGGCTTGAAAATCAGATATTCCTTCAGCTAATTATACTATATCCTCTGTTTGAGTTGAAGAGACAGACAAAATGATATTATGGTTTTAAAAGTTTGAGTTAGCTTTGTGACAATGATTAGTGATTCCCAAATTATGCCGTAGGGGTTGAAATGCAATGTCGTCGTGAACGAGTTCGACTTCCAGTTGTGCAATTACGTTCACTTTTGGCCCAATTCCTTTGGGAAAGATAAAGCCCTAGCAATGGATGCAATAGTACCTCTATTGTTTTCTAACAGGTTGGTTTTAGCATTAAATAACACACGAAGGTTGATATGTCAAAGAACAATGAAACTAAACCAAACCAGAGTGCAATGAATCAAAAGGGGCCATTTTATCCAGGGGAATAGTCACTGTGAGCAAAAATTGAGATGCATGGGGGATTTCCTCATGTTATAAAGCTAATACAACAACTATTTTTCCATCAAAATAAATAAATATATCATCATCATCATCATATCGTGCTGGCAGCACGGATATCCCTGACCCTCTCTCGCCACTCCTCCCTATCGTTCATCGCCCTAGGCAGGTCTTCAGGACAACAACCTGTATCCTCACATAGCTGCTTAATGTACGTTCGTGCTGGTCGTCCTGCTTTTGCTCGGCCGTGTGTGGGGATCCATAAGAGTACATCTCTTATGAGTTCAAATAAATATATAAATATATATGATGAGTGGAATATGTGAATTAGTAAAAAGTACAGGGACAAATTTACCGTTACAAATTTTCTTTAATAAAATTTTACAGTAAATTCCCTATTTTCTGTTTTCGCTTTTGATAAATTCCGTTTTTTTTCCCGTTATATTGAATTTCATGGGTAAATTGCGATAAATTGTATAATAAATATAATTTAAAAAGAAAACAAAAGCAAAATTCAGTTTTCTCACATTTAAAAAAATAACAGATATAATTTCTGTTTATTTAACAATCTGTTCTCAAATATTTTCTATGATTTTCTATTTGTGTGTGTTGTTTGTCATCTAGGGTACTCCTTCTCATAACAATAGGAATTGAAAAATCTATTTATTCTTACACTTTGAAACAGATTTTCTTATGACCTATGGTGCGAGTTAGTTGTCTTATCATCTGAAGTCTACTCCCTCTCACATTATAAAACAAAAATTGTTTTAATGTCTGAGTTAATTTTCTCTAATCTCAGTTTACCTCCACAGTAGGTCTTTGAAACATGCTGGTGTAGTTTTCTCGAAATTTCTTATTAAGAATGTTTTTTTAAATGTATATAAACTTGGATTAATTTTACTTTTCAGCTTTTGATCTTGAAGAGTGACTGAAATATGAAAGTACATTCCACCCTTTTTAGAGGAGAAACATGGCCATGGGTGAGGGTCAAATTTCCAAACTTTAGGAAAAAATTAGTTACGAAAATTAGTCTACTGCATGCTATAAAAAATTAGTTTGCCGGACGAGTGTTTACGACCTCTTGGCCAAATGGATGTAGATACTGGTTAAAATATTTATGGTTAAGTCGTGCATTTTAATCCCTTAATTGAACAGAATATGATGATGTCATCTACTCTGCTTGAATGGAAGAGATAAGTGACATTTCAAAAACAAATAAACTGATAAGAGATGGTCTCTTAGAAAATACAGCAGAGTGAAAACAAGCTACCCTTGTAGATTGAACAAAGGGTTTAGTTCAAGACAGATACAGAAGCTACAACAGCCAAAACATAATGATTGTTTTAACAACGGAGATGATGTTTCAAGTACATTAGGTTGGTTGGTTAGTTTTACGGCATATCAAACCTTTGCGGGTCATTTAATACCGAATCAAGTCATTTTGATTAAAAAAGAATTAGTTCGATTTCGTTTGATGGAATATCAAGGTTAATTGATGCCAAATCCGTCTTTATACACATAGACAGTTTTATTTCAAACAATTCTATTTAGTATAAGTACAGTTTTTGTTTACACAGAGCTAAATGTAAAATCAGTTCTATTTCAAACAATTTAGTTTATCATAAGCACGCAGTTTAAAGGTCAAAAACAGTTCTATTTCAAGCTATTCAGTTTACTCAGCAACGTTAAACGGTTCCAGTTATTGCTATCTCAATTAAACATCAGTCATTTATTTACTCATAGTTAAACGTAAAAGCAATTCAGTTTAGCATAAGTACGCAGTTTAAATGTCTAAACAGTACTATTTCAAACAGTTCAGTTTAGCATAAGCACAGTTTACTTCTATTTTACCCATAGATAGGACCCTATCAGGAACTACTAGTCTGGGCTAGAGTGGACCAAGAAACGATGGTAATAAAGAGGTACTCCGCATTCCCAACAGTTCGAACATAACTGGAGTCTCACCATCATATTGTTTAGTGTAATATCCAGCGTAATCATTGGGAGAGTCTTACCCCTCTGCAGAGATTCAGTCGATGTATTCTACAGCTATAGCCGACTGGGCCAAAGTATATAACAGAATATTAAATATCTTTTTACGAATTTTTAAATAAGGGATTATTTTTGATACATATACTTAAACTAAAATCCTAATCTTGATTACTGTTATAGTCACAATGTTTCAATTCAGTTTTTTTATTTTCGAATTTCAAGATGGATACTGTCTATGATAAAGATCGAAATAATATACAGTCTATAATAAAGACTGAAATAATATACTGTCTATAATAAAGACCAAAACAATATACTGTCTGTAATAAAGTCCTAAATAATATTCTGTCTATAATGAAGACTTAAATAATATACCGTCTATAATAAAGACTGAAATAATATACTGTCTATAATAAAGACAAAAATAATATACTGTCTATGATAAACACTGAAAATATATACTGTCTATAATAAAGACTTAAATGATATACTGTATATAATAAAGACTTAAATAATATACTGTCTATAATAAAGACCTAATCAATATAATGTCTATAATAAAGACTTAAATAATATACTGTCTATAATAAAGACCTAAATAAGGCCAAAGAGTACAACGGTCAAAACATTGTGACTATAATAACAACCGAGATGAATACGAAGTCAAAGTAAATCAGTGAATGATAATAAAATATTTTTAGAAGAAATAATCTTTAACAAAGGCAAAACAATATATGTGCTATAAGCCAGATGTAGGGATCTATTTTATTGATATATTCACACCTTAAAGAAATTCAACAATACAAACTACAAGGTATTAATACTGTTGAGGATATTAAGTATTTTGGTTTGATCAAATAGTTCAGTCCGGAAACGACAGTTCTCATGTATGAGAACGGCATCTACTGATGAGAAAAAACAGCCATAAAAAGATTACTATGACTAATTCAAATCATACGAGTTGCATACGATAATTTTCCAGACTTTTTTCGTATGTGCATTTTTATTGATCGTACACACATGAAATTCTAGTCCCCTTCGAAGTAATCTCCGTCGGCTGCAATGCATTTGTTGTACCGATCCAACAACTTCTGCAAGGCCCCATGGAAGTCCTCTTGTGTGAACGTGTCAATGACCTTCGTCACAGCCTCTTTCCTCTGCTCAGTTGTCTCATAACGACAGCCTCTGAGCTTAAGGAATAAGCACAAGTCACAGGGAACAAGGTCTGGACTATAGGGAGAGTGAGGAACTATCTTGATGCCCATCTTGGTCAAATAGTCTGTGACGAGGATGGAATTGTGGACTGGTGTATTGTCCTGGTGGAAATGCCACTGACCCGATTTGAAGAGTGCTGGCCCCTTCCGACAGACTCTCTTCCTGAACTCCCTTAAAACCTCAACATAGTAATCCTAACCCTAACCCTTTGGCCAATCAACAGTTATGTATTGACTTCCTTACTCCTCCCTCACCTCTCATCATCCCTCACAGAATCCCTGCCTTCCTTGAATCTCTTATGCCACTCAAAACTGATGCTCGATTCATGCAAGATGGTCGAAAAGCAGCCCGAAGCATTCCATACGTTTCTGTGGCATTTTTTCCAAGTTTAAAACAAAATTTTATTGCATATCGTTTTTCTAAAGTGTCCTCACGTCCAGATTGAATTTTTGATATTCACCAGCAGTGACAATCAGGCTTTAGTAGGGTGCATTCTAATTGCTGCTGTAGCTGTTCATTTGAAGCTGAAATCATAACGATTGGTCAGTCATCTCATAAGATGCATAGCAATAACATACTGAATTTTCAAGAGTCCACCACAATTTTAAATGCCCATACAAAAAAATTCTGGAAACTTATTGAAGGCACCTCGTACGTCCAAACTGCACCGACGTTCATGTGGGTAAATTAGGTTCACGTTCTGCTGAGTTCGGAGCTTTAACTCTGGTGTTCGAAAAATCAGCAACAGAACTCAAGCCAAATTTATCTTTGCCATCAAAACGACTTTCATTGTTTGAACATTAAGTACAATAAAGCAAGTACCTGGACTTTGAGCATCTACAGCCGAATAAAATATGGACATTATCCAGGAACGTAGATATTACCATAGGGAACAAGAATTAAAATATCCTAATCCCGCTAATGGATGGAGATTTGTATCGGAATCTGCATTGAAAAAAATCCGAAAATGCCGCTTCTCGTACCTTCAACTCACTAAATAGGTTAGAGAATATCCAGCCGAGAATTATGTGAGCCATATTTAATGACAACCCCAGTACAATCATCATCTCTTGCTACAGTCCCTTCAAAGCCAGTGATAAAACGGACATCGCTACCTTCTACAATGAGCTTTCTTCTCTTATCCGACACATTCCCAAACACATTCTGATCATAGTTGGAGATATCATTGCAAGGACGGAAATAATAAACTCTTCTTAAACTGAAACAGTGAATATCTGGCAAAGTTTTATCTCGAGAACACACCTAAACAGAAAATATTTAAACGGAAGGAAAAACTTTGGACCTACACCTACTCAAATAACTCAGCTAGAGTAGATTTTTATGAACAAGAAAGGAATAAACAGATTTTTGAACTGTGAGCCAAACTCATCTTTTGAAGGAGTATTTTCTGATCACAGAATCGTCTCAACAATGATCCGCCAAAGTCTATAAGAAACAAACAGGTAAAGTTTCACAATACGACTGGTGTTCAATTGCCAATAGTGATATTAGCAATCAATATATGGTAACAATCAATATATGACGACATCTACTTTTTTGACATTGTCTCAGGACTCAAGTAAGGAGATACATAAGCACCATAAATGTTGATAAGCTAATTCGATTATGAACGCCAACAGTTCATTTAAAAGAAAATGGTTTCACATTAATAGAAAGACTACGCAGATGATCTACCACTTCTCAAAATACACCTCTCCAAGCTGAATCCTTACTGCTTAGCCCTGAGCAAACAACAAGATATGTATATATGAACGCTGATAAGACAGAGTTCATATGTTTAAACGAGGATTTATTTTCTTTTTTAAGGGGCAAGCCACTGAAATTAGTTATTCAGTTTGCATATCTTGGCAGCAATATCTCATCTATTGAAAGCAATATCAACGTACGTATTAGGAAGGCGTGAACTGATATTAATAGGCTGTCGATCATAATGAAATCTGATCTTTATGAGAAAAAAAAAAGATGTGTCAGTACTACTTTATTGATTCACAATCAAGACTAAAAAAACACATAGAGAAAAAATCTAGATGAGAACTACATGAGAATGCTCGGTGTTGTTTTGAACACATCCTCGTAGCAGCACCTGGGAAAACAGCGACTGCGTGGCCACTTGCCTCCCTTCTCACAAATTATCCAAGGAAGACGAACAAAACATTGTGGTCACTACTGGAGAAGTAAGGACGAACACATAAGTTACGTTCACTTATTGATTCATCCATATGGACACACTAGGGTTGACTGTCTATCAATGAATTATATACATCAGCTCTGTGCTGACACTGGATGAAGTCTAGAGGACGGGCCTGGAGAGATGAACAATAGGAACGGATTACGAGAGAGACAGAGAGACAGAGACTGAAAGAGAATCAGAAACCTCAATGCTATCGGCATGACGAGGTTATATATAGATTAGCAAATGAGAAAAGTTTGTACGAAAAACTGCTTCAACGGCAGAGCAAATATAAAACCCAGAAAAATATCAGATTATAAACACTACAAGTTCGTTACTTTATGTTTCATTCACTGAGCACAATCATCTGACAGAATGATGTCACATGTACTTCCATATTTACATGGGATTTTACACACCAAGCTATATTTACGATTGTTTGGCTTGTTTTCCCTTTTTCTGTTTGATGACTGCAATCACCATATGAAACAAATTTCTAGTATTATAATCATATATATATATATATATATATATATATATATATATATATATATAACACTCATACACACAAATACATACATGTTTTTTTGTATTTGTGTGTTTCCACATATATATATATTTATATACGAACACGTATATTTGCATGTTGATGTACTATATATTCAATGAAAACATACACACGTATACGCATATATATGCAAGTATCATATGATATATATATATATATATATATATATATATATATATATATAAGTGTGTGTGTGTGTGTGCGTGTGTGTGTGTGTGTGTGTGTGTGAATATAAACCCTGCTTGAGAATGTCTAAATACATGCCTATGATTATCACTCAATGTGAGTATATATATATATATATATAAAGTATACATGGGTGGCAATATATATATATATATATATATATATATATATATATATATATAGATGTAATATATATATATATATATATATATATATATATATATATATATATATATATATATATATATGTGCGTGTGTGTGTGTGTATAGGTTGGGCTTATCGCATATATATATATATATATATATATATATATATATATATATATATATATATATAAAGTATACATGGGTGGCAATATATATATAGATGTAATTATATATATATATATATCTATATATATGTGTGTAGGTCGGGCTTATCGCATATATATATATATATATATATATATATATATATATATATATATATATATATATATATATATAACAGAGGCTATGTTCCATTTCCCAAAAGCTTATCATTAGATTAGCAATGTAGGGTCTTGAGCAGAAAATATTATGACCACCAGTTCGGCACTGTAAATACTGACCAATTTCTTAATGTAAAAAGAGTAGAAATTTTCCTTTTGCGTGAATACATTTGCTCTTCGCTCTTTATGGTTTGCCAATTTTCAACAAAGATCATCAAGTGCAGATGTTGATTCCTGAAGCAGTTCCATTGTCTTATCTCTAAATTCTTTGATCACATTCTTGCATGCAGATCAACTGTTCTTATTCACCATTACCGCTTTTTTTCTTCTTTTTTTCTTTTTTGGGTTTTTTAGGATGAGGGGCTTCAATAGATTTGTTTCTTATTAAATATTTTGGTATTGCTAAAAATAATCTTCTGTTAAATGAAAAGAATTTTTTTTAATTAAATCAAAACTTGTTACAGCAAGTTAGAAAAATGCAAAAATTAATATATTCAATCTTCATTCTATCGTTACATGTGTGTGTGTGGTTTTGTATGGTATGGTATGGTATGGTATGGTGTAGGGACGTGTCCCTGTGTGTGTGTTTATGTATGTGTGTGAGAGAGAAGGAGAGAGTATATGTGTGTGTGTGTGTGTGTGTGTGTGTGTGTGTGTGTGTGTGTGTGTGTGAGAGAGAGAAATTAAGAGAGAGAGAGAGAAGGAGAGAGAGGGGGGAGAAAGGAAGAAGTTAGTACAGATTCACTCATTTGGTTTGAGAATTAATAGAAAAAAAGCAGGAAATGATTATCTACATTACAGAAAATGATGTATATCTACAAATGCATATATACATTCATTATAGGAGGCATATTGCACATGCACATATGCATAAATACATTCCTCTATATACTTATACGTGCGCATCTATATGAAAGTATGTATCTCCATATGTATATGGATACACATGATCTTATATACATATATATATATATATATATATATATATATATATATATATATATATATATATATATATGCATACATGAATATATATATGAATTTATATATGTGAATCAATATACATACATACAGATAGATAGATAGATAGATATCTAATGCAATAAGCCTGACCTGCACATATATATATATATATATATATATATATATATATATATAATTACACCTATACATATATATTGCCACCCATGTATACTTTATATATATATATATATATATATATATATATATATATATATATGTATATATATATACTCACAATGAGTGATAATCATATGCATGTATTTAGAGATTCTCAAGCAGGTTTTATATTCATATGAACAAACACACACACACACACACACACACACACACACACACACACACACACATATATATATATGTATATATATATATATATTATATGATACTCACATATATATGCGTGTACATGTGTTTGTTTTCATGGTATATATAGTAATACATAATACATCTGTATGCAAATATACGTGTTAGTATATAAATATATATGTGCAAACAGACACATACAAAAAAACATATATATTTGTGTGTAAGAGTGTTATATATAAAAATATATATATATATATATATATATAGTTTTGTTCATCCTCACGCGATATAACCCCCACAAATGCCCCAAAATACGCAAACCTCCATCTACTCTTTCTTTTTAACCTTCATGGAATTAAATGTAAATGAAATTTATAAATCTTTCAAAGAATGAATAAAGATTATAATAGGTTCCACTTTGTGATTTTTGATGAACTTTTAAAATCTTGTGGGCTGTTTATAGCTTGTTAAGCTAGGACCCATCTGTGAATTTTTTAAATAATACTTAGATATTTTATAAGTACTTATTAAAAGTCCTAGGCATGTATATGAGCTTATCTTGTCTTTCCTATTGACTGTTTAGTGTTATTGTATTAATTGGTATACTAATTCTAATATTGGACTTTGGTGTGTGGGGACATCACTGAATATCCTCCATAGCACCAATTGACTATTTCCAGTAACTGGTAACCACTCCAATGATATATATATATATATATATAATATATATATATATATATATATATATATATATATATATATATATTTAATTCATGGAATTTAGACTGAAAAACAACAATCATCAGGTAGTTAAGAAAATTTTCTTAACTTCCTGATGATTGTTGTTTTGCAAAAAAATCCACGAAGCCCAGGGGTCACAGTCTAAATTCCATGAATTAGATATATATATCTAATATATATTTATTCATATATATATATAATATATATATATATATATATATATATTACATTATTGGAGTGGTTACCAGTTGCTGGAAATAGTCAATTGGTGCTATGGAGGATATTCAGTGATGTCCCCACACACCAAAGTCCAATATTAGAATTAGTATACCAATTAGTTATAATTATTATTATATAATAGCTCTATCCTAGAAACTGAGCACAGTCCATATTATATTGCACATGGTTCGACACAAACCCACAAAGTGATTTAGTGACAACCAACACTGTTATAATATCATCATCATCATCATGTTCAGCCACCAGCACGGATATCCTTGACCCTCTCTCGCCACTTCTCCCTATCGTTCATTGCTTCTGGTAGGTCCTCAGGGCTACATCCTGTATCCTCACAGAGCTGCGGTATGTATGTTCGAGCTGGCCGTCCCTCTTTTGCTCGGCCATATGCGGGGGTCCATAGGAGTACATCCCTTATGAGCTCATCCCTGCTTTTCCAGCAGTGTCCTGCATGTCTGGTTCGTCCAACTTGAATAGTTTTCATGATGTGAGGTAGGTGGCCGTATAGTTGGTGCTTTGTGGGGTGTCGCCTCCAGGACTTGTTCAATATTGCTCACAACATTTTTGTGTAATTGCCGTCTAGCTTTTTCTGCAGACGTTTTGTTAGCATCCAAGTAGTGCATCCATATAGCAGTATCGATACAACCGCTGCTTGGAAGAAACTGCATTTATGGTTGTGTATGTTTTCCTGTCATTTTTTACAACAGAAAAAAAGCCTTAAAATATTCAACTCATAAAGGTCCTTTTGATTGATTCCTTATTGATTTGCAGCTTTTTTATTTTCAACTTGGATTTAATTTTGGTCATCATCAAGATTTATCTAAACATAAAAATAGATAATTTGATACATTCAATCTTATCAGCCTTTATTGAAGCAGGAGTCAGGTCTCCCTAGTTTTTTATGACACAGGTTGTAATTAGCCTTTATCTACTGTACTGGTTAATGATATATTAGCAAAGGGTGTGGAGTCAAAGCTGACCATCTTCAAGACTAGATGCTTTAGCAAGCTTGAGAGTTCAGTTTATCTTACCATTTTACTTTCAGGATGAAAAGACAGATCAGTGTCTTTCTTATGGGAAATGGTGTGATTTGAAACCACTTACCAGTAACCATTTTGCCACTTTTACATAAGTTGTATTCCAAAAGTTTAAAGATTGAAGTTATATTTACGATGACAGAAATTATCAAAATGTGAGGTGTTTTTTAAAAAGTGCCAAAACTGAAAGTGTAATTACCAATACAGAAATGAACCAACATTAAAATGTTAATTTTCCTCAAAAACGAAGTGTGTTTTCAAAAAGTATCAAGACTGAAGATGTATTTACTAAGTATCACATAATTTACATTCTTCAGGCCCCAGAATTTGATTACAGACCTCTGTTCAAGCCTGGAATATTCAGTTTGATTTTTAAGTAGCCCTAAAATAATCATTTTTGCATGATTAGGATATTTTTCTACAAGCCAGTTACATATATATATATATATATATATATATATATATATATATATATATATATATATATACATTTGTATGTGAAATATATGTGTGAATGTGTATCTTTATATATAATCAATATTATAGCCATAAGGGCACAAAGAACTGATATTGATAAAGAATCTTAAACACTGTTTAATCTTAACTTAAAATTGATAAAATCTTGAAGCATCATTATTTTATATTCACAAATATATAAAAACTTGGTTTATTTGTAAACCAAAAAATAAAATATTTCATCTTTGGAATTATGGATTCATTTTTTGCCAATGACCTTAAAAATATAGTCTTTTCTCTTTTTTTTTTTATATAGGCTATATTGTGCTTCCTAATTTAATTTCACATTAAGATTAAATTACATAAAACCTGCCAGAGACTTTCATTTGAGATTAACATAGCAAATTTCTTTATTGGTTCAACCATTTTTGTTAATTCAATTAGTTATTATTCTCTATCTTTTGATTGTTTTGTTGTTGTTTTTTTCTATTTCTTTGATTTCTACATTTCCAAGAAAGAATTTGACAATATCCATCCAAATAATCTGCCTGGAATGCAGTCCATAACTAAATGGAAAAACTTGAATGTTGCCTGGCATTTTTGGAGGGTCAGGGAGGAGAAAATAAGCATCTCTCTCAAAAGACTTCTCTTTTATTGTTTATCTTCTTTTTTTTTTCAATGAAAGTATACAAGTTAGCAAGGCTATTGCATAACATCAGGAACTGAAAACTGTTTTAGGTTTCTTTGTTTAATGGCATATCAACCTTCATGGGTTATTTGATGCTAAAGCCAGCCTTCTAGAAGAACAATGGTGATGCTATTTAACTCAAGATTGGGAGGATAAAGGGGTTCATACTTTATTTGCCTGAAAGTTAAAGTACTAGTGCGACTGGAGTTTGAACTCACTTACAAGGATTCCGCAGTTCAGCGTTTTAACCACTACACCATGAGGTTTACAGTGAATGCTAAATTTGGACTTTAGGAGGGTGGGCGGCAGACCTGATCTTATGTTGCTTTTGACTGAGTTACCCCATTGAAGAGTCTTGAGACATGCTCAATAAGTCTTATCTTAATACATGTCAAGTTATGTAAAAACTGTAAATGAGATTCTTGAAATATTCAAAATTTCCAAATGTTCTCCATTCTTTGTAAAAATTAAAAATAAAAGAGTATGTATCTCTGTTCATCTGCTATCTGTAGGCAGATGTTTCAGATATCCTAAATGTTCTAGTTGAACACTAAGACTATGAATTTTTGCAGCAATAATTCAGGCACATTTATAAATATCAGACAAGCACCAAAGAAAAAATATAGCAGTTGAAAAGATTGTAATAACAGCACAGAAAAGTAAAAAAGGTAATAATAATAACAAAGAAAATAAAACTGTTGTAATGACAGCAAAGAAAAGAAAAAAAGGTAATAACAGTAGCAGAGAAAAAAACAGTTGTAATGATAGCAGGAAAAGAAAAAATGTAATAATAATAGCAAAGAAAAGAAAACAGTTGTAATGACAGCAAAGAAAAGAAAAAAAGGTAATAACAGTAGCAGAGAAAAAAACAGTTGTAATGATCGCAGGAAAAGAAAAAATGTAATAATAATAGCAAAGAAAAGAAAACAGTTGTAATGACAGCAAGGAAAAGAAAAAAAGGTAATAATAATAGCAAAGAAATGTAAACAGTTGTGATGACTGCACAGAAAAGAAAAAGGTTATAATAATAGCAAATAAAACACTTGTAATGACAGCAAGGAAAAGAAAAATATAATAATAATAGCAAAGAAAAGAAAACTGTTGTAATGACAGTAAGGAAGAGAAAAAGGTAATGATAATAGCAAAGAAAAGAAAACAGTTGTAATGACAGCAAGGGAAAGAAAAAAGGTAGAAGTAATGACAAGAAAAATAAAAAGCTTGTTATAAGCACCAAGATAAGAAAACAGTTGTAATAACTGCAAGTATAAAAAGCGTATAAATAACAGCAAAGAAAAGAAAAAAGTTATAACAGAAGAAAAAGAGAAAGTTTTTGAAAATGTCAATTAAAAGAAAAAGTTGTAAATAACAAGAAAAAGAAAAGAGTAAGAAAAAGTATAAGAAAAAAAATTAATAACCACAAATAAAAGAAAACTGTAAAAGTAAAATGTAATAACAGCCAGGAAAAGAATACTTTCATAGATCATAATGTTTTTTATCCTTAACAAAAAGTATAATGATATAAGTACAAATAATTTATTGAATAATGATAATGACTCATCACAAAATTCTAAACCTTGAATAAGGTTGCAGACTGTCTGCATTCATGCAGTCACTCCCCCATGATCAAAATGTGATAAAATGTCCATTTTTCAACAGAGAACAGTTGGTTTTAATTTGGAAATTTCTATCTTATGGACGGGTTGTCATATCAGCACTAAACAGCCAAGTCTGTTTTATATTCATTTGCAGCTGGTGGAATAAGAGATAGGTTTGAGCCTCCGTAAAGGCATTAGCACGAAGTGAAATGCAAATCCACAATTGGAAAATATACATGCAGACCTGCATTTTTTTTTCTTTAATTTTTATACCTATTCTATAATTCTGACACTGTGAAAAAAGCAAATGTTGGAATTAGAAAATATTACACAAACTGATATCTGGGAAAAAGAATTCATAAAAAGAAAGAAAAGATTAAAAACATTCATATTGTTTGAAAATAATCAACCAATAACAAATGCTGAGTCAAAAAAAAAACACAGAAAGGACCGTGAATACCTACAGTCATAAGAAATCTACCCACGTTTCACCTAAATGGATCATCAGGATAAATTCTGACCCTAATGATCCGGTTATATGAAACCTATGTAGATTTCTTATGACTTTGTTAGTATTCATATATATCTATATATATATATATATATATATATATATATATATATATATATATATAAAATTTGTTGAACATAATAGACATTTTCTGTGTACAAATTTTCTTGTTGATCCTTTCATATTGCCATATTGATTTTATCATAATCGGTGTGAATTGATTGATGTATTTTCCGTAGTTATTTATTTTCCTAGTACTCTCTGTCCAACTTTGGGCCATCATCAGGGGAGGATCTATTACAAAAGTGATGTAACTTTTGTTTTTGCATTATTAAAAAATACATCAATCAATTCTCACCGTATACAATAAAATCAATATGGCAATATGAAAGTATCAACTAGAAAATATATAGACAAAAAATGTCAGTTATGTTCAACAAAATTTGTATTAATGAAGAAATGTTGCCAAAATATACATATATATATATATATATATATATATATATATATATATATACACATGTGTGTATGTATACATATATATATATATATATACACACATGTGTGTATGTATACATATATATATATATATATATATATATATATATACACATGTGTGTATGTATAATGATGATTAAGCAACTACTCTCTTTAATATATACATGTATTACATACAAAATTATGGGGTGCTGAAAAGTTCACTGCTAAACCAAGAAAGGATTTTTAAAATTTTTATTGAATTTATTTTTAAAAAACTAAAGTAACTTGAAAATAATATATCAAGAGTGTTGATTTAGTTTATTTTGGTTTCCTCATTTAATGGCATATCAATCTTCATGGATTATTTAATGTCAAAGCACATTGTAGCTGTACTATTTAACCCATAGCTGTGGGGATAAAGGCGTTCATGCCTTTCTGAAGGGTATTAATCCAAAAGTGAGGAACTGGGGTTTGAACTTGATTACTTTTGGTTCTAGTAGGTAGAGTGTTCACCACTGGTCCAGGAGACCTGCGTTTAGTCCAAGGTTGCGTCATACCAAAGACTTTAAAAATGGTACTTGATGCCTCCCTGCTTAACACTCAGCAATATAAGGTACGTATCAAGGGTAGAGAGGACCAATCCAGGGAAAGGTGTAGTGCCCTCCCATACGCTTTGGTTTAGTAGCTATAGAAAAAGGAGCCTTCGGGTCGCCCTTGACTAAGGTCGCAAACTTTACTTTACTTTGAGGCCACAGTCTAGCATGTTAATGATTAACCCACAAGGAATACCCATAAGATTGTAGAACGGTGGATTTGATATGTAGAAAAGCATGCACATTCTATGACAGTAGGTCATTCATCTCTTTGCAGAAAATTTGTCAGCACTCCTTGTATATATAATATATATTGTATAGCTATACAAATAAAACGCAACTTCAGTTTTAAAAAAATGATAATTGATTTTATTTGAAAATACACTGCTAGAAATAGGATGTGACAGAAGGTTAATTCTTAAGCTGAGTACAACTGGTTTGAAATAGAAATTTTCTTTCTTTTTTGTCTGGTTACCTTACCAAGGCTAAAGAACCCTGTCTGACCAACTATTTAATCTTTACTTTAGGATGTATGCTTTTCCAAAGACATTACTGTAAAAGGAAATCCAACCAGCTGCCAGCAGGATTTGAACTTGGGTTGACAATTCCATTTTCTATGATAATAACCACTTGTAAAATAATAAGCAAGGGATTTCGGTTCATGCCTTTGGGTTTAGTTAGGCTGAGAACCTTTCAGCTCAGTGGGAGCGGACAATGGTATCACTCAGAGATGTCACAATAGTCTGAGACGAAACGGGTGACGGAGTGCAAGTGACGTCACGCACCAGAAGTGCGCCGAGATTTGTGGAGAATTTGAAGAAAGTTGAGGTGTTGAAAACTAGACGCCAAACGAAGCGGTCGACTTTTGCGAGCTCACAGACAAATAAAACAGCATAGCAAGATTGTGTCTCTCCTCCTTATGTTGAAACCTTTAACTTAAAGTTAATAAAAAGTTTTGTTCCTGAACAAGAAGTTGTTACGTGTTTTCGAATTTTGAGATTCCTATGTTCTATCGTTATGTCTATTTCGCACATGGTGTTAATTGTGGCTATAGTACACACTTTGTTAAGTCCAAACAAAATGAAACATTTTGTAGGAGACCCCCATCAAGAGCAAAAAAACAATCCTTCTAATGTTTTATTAATTTCTAGTTTGTTTGTACAAACAGAATTAGATTTAAAGAAAGTCACATGTACCTATCAATTTCGTTGAAAAAAAAAAAACTAGGGAAAAAAATTAAAAGAAAAGCATGGACTATATTTTGAATTTCGTGTTAGATATAATTAGCATTAAATATTTGCTTTACAGCAGGGTGCTTCAGTATGGGAAAAGTTGAGATAAAATTCTTCAAATTAAGATTTTCTAAAATAAAGAAAAAATAATTTTGTTATTTTTCACTTATCAAAGGATTCCTGTGAAAGTTATCGAAAGCCAAGAATAGTTTTCCAGATGTTCATTTGCAAAAAGATAAAAGCAGTTGTTGCCCGAATTTCAAAGAGAAATTCTTCACATCTTCAAAACCAATTCTAGAAAGACAGAGTTCTGGTGGAGAAAATGGTTCAAGGGAAGACGTTGTACTTGTCACATGCATCTGTTCTGCAAATGGTTGGCATTTTGGTCCTTCTTATCTCACTGACTAGGGGACTAGACACCAAAGATGACCTTCACTTTGATTCAAGGAACAAATGTTTTCTACACTGGGCTTTAAAAATCAACATACACATTTAGTTATAGGGCTATATATATATATATATATATATATATATATATATATATATATATATATATATATATATGTCATTCAATAAAAAAGGTGTATTTTATAAAAAAAGTAAAATGAAATTTTTTCAGAATTTTTTCCATAAATTTAAAGTCTACATGATTTAGAATTGGTTCATAGCAAAAATTCTTTGAATTTCATTTTTTTTCATCATATGTGGGAAAGCACATGCAATACTCTGCCCTCATGAGCTGCTAACCAGGGGTATTAACACAGTTTCTATAGCACAAGCCAGTACTGCCACTCCTAGTGCTACCAAGCAGCTTTTGCCACTGGACAGGGTATTTAAAAGAATTATATATGGAAATCAGACCTAACCGATAAAATGAAACACAGCTTCTTCCAGGCAGCGGTCACATCGATACTGCTATATGGATGCACTACATGGACACTAACAAAACGGCTGGAGAAGAAACTGGATGGCAATTACACAAGAATGCTGCGTGCAATCCTGAACAAGTCCTGGCAGCAGCACCCCACAAGACACCAGCTGTACGGCCACCTGCCCCCTATCACGAAGACTATTCAAGTTAGATGAACCAGACATGCAGGACACTGCTGGAGAAGCAGAGATGAACTCATAAGAGATGTACTCTTATGGATCCCCACACATGGCCGCGCAAAAGCAGGACGACCAGCTCGAACGTACATTCAGCAGCTATGTGAGGATACAGGATGTTGTCCTGAAGACCTACCTAGGGCTATGAACGATAGGGAGGAGTGGCGAGAGAGGGTCAGGGATATCCGTGCTACCAGCGCGATATGATGATGATGATGATATATATATATATATGTACATTAGATCAACTAAGAGCAGAGATCACATTGAACGTTCATCTTCATTTTAGTGTGCAGTTTGTGATTTAAAAAAGAATGCATTTACTTTTGGCTGTTGATGTTATGCATTTTCAGTAACCGTTTCTTCATGTTACGTAATAAATATTTTTGTTTCAAGACTATTTAAAATGGCAGCAAATTAAAAAGAATACCGCAGGCTTGAACAGAGTTCTGTCATCAAATTTTTGGTGGCTGAGAAATGCAAACTATGTGAAATTTATCCAAGAATGCATGATGCGTATGGAGAAGCAATTTTTAGTCAAAGAATAATTACAAGTTGGCTAATAATCGGTTTGCCACAAAAAGCCCACCAAAAGGAAAGTCCATTGAGTATAAAATCTGACTCTTCACAAAAGAAAAAGTTTCTGGTGCAACAGTCATTAAAGAAGGTCATGCTTACAGATAACTGAAACAGGAAATGAACCATCATAGTTGATTTCCTTGAAAAAAGGTACAACTGTAAACAATGCTTACTCTTGCCAACTGCGTAGGCAAAATTAACCCTATCTATTGAAGTTTATTATTATTATTATTATTATTATTATTACATAGTTATATTTACTTTGAATGTGGTGTATTTTCATCGGCCATTTCAGTTTTTTCCCCCCTTTTTTTAGATATATTTATAGCTTGTGAATGTACTAAAACCAGTGAAACATAATAAACCTTATCTAATTGGGAGGCTTAAATTATCTACTTTTTGTAAGTATTTATTTTCAACTGGTTTGAATTCCATCCAAGTAGCAGGAAATTTGTTTTGAAAGCCTTCAATCAAAACACATCTTTTTTTAAATTTGCAAATAAATCTTCTTGCAAAAGGATGAGTATAAAGATTTTAAATAAATGAAAGAGAGTTCTGATAAAAGATAGATAGATAGATAGATAGATATGAAAAAGCTAGGATAGATAGATAGATATGAATAGACTGAGATAGATAGATAGATAGATAGATAGATAGATAGATAGATATGAGAAGGCTGGGATAGATAGATATGAATAGACTGAGATAGATAGATAGATAGATAGATAGATAGATAGATAGATATGAGAAGGCTGGGATAGATAGATAGATAGATAGATAGATAGATATGAGAAGGCTTGGACACAAACTGGGATAGATATCTAAATATATAGATTTGAAATGAAAGACATAAAGATGAACCTGATTAAACAGTTATAAGTATACTGAGGTGGATGCGAGGATTGATTGATTGATCGAATGATTGCTTTTGGATCAACTGTATAGTCTTAAGTTGTTGCAAGTACCTGAAGTAAAATTTAGTGTAAGTTCTCAAAAGAAATTAAAATATTTTTGATACATCTGAATATGTAATAATAATAATAATAATAATAACTATAATAATGAAAATTGGAACTGTTGGTTACATGGTGGTAGACACGAAAAGCAAATTACATAAAAAGCCAAATTATCAAATTAGTGCAAAAGAAGTACAAGACTAAACATGACAAGGTACAGACAGAAAATGATCGACTGGGAATTGTGCAAGAAATTAAAATTTGACCATTCGCCAATGGGCTGGGAGACCTGGGTTCAATCCCTGGTCATGTCATACGAAAGACTTTAAAAATGGTACTTGATACCTCCTTGCTTAACACTCAGCAATAAAAGGTATGTATCATGGGTAAAATGGAGCAATCCAGGGAAAGGAGTAGCACCCTCCCCTACACCTCGGTGTAGTAGCTATTGAAAAGGGAGCCTTTGGGTCACCCTCAACTACGGTCGCCAACTTTACTTTACTTACTACCAAATGATACATGCACAAAGCAGAGTCTGTCCTGGAAAATGAGATACATAAAATTCTCTGGAATTTTGAGATACAAACAGATCACCTAATTTTGACCAGACAACCAGACCCGGTGATAGTTAACAAAAAAGAAAAAAAGAACCTGCTGAATAGTGAACTTTGCCATTCTAGCAGACCACAGAATGAACATCAAAGAAAGCAAAAAGAGAGACAAGCATTTACACCTTGCCAGAAAACTAAGAAAGCTGTGGTACATGAAGGTAACAGTGATACTAACTGAAATTTGTGTACTTGGAACAATCCCAAAAGTCTTGCAAAAGGAGCTGGAAGAGTTGGAAATAGGAGGACAAGCCAAGACCATTTAAACTATAGCATTGTTAAGATCACCCAGAATACAGAGAAGAGTCCTGGAGACTTGAGGAGACTTGCTGTCATTCAGATTCCAGTGAAAGACCATCAACTAATGCTGTTATGAAAAACTTGCAATGAATATCAATAATGGTATAAGCACAAACCAGAATCTGCCCAAGAAAACAAGGCTCATAAAATTCTCTGAGATTTTGAGACACAAATGAATTACCAAATCATGGCTGGAATACTTGACCAAGTGTTAATCAACAAGAAAAAAGAGACTTTTCATTCAGTTAATTTTGCTGTTTCAGAAGCCCACAGATGCTCTTGAACATGAAGTGGGTACCAATTACCTTTAGTCTACTAGGAACTCTCCATAAGGGCTTGAAAAAAAGACTTAAAGAATCGGAAATCAGAGGGAGTACTGAGTGTACCATTGCTATATCAAAGAGACATTTGGACCCCGTTGTGACCCTGCCATAGTAAAAAGTGGATGAACGCTAGATTGTATTAAATGACTCAAAAGTTTGTTTACTACTAGGTATAGCAAATACTCGCCTAGAGAAAGAAAGACAGTAGAGAAACTAAGACAATGGCAACAGCTAGATAAAAATAAGCAACAAATCATGGTGGGAAAGAGAGAGCTAACACAAACCCTAAATTTTTTTCTGGTTCTGACATGCTTGTCTGCTGGGTCATATAGTCTAGCGGCCCCTTTGGACCCCCCCACAAAAGAAATTAGGGCTCGTAAACTTTTGTCTCCTTACATCTTTGTGGCTGGTGTTCTACTGATGTCTTTACCTTATAACTTCTCACGGTCAACTCCTGAAAGGATACAAGTCATTCCCTCACTTCTACCTATCATGTCAGAAAAATAAACATACACTCCCACTCACTCCATGCATGCATATGAGATTTCAGACCCAGTTTTAGTTTGTCATTTTTAACTATAACAAGAGCCTCGGCCTGGCCTTTCGAAGACTGTCTGCTTTTTTAATTAATTTATTTATTCATTCAAATTTTCTACAAGCCGTTCAATTATATTAAACTGAGACCATAAAGACCACAGGATTGTCAGAATTGTCTACAGTACTCAGTAGAGTCTTGGAGACCTAAGTGTACATATTGTCATTCAAACTTCAGTGAAAGACCACCGAGGAAAAGTTACAAGGAATGAAATAATAATAACTTGTCATTTGGTGGATTTTGCCATTTCAGCAGACAGTATGTTGAAAATAAAAGAAAACAAAATAATAGACAAATACTTAGATCTTGCCTTAGAGCTGAAAATGTTGTGGAACATGAAGATGATAGTGATATCCAACATAGTTGGTGCCCTTTAAATAGTCTTTAAATACCTGGAAAGAGAGATGAGGGGAACAGGAGATCAATATTGAAAGAATACAAACTACAACTTTCTTCAATCAGCAATAATACTTAGAAGAATCTAGGAGACCTGAAGAAACTTGCAGTCACTCAGATTCTTGTGCAAAACTACCAGTTAAAACAGGTGGGAAAAACTTGCAACAAGTAAATAACATATTAATAATACAGTGGAAGTATAGATAGTTTTTTAACATGAAAATTCATTATGTTTTCAGTCTCTTTATCTGTCCTAATTATACCAGGGAGAAAAAAATGGAGAAACACACTATCAAGCTCCAGAACAAAGTACATGCTATGCATAAAACTAAAGCCAGCATATTCAACTCAATCCTGGGTCACATCGGAATCAAAAAAGGAGATAGAGTAGATTCAGCAGTCAAATCAACCTCAGGAATGGTCATTGACGGCAACTTTAAAATACCCTGCTCAGATATAAAAAAAAAAGAAATTTGGTGATGAGTACATCAGAGGGAAATGGCAACAATCATGGAAAAACAGTTCATAATACATCATTTTCCAAATAAAGGCCATCCTAGGGGAATTGGTGCCAGAACTCAGAATCCCAATAACACATCAGTCATTTATGGCTGACTCTTGCCTCTATGCTAAAACAGAAGGAATGACTTAAATGTACTTGTGGTACATTAACCACTGTAAAACATTTTTCTGGAATGCAAAATGTTTGCTCCTATCAGTAAGAGATATCTCAAAGTAAGACACCGAACTGGTTAAGTGAGATGGCATATCAACTTTTGTGGCTCATTTAATACCAAATCGGGGGTGTCTTCCTCGTGGTGTAATGGTTAAAGTGATGGACTGCGGAATCGTAGTAAGCAAGTTCGTACTCCAGTTGTGCTATTACGTTCATTTTCAGGCTAATACCCATGGAAAAGGTATGAAACCCCTTATTCTCCCAGCTATGGGTTAAATAGTACCACTACTGTTCTTCTAGGAGAATGGCTTTGGTATTAAATAACATATAAAGGTTGATAGGCCATTAAACAAAGAAACCAAACCAAACCAAATCCTGTTCATACATATATATGATTTTTAAGTCAGTAACAATATTTTTTTAAATAAACCTGAGCTCATTTTTTTGGCCACATTAAAATGATTTCAAGTTTTTATAGAAATGTAAGAAATATGCTTGTTTGATTATAAAAACAAGGTACTGCATGGCATCATCAGTTTTGTCTTTTAGCTGGGTCGTTATGGGGTTTCAGATCTTTCAACATAATACCCTCCTTGCCAGCTAGACTCCACTCAGGACAATCATCCCCAGTTCTAACCCAAAACTAAAATACTACCAGCAAATTCACTTTTTAAAGATTTGCCAATATAGACCTTGGTTTCCACTCATTTGATTGGCCAGTGCTTTAGCCAACCAGTCTGCCTGAAAATTCTTTTAACCAGCTCTACATAGCTCTGATACTTTTTCTCCTGTCTGTTCTGAACAATTTGCACATAGCCGTATGATTTCAAACAACCAATACTGATAATAATCCTTGGTAAATGATTGAACAGTTCTATTTGACCCATAGATAGGAACCTGACAGGTACTACCACTCCAGGTCAGAGTGGACCAAGCAGTAATAGCAAAATCCCAGGACTCGAGCCTCATCTATTTTTGATACTTGTAATTTGTTGATAATTTTATGATTTTAAATATTCTTATCAAAAGAATATAAAAAGATTAAAAGTTAAAATGAAAAAATAAGACAAATTTATGAGCCGATTTTAAATGACAACCAATTATACCAAGTTGGTTGGTTAGGGTTATGGTATGTCAACTCTTGTTGGTTTATTTTATGCCAAAGTCAGCTTAACAATTATGGTCTCCAATTATATATAGTAAAAAATGTGTCTTCACAATCATTTTAAGCAGGTAAACAGTTGATTATCTCAAAGAGATCTATCAGACCAGTAAATGGGATCCTAACTTGCATTACCACTCCCAGTCAGAATTGGCCCGGGAGTGACTCCACACTCACCAAAGTTCCCAAACTGGAGACTCACCACTAAATGTAGTTTTGTGTCGTATCTGGAACACCTTTTTCTTAACTTGTTCATTTAAAAAAAATGTTGGTTATTATTTACAATTCAAAGTGGACCATAATAAAAACACCATTCACACATATATACAAACACAGACTAAAACTCCCTTACCTATATTTAAATTACCTGCATCCTCGGCATTTAAGAAAAGAAAAAACATATCTATCACATAGTTAAATGATGACAAGCATTTTTAACAAATATTGATAATTCAATTTAATATAAATCATTTGTTTACATGCAGTGAAATTCTTTCTAGTACAGTAGATTATTAAGTAGTTCTTTTTGACCGATAGATGAGACACTAACAGGTACTACCGCTCTGGGTCAGTGTGGACCAGAGATTAATGGTAATCAAGGAGTACTCCACATTCCCCAAAGCTCCACGACCGGAACCTCACAATCAGGTTGTTTAGAGTCATCTCCAAGACACTCTTCCAACTAAAAACCAGTTAAATCATTGAATTTCTTAAAAAAACAAAACAACCCAATAAGTTATAGAAGTATATACAAAATATAAAAAGAAAAATTCTGATTTGGAATAAAACAATCTTGGAAAAATCAACTTGCTGGAAAACCGAACAATGAACCAACTAAATTTAATATGTACTCAAAATAATTAAAAATATTGTAAAAAAAAGAAAATACTTTTATATATATACTCAGAGAAAGATTACTTTAACCTATTTACCAACCCCTCCGCTCTGGCAGGATATAACACAAGGACAATTTTTAAGCAGAGTTTAACAAGTTTGAATTCAGAGTTTTCCTTCTCCTAGACTAGTTGCCTCACCAAGTCTGAAGAACCTAGTCTGCCCTACTATTTTACCCATAGCTGGAGGGAGAATCATTGGATTCATACCTTTCCCAAGGGTATTAGTGCTATGAGAAATGCAATCAGTCACATCCAGGATTTGAACTCATGTCGCTGTGTCCATTTCCTACGATGATAACCATTACATCATGGGCACCTCCAATTAATATGACTATTTAAATTCTGAAAATCTATGTTTTGATTTTTTTATATTACTTTATATTGTTTAAAATTTAAGAGCATTTCAAAATCCTGACATGAAACCCTAAATTAATTTGAGTCCAGCAAAGAAAGCATCTTAAGTGTACAAGAGCCTCCCTGTAACGTCTGTCATTTCCTCTTCAACTGAAAGACGGAGCCATAAATCATTTATTAATGCGATACTGTTATTTACTTCAA
This sequence comes from Sepioteuthis lessoniana, assembly GCA_963585895.1. Taxonomy (NCBI): domain Eukaryota; kingdom Metazoa; phylum Mollusca; class Cephalopoda; order Myopsida; family Loliginidae; genus Sepioteuthis; species Sepioteuthis lessoniana. The sequence goes on along the minus strand of OY757928.1, from coordinate 9,238,843 downwards.
CATTAGATTTTCAACAAACTAGATTGATGATTTTCCTCTTCTGTAAGCAGTGAGAACTAAATATTGCTTTAGTTAAGAGAAAAAGACAGGGACACAGCACAAATGAGGTTAGGTTTCTTCTTCTGGAGAATATCTTTTGCTCGATTCAAAGAAATAATCCCACATCTTTTTATCATGATATCCCAAAGGAATATGAACAAGAAGTAGAAGTCATACAACCATGACCAAATAGATTCCATGTGCAATTTTTTTTTCTTTTTTTTTTTCAGATTCTTATAAGACCAGTTTCTCTTCAACCCCCATCACATCCTTTCAAGTTTGCGTGTTAGATTAAGAGTCAATTTCATACTAAAAGCTTCTCAAGAGCAACACATTTCCCTCCAACCCAAGACCACTTATTTTTTCAAGTGGTAGTTAAACAGAAGTTGATGAAGTTGTCAGCCTTTTCTTTATTGCCACTTCAAGATTTTAAATCTTCTCGATGAAAATATAGGGAGATGCTTAATAGCAATGAATAACTTTCTCTCTTAACCAAAACTGCAAAAAGAATCAAGGAATTCACATACTAACTCTGGATAAAAACATGTGACAGTTAACCTTGTTGTCTCAAGTTTCATAATAAGAGCTAGCACAGTGAGGTTCTTTATCATCAACTATCAAAAAAAGGGAAACGTAAATGGCATGACAGAAAATAAAACTTTCAATCCGAGTTCAAATCTTGGCTGAGGCTGCTTGCATTTACACTAATGCATTTAAAAAAGGGAAGAATCTATCTCTTCTTTACATAGCTATAGATTAAAGAACAGGGTAGATTAGTCACTATAGCCTTGGTTGGCAACCAGTCAAGATGAAGGACACTTTTAAATTCTAGTAAATGTAATAAAGAAAACAGAAACAGTTGGAATTCCCTTCAATACCAAAAATTATTAGCATGATAATCTGTTGGATTAGGAGTGATTTTTATCCTTACTAAGTGCCTTGATTTGTATCCTTAATGATTATTGTTACAAAACTAAAACTACTGAGTTCAAATCCTGGCTGACACTGCTTACATTTACTTCCCACTAATGCCCATAAAATAGACTTGAATCCATCTTACTTTATCAAACTATTGGTAGAATAATGGGGCAGACTAAGCCCTTTAACCTTGGTGAACTGCCATTCGAGATGAAATAAAATTTTAACTTCTAAAAAATATAATTAAGTAAAGGAAAACAGAATTTCCTTACTATATTATGTATAACATAAACATAAATACCTATGATAATTAACATGATAATCTATTGGATCATAATACATATCGATGTATAGATGGCTACTGAGTTATCTGCCCTTGCAGGGCGAGCAGTAACTTGGAGTTATCTGCCCCTGACTGGTATAAAAGGGGTACAGAGGGAATGACCATTTTTTCATGCTAGTCTGACGCAGACCCAAACTGGCTGATCGCACCTTCCCAATTTTACTGTGGAGTGAGTTTTATTCACACTGGGTGCCTCTATCTGAAGCTTTTATACTGCGTTTTTTGATAAGTTGTAAAAACAGAATAATCAAATTTGATGATGCAAAATGGATAAAGAACCAACACCGCAAATGTCAGCAAAAGGAGAAAGGATTTTGTATGGTTCTTTTTTTTATTTGGATTTGGTTTACAATAGCAACTACAGTCATCATATGTACTAGTGAATAAGGTTGGAATAAGGGTAGATAATCAAATAGTTGGCGTGAAAATATAGTTGTTTTGACCAGTAAAGCAGATCATTATCCATGCTTTGTGAGTTTGATCAATACTGGGGGCCTCTATCCCTTGGTCTGGTGCCAAAATAAATCAGTGTTTAGAAAATAATTATGAGTTGGGTTGTTTGGTTGGTTGTTTGGGTTTTATGGCATATCAACCCTTGTAGGTCATTTAACGCCAAATTCTGTCTATATATACATACCTATTCAACCAAAGATTTCAAAACGAATACTTAGGTAGGTAAAATTTTCTATTAGCTGGATTTCATTTGTTTGCACAAGATTAACCAGTTTTAAGCCGACGCATTTTTTGGTACAACCCTGTCTCTCTCAAGAAGGACAGAATGTCATCTATTTTGACGTTCTCGAACAGATCGATTAAGCTATTTACTTTGAAAAATTGTTTTCTGATAACAGCAAAAGCTCTGCATTCTATAAGGATGTGTTTAACCGTGCAAGTTGTCTGGCAGGTTGAAAACTGTGGTTGTGGTTCCTGTTTCAAAATGAAAGATTGAGTAAGCCTTGTATGACCAATTCGCAATCAGGATAATAATTATGAGATAAAGGTAGAGTTAAACATGTCACGCAGATTATTGGCCTTAAATAATGAATTAAATCCTTACGAGGTATCTCTTCCCTAAAGTTTTATGCCAAAATGAATTAATATTGAGTAAATAATGATAAAAAAATGAAGGTTGGGTTTAATGATGATCAAACTGGTCTTGCAGATTATAACACATAATTAGTGAATTTGATACTCACTGGGTTACTTTACCAGTGCTTGTATACCAAAGTTGAAGGCAGTCCATCAGTTCATTAACTTGGATACACCATCAAATCAAATAACAAGTTCAACAAAAGGCTGGCAAAAGCAAGAAGCATTTTTGCCAAAAATGCATGTGGTGCAACAGACACCTGAAGTGCACAAAGATTAATGTGCAGAGAACAATAATCCTGGACACTCTCCTCAGAGTTGTAGGTCAGTTATCATCACCACTTATGACTCCTCAAGCAGGTCCACCCACTATTTTCACACCATCCTCAACATCTTCTGGAGTGACTTAGTCACAAATATTGAAATCCTTTAATAAGTGAAGATAATCAGTATCAAGCCCCTGCAACTGTAGTCCGAGCTATGCTGGGGAGGACACATCTCCAGCCTAAGATTATCCTTTATAGCAAACTATCTACTGGCCATCACAACAAAGGGACAGCAAAGAAGTGATACAAGGATAACTTGAAAAAATCCCTTGGCACTTTTCACATCAACCATAGCCAAAGGTACATCTTAACAGAGAATTGTCGTGCTTGGCATCTCATCGACCATGTTACCTCCTCTTTTAAGACTCCTGCAGGGCCACCCTCAAGGATAAGAAAGGTGCCGAAGGAAGAACAGTAACATTATGCCATCATCACTGACTAGACCTCTGGCTGCAGACAGAAGAACCATGGCAGTAGCTTGCATAAATATCCTCCTTCTTGATCTTTATTCACAAAGCCAATGCATGATAAAAAAAATGAAAGTTGGCTATCTCTTTATAGTGTAATTCTGAACAAATTAATCTTGTATTCTATAAATTCTAAGCAGAGAACTAGATCATTACTTAGTTTCTCAATTTAAGTAAGTAAGTAAAGTTGGCGACCATAGTCGAGGGTAACCCGAAGGCTCCCTTTTCGATAGCTACTACACCAATGTGTAGGGGAGGGCGCTACTCCTTTCCTGGATTGCTCTACTTTACCCTTGATCCGTACCTTATAATGCTGAGTGCTAAGCAAGGAAGCATCAAGTACCATTTTTTGAGTCTTTGGTATGACTCGACCTGGGATTGAACCCAGGTCTCCCGGGCCATTGGCGAACACTCTAACCCCTAGGCCAATGTCAGGAAACTTGGAACTATGCCTACAGTATATATATACTATACGTATCTACTATTTAGCAAAAAATGATAAGGAAAATTGTTGAGCTATTTCAAATAATACCCAATTTATAGAATCTGTCATTTGAGAGTTAAACAGCTGATTAAAGAGAAAGACAGGCCATCTATACGGAGCGTATTCATGGTAGACAAACCTATCTAAAATATCCCTATGGTTGAATGACTTATCCATGATACACTTTATTCCTACATTACAATCAGTGCTTTAACATAAAGAGTAGCTACGAAGAACTGATGCATCTGACCAAGAACCTAATTATACTATAGACTCTAATGTCTATTTAAACTGCTCAAAAACAGAGGTTTATTAGTTCTTTTGGGGTTTTTTTTCTTAAATTTCTTTTTTGGCTTGATCATCATTTAACTTAACTATTTGTTCTTTAATTAATGGTAACTTGTGATGTAAAACATTTTTGATTTTGTCTTTTGATAAATTCCAGTAAAAAAAATCTAAAAAAGGAACAAAGACAAAAATTACTCTATGGCTTGGAACCGATTATTTTAGTTGCTTGTAATGCAGCCATTTTTTTTTAAAGTTTGGATGTCGGGCAGGAATAGACCAAGGGTTCTTTTGAATAAAGATAATCTTGCAACAAAAGTAGTCAACTTATTATGGTCAATTAACTGTCTGGAAGAAGAGAACTACCCACACAAACATTCATATACATTCATAAACAAATATATGTGTTCAGAAAAACACTTGTGTATATGCATACACAAATGAATATCTATCCAATCATATATGAGTTCGAGTCTCATTGGGTGCCCCTTTCATATGGCCTTGTGCCACATCTAAGTAAAATGCTTAGTAAATTACATCTATCCAATCATATACAAGATATGGTAGATAGATTGATAAATAGATATATTTATATAGTTTATTATATATAAATATACATATGTACATCTGTATATGAAAATCATATATATCTACTCTCTATTTGGCTAGCTGTCTAACTATATAAATATATATATATATATATATATATATATATATAGTTGTTGGCGACTTTAGTCGAGGGCGACCAGTAGGCTCTTTTTTCAATAGCTACTACAGGTGTAGGGGAGGGCGCTACTCCTTTCCCTAAATTGCTCCACTTTACCCTTAATATGTACCTTATACTGCTGAGTGTTAAGGAAGGAGGCATCAAGTACCATTTTTAAAGTCTTTGGTATGATGCAATCTGGGATTGAACCCAGGTCTCCTGGACCATTGGTGAACACTCTACCCACTAGACCAATGAGCTTGTGTCTAAATATGTATACATATATATACATATGTGTAAATTTGAGCAGAGACTTGTTATATATATATATATATATATATATATATATATATATATACATATATATATATATAGTTGAGGCAAAATCTATAAGATTATTTACCTATATACATCTACCAGTTTCTGTGTGTATGTGTATATATGTATATACTTATTTAGATGTATGTATGTATGTATGTATGTGGTTGTGCATGTGAGCATGTATGTGCATATGTATGTGTGTGAATGTGCATATATCTATTGATATATGTATAGACTTAGGTGTTCTTATATAAGGGTTTATGTGCAAGAATGTACAGAGGTAGCATTACTTGAATACACATTACAAGTTCAAGTACAGAGACAATTATCCATAATTGGTTCCAAAACTTTGGTAAATTACCAAGTTTTTCAACCAACTAAAAACTACCATTATTCTCAAAACTCTATCCACCTTTCCCAGTTAGTTTTTTTCTTTATTGTAACTTGAAATCATTGTCTACATTAATTCTTCAAATTTTATCCTGATTTTTATACCAAACACAGTTGATAAACTCGGTTCATATTGTTTAATGAAGTGAAATTTTGCACAAGAACACATTTTGAGATCATTGAGCAAACACAGACTATACTATCAATAGCTTGCAAGATAAACACATAAGCTAATGGGCCAATGAACAACCATCAAGGATTCTTGATGAACCACGCCCGTTAGCTACTTATCTTATTCCTAGTATATTCTTTTACAATTATTTTCAATTCTTAAAAAATTCAATATTCATAGCCGATTACTGATCAAAGATCTCGACAAAACAATCATAATTTATTGCAGATATCTAAAAGTAAAAAAGAAATTAATTATAAGAAAAATTGTTTTAAAAAATTTGCTTCCACAAAGCTCAAACAAGTAAATAGCTATGACAACAAATGCAGAGTATTTTCGGAATATTTTTCAAAGAAGTTTATTGATTGATATAAACTGCGAATGATTTTTATGTTATCAAATAAACTTCATAACTGAATTAAAAAAAATGAATCAAGTTGCAAATTCTCTTCAGACAAATGTCTGTCAGCCAGATATGAATTTGGTTGAAAGCCTATTTGGTCAACTATCTCGTGATCATTCATCTAGGAACCTCTAAATTATAGAAATTTAATTTTTTTCCTATTAGGGAATTCAGAACAATTTGTTAGTCATGATGAAAGCAAGGAAAGTATTGTCCAAGTGTATGGATTTACCAAACCATTTTTTTAGTTGAGTACTGATTGTTCAAGTTCAGAGTTTTCCGCCTTCTAGACTCGTTGCGTAATAAACACGAAACAGTCCAGTATACTATTTACCAGCCCCTCCGCTCGGGCAGGATATGACACAAGGTCAATTTTTTAAGCAGAGTTTAACAAGTTTGAATTCAGAGTTTTCCTTCTCCTAGACTAGTTGCCTAACCAAGGCTGAAGAACCCAGTCTGTCCTACTATTTACCCATAGCTGGAGGGAGAATAATTGGATTCATACCTTTCCCAAGGGTATTAGTGCTATGTGAAATGCAATCAGTCTCGTCCAGGATTTGAACTCGTGTCACCGTGTCCATTTCCTACGACGATAACGACTACACCACAGGCACCTCCATAAAAACATGAAACAGTCCAGTATGCCTTACTATTTATCCATAACAGCGGAAAGAAGGGATGGATTCATGCCTTTCCAAAAGGCATTAGCATGAAATGAAATGCAAATTGCTTTATCCAAGAAAGAAACTTAGATCATCAAGTAAGGACGATAACAATCATATCCCTGAGTTGTCGACAATATGTTCTTAATATAGCACATCAATTACTACACTATGAACTCTCTACCAATCTATCAACCTATCTATATCTATCTATCAATCTATCTATCTATCATTCTATCTATCTATATATATATATATATATATATATCATTTTGTATATCTCTCTATGTATCTCATTTAGTTTAGGGGGTGACCTCGTGGTGTAATGGTTAAACTGATGGACTGCGGAATCGTAGTACGCGAGTTCGTACTCCAGTCATGCTATTACGTTCACTTTCGGGCAAATACCCTTGGGAAAGGTATGAACCCCCTTATCCTCCCAGCTATGGGTTAAATAGTACCACTACTGTTCTTCTTGGAGAATGACTTTGGCATTAAATAACCTAAAAAGAGTTGATATGCCATTAAACAAAGAAACCAAACCAAACATTTAGTTTATATCAATAGTATCATCTGGACATAAGTAAACACCTAACATTTCTTTTAAAAAGTTAATATACTTCTAAACCAAAGATAACCTCATTTTATTGTTTCTTGTGGGATGTTATTAAAAAAAATTGGATATTATTCAATATTATTTATTTCCAAACCTTACAACATTCACCTTTGTTGCCAAAGATAAAATAGCAACAATGTTGAAACAAAAAAATAAAATTGTATAAGTATATACAAAGAAATATTTTATAGGTGATTACTAGAGATTCATATTTTTGATTACTGAATTTCCAATATTGTAAATTTTGGTAACAAATGATCCATGACGATATTTATTTGGATGATATGATGATACATTAGAAATAATAAAATGCTAGTATCTTTGGTTTAGAAGGAAATTAACTTTAAATAAAAAATTGTTGAGGATTTATTGCATATGCACTAAGTTAAAATTAGCGGGTTGGAATTTGGTCAGCTTTATCTTTTAACATGGTGGCTGGTTTGTGGGATCAATTTATGCACCAACCTGCAGTTGACACAGATTTTTAAAAAGTGCGGTTACTTCAACACAATTCCTCAGCACAAAAAACCAAATCATTAGCACAGTGAGTCTAACTATTCAGTTCTCAGACTGTCAGATCTGCAAACATTCTAATATAAGAATCTTTTATATATATATATATATATATATATATATATATATATATATATATATATGTATGTATGTGTGTGTGTGTGTGTGTGTGTGTGAGTCTTAAAATGACTTTTTCATTTTTTCATTTCATTTTAAAATGAAATATAACTTTGAAGATACAAGTTACATGTTAACTACCCTAATGGTGGTTTAATGTAAAACACCCAAACATTCACGTTTGGCAAAAAAATTAGCCTACAAATAGAACCATCCTCTAAATACCTTGCTTTTTCTTATTTATATCTATCTATCTATCTATCTATCTATCTCTCTATATATATATCCAGAATGAGTTAGTAACAATAGTAAATTCTGTAGTGGCATAAAGATGTATAATAAAAAAGCAGAGAGTCGGCAAAGTTGCTAAACTCCATTGCCCCATTACTTATGTCCACTAAATATATAGAGAGAGAAAGAAAGAGAAAGAGAGAGAAAGAGAGATAATTAGACAGAAATGTATAGATGTAAACAAAAACCCATATTCTGAATCAAGTGTATATATATATATATATATATATATGAGAAAAAATAAGTGTAAAAGTTGATAAACTAAAACGGATTCAAATCCAAAAATCATCATTTTTAAATACATTGTCTGTGTTTCGGTTTATCCACTTTTAGACTTATTTTTTCTCACCTTGTCAGATTTACCAAATCTGCCATTCCTCTCTCTCTCTCTTTATCTATCTATCTATCTATCTATCTATCTATCTCTCTCTCTCTCTCTCTATATATATATATTCACACACACACACATATATATATATATATATGTCATGACAAAGGAGTGAAAAATAATTTCATACAAAATTATGACCAACAAATATAAACAATTTAGAATATGCAAATAAAAATTTAAAAAACAGGAAATAGAAAATTTTATTCTTCAGTGAATAGAAGCAAGTATTGAATGAATGAAAGATGAAGAAGGACATGCTTGTAGAGTTTTCCTTTGAAAGAAAACAATGGACCCCTTAACTCCTTGAAAAACATTTCACAGCAAAAGGTTATCATCCTTGCATCTCAGTATTGTTGCATCTGTCTTCATCTTTTTAAACAGTTTGCACAGGTTTTCTTCTTGTCTTCAGTTTATATTGTTTTTCACATACACTTTGTGCATTGTGACAGCTGTTTATTTTTTGTTGTTTTTGTTTTTTTAGTTTTGTTTTTTCAAACTGCTTTTTGCCTTTATCTATTCAGCGTCTGCCTCGAGTATTCAATGTACACAAACTTTAAGGACAATGCTTTGGACCAATTCCTTGTTTGGAACCACTCTTAAGAAATGCCATTTGATTGAAAGAAATGAATGTTAGAAGAGAAAAAGATGAAAGAAAGAAAGAAAAAAAAGGAAAGAAACATGAATAAGTAGAAAAGAAATAAAAAGTAAATTGAGAAGAAAAATATAAATGTGAAGAAAAAATGGTTACATGAAAGAAAGAAATTACTTAGATTAAAAAGATTAAAAGTAGAAAAATATCCAAAGTGTGAAAGAGAAAGAAGAAAGGAAAATATAAAAAAAAAATAGAAAAGAAAAGAAAAAAGAATAAAAAGAAAGAAAGAAAAGAACAGAATGAAATGTAATGGAAAACAATAATAGTGAAAAACGAAAAGTAAAAGAAAAAGGCCAATAAAAAGAAAACTGAAAAAGATGGATTGAAAGAAGAAGGAATTTAAAATGAAGAATTGAAAAAAAGAGACGAATAAGGATAAAAACAAATAAATTTGAAGAAAAGTAGATTAAAGAAAAAAATATCAAGAAAAAAATGTTAAATGCAAAAAAGAAGGAAAAGAAAAGTAAAGAAGAAAAGAAAAAGAGCAAAAGAAAGAAGAAAAACAGAACGAAAATAAAGATTTCAGAAAAAGACAATAATGAAGAAAGAAGGTAAAAATGAAGAAAAGAAGGATGCAATAAATAAATAAAAAAAAGAAACAAAGGGAAAAACAATGCTGAAAAATTGAAGAAAAAGTGAAGAGAAGAAAAAAGATAATCACCAAATGAAAAAAAAAAAGATGATCAAGACAAAAAAAATGATTAAAACACCAAAAACTGTACCTTTCTTTGTGTTTCATCCCATTGGGAAAATCCTGTTTGTGTTTTTGATTATTTTTGCTTTTTCTTCTTGAAAGATTTTGATTTGATCTGTCTTCCATAGTTTTTCTTCTAATGCTATATTTTTTGTTTGTTTGTTTTTTATAGTACTTTTTTCTTTGGGCTTTTCTGCTTGCTTTTTGTTTTTGTTTTTGCTTTTGTGTTCATTGCATTTCATAAAAGAATGCTACCTTATCTTTTTTCTCTTTTACATTTTCTCTTCTATATCTTTTTTTTTTTTTTTACTTAAAGCCAAAAAAAGTACCTGTTTGTTACAAACTTCTTTCTTCCATCTTTCCAGCTTTGTTTTGTTTTTATTATTTTTATTTTTTCAATTAACAAAGGAAATTTCTGAGTGGCTGTTGTAATCTAAAGATGTATACCCAGCCAAGAGCAGACAATTTCTTCTTTCTTAAACCCCATTTTTTTCTGTTTTCTTTAACTGTTGAATGACATTTTGCACATTGCTGCTCTTCGAATTTGGAATTCATATCCCTTTCTTTTTTTTTTTTTTATCAACAACAATCTTTCTCTGATTACTGATGAGTAGCCTTTTTGTACTGGGGATTTTTTTCTTTCTATATTCAGATTTTTCTCTTATTTGGGCAAATTCCTTGGGAAAATCCCTTGATTCATATAACGTCTATGAACACTATACCATTATGCAAATTGGAAAAAAAATTCAATTTCTTTACCTCTTGTAGTTTTTTAAGTTTTTGAAATGAGTATTTAAATTCAAGGAAAACAAAAGCTTTTAAAAGATTTGTATCAATATATATCTGTCTATCTCCCTATCTATCTGTCTTAATATCTTATTTGGTTAATCTATCTATCTATCAATCTATCTCAATCTCTTTATATCTACCTATATATATATATATATATATATATATATATATATATATATATATATATATATATATATATAAAATGTATTCTGGCATATTTACAAATATAAAGAACTTAATATTGGTGAAAAAGCATATATATCTAACGATAGTGTAGACACAAAGTCAATGCTGTTCAGTAACTATAAGTTTCTTGCCTATGTGATCATTATAGACAAGAAACTGATAGTTACCAAATACCATAGACTCTGTGTCTTCCCTTTATTTATTTATAACTTATTAGGTTTGTTTGAAACAAAGCCACAAAACTAATGCCCTCTATCAATATCAAGGGGACAACTATTATGTGTTATATATATATATATATATGTATATATATATATATATATAATGTAACCCCCTATTTTAAAATAGTTATAATTGAAAAGCCAATAAAAATTATAGTTAAGAAATAAATCATAAAAATTTGGAAATACAAAATTAATTTTCAATTACTACGTATATACAATATTTTAATTATAAAATAAAACAAGGTGAATTTATCTGTCTAAATTTTTAAATGAAGCTTGATATATTTTCTTCATTTAGACTTTTCAAATGATGGTTTTCATCCATATTATTACATTCAAAATGTTTCAGCCGTTATATCATTAGACCTTCTCCAGGTATATCTTGACAAATTCTGCAGCCCACATGGATTGAAACTGCAACTTCCAGAAAATTTCTCTGAGAAAATCATATTGAAATCATCTGGTGTTTGTGTTCGTTGAATGCACCGACTGGATACCTGCAGAGGAGTAAGACCCCACCATCGATTGTCCTAATTATGACACAAAACAATCTGATGGTAAGGCTCCAGTCTTGGAACTTGGGGAATGTGGAGTACCCCTTCATTTCCACCCCTCCCAGGTCCACTGTGGTAGTAGAACTGTTTGACATTTAAGCTGAATTCAAATAAATGATAAATGCTAAATTGAATTGTTTGAAATAGAACTGTTTGATCATTTAACTCTGTAAATAAATCATAGATGTCTAATCAAATTGTTTGTGATACATAGCAATACTTGGAACCATTTAACTTTGACTTATGCTACATTGAATTGTTTGAAATAGAACTGTTTGATCATTGACCTTTGTATAAACAAATGACAGATGTTAGTGATAGATAGCAATACATGGAAATTTAACTAGGTTGACTTATGTTTAGAAATCATATATATCTAATATATATGAATAAACAGGATTTGGCGTTAAATAACCTACAATGGTTGATATGCTAATATTGTATTCACCCTGTGTTTATTTTATAGCATTTTGATATTAATTTAGTTTAAATTTTAAATAGTTTGAATAAACGTAAAATTTGATGCATATTATGGTCTACAATAGGTATAGATGTATTCTAAAACCCATACAGCTTTCTAAATATTTTCTGAAATAATTCCTTTTCATGATAGCTTTCAAAGAAATGGGATTTACTTGGCAGTGTCTAACTCCTTTCCAAGAAATATGTGAGAAGTTGAATTTTGTTATATGATACTAATAGCAAGGAATAATGATTGACTTGACCTATAATCAAATATCCAAGATGGATTGCCTTTTGCGATTAACCTGGTATTTACTGATAAATCAAAACAGAAATAGTCTGATATAAATTCAACATATTCCAACCAGACTTTTAACTTGGCTTGATGACTCAACATGTCTTGCCAACACAAGACAAAAAGGTTTTCAACTGCCCTGCTGTTTATTTCCAAGAAGAGATGGATTCATGCCTTTTCCAAAAGCATTAGAATGATGTGAATTCAGAGTATACCAATCAAAATTTGAACTTGATTCAATGATTCAATTCCCCATGTTAAACATAAGGCCACCCACATGCTCACATATGGTCTGCCATACTAAGAAAATCTTGTGTTCAGAATATTTCAACTAAAAGAATGAATGACAAGAAGCTGTTGGGTTAATTAATCTTATGAATTGAGTGCTGAAGTTCTTGGGTAAAAAAAGTTGTTATTGAAAATTAAAGTGGGTGCCTGCTGGCCTCCTTGCTTAACACTTAAGTCTTTAAAAAAAAGACTTTTTTGTAATGTCAAGATAAACCACATGGACCAACAGACTATCCGACAAGAAAATAGGATTTTCACTTTTCTCTTCAAACAATCTTTAGATTACAAAGACTTCAAAGTTGGGCAGCTGAAAATTCTTCTATTTTAACTCCTACTTTTTTTCTTCCTTTTTGATTAGGCAAAAATAAAACTTGCTGACTTAGTTTCCCTAAAAAAATCTCTGCTAAAACTATCAGTTGGGTGGGTCTCACTGGCAGATCTTTAGACTGAGAGTATAGAGGTCTTCTCGGTGGTTGGTTGGTTGGTTGGTTAGTGATGCTCCTTCCTACTCATTGTAACAGGTTCAGTTTTTGGTATTTACAAAGTATAACTTCATCTGGCACAAGGTCAAAAGTATATGTCCTTAAACAAGATTAAATCAGTTTGTACAGCTCAGTCATTTCTCAGCATTAATCTCATCTTATGAGCTAAAGGGAAGTGCCTGTGGTGTAATGGTTATCATCGTAGGAAATGAACACGGCGACACGAGTTCAAATCCTGGATGAGACTGATTGCATTTCACATAGCACTAATACCCTTGGGAAAGGTATGAATCCAATTATTCTCCCTCCAGCTATGGGTAACTAGTAGGGCAGACTAGGTTCTTCAGCCTTGGTGAGGCAACTAGTCTAGGAGAAGGAAAACTCTGAATTCAAATCTGTTAAACTCCGCTTAAAAATCATATCCAGCCCAAGCGAAGGGGTTGGGTAAATATGATAATAGCTAAAATGCTAGACAGCAATATTGTGGTAATTGAGTTAAACTTCAGTTGTGTTATTACATTCCCTTTAGGACCAATGTCCTTGGGAAAGGTATGAATCCTCTTATCCACACAGTTATTGGTTAAATAGTACCTTTATCAGTCTCCTACAAAGATGGCATTGGCATTAAATAAGCCACAAAAATTGATATGCCATTAAACAAAATCATAAGATTTTGCTTATTATCAAATTGTAATCTTTTAATTTTCATTCTAATGCCCTTAGGAAAAGTGTTTTACTGTCTGAAGAAATCGGCAAAATGATCCAAATTCAAATCTTGGATACAACAGTCTGCATATCAGTTTTGTGCAAATGCCCTTGGGAAGGGCATGAACCATTCACTTCTTTCACCACCAATCAGTATATTAAAGGAAAGTCTGGACTGTTTAGTTTTAGCAATGCAACCAGTCTAGGAGAAGGAAATACTATGAATTCAAGTCCTTGTAATTCTTTTCTTGTATTATTTATCCATTTGGCCTTTCTGTTGCGTTCTTCTTGTCCCCATATTTTACTCCAAAATGTTTTTGTTTCTTTTGTATCAATGTTTTCTTCCTTGTATGTTTCATACTGACTTCACTTTTATTATTTTAGAAGGTTTTTTCTTGAGTCATTATGAAATTATTATGAGAGTTTTTCATAACAGCATTAGTTGATGGTTTCTTTGTGGATTTTGAGTGACTGCAAGTCTCCTCAAGTCTCCAGGACTCTTCTCAGTATTCTTAAAAATGCTATTGTCTGGATGGTTTTGACATGTCTTCTGATTTTTAAGTCTTCTAATCCTGTTACCAATCCTTTGGGGATTGTTCCAAGTGTACCAATTACAATTGGCATCATGCCAAAAGGTATAGAGCTAGAACTCCGCCTCATAAAAATCTACTAGTAACAAAACTGCAGCAATGTCACAGAGCACAAAACATTGATATAGATTTTTAATAATAAATATAAGCATTTTTGTAATACTAAGATGAGTTAAAGATCTCGTAATATTTTGGTAATGTGAATCTCAATATTTTAGTAATGTGAGGTACAGTATTTTAGTAATGTGAATCTTAATATTTTTGTTGTGAGTCAGAATATTTTGGTAATGTGAATCTCAATATGTTAGTAATGTGAGGCACAATATTTTGGTAATGTGAATCTCAATATTTTAGTAATGTGAGGCACAATATTTTGGTAATGTGAATCTCAATATTTTAGTAATGTGAGGCACAATATTTTGGTAATGTGAATCTCAATATTTTAGTAATGTGAGGCACAATTTAGCAGGTTCAGATGCTTTTGTGAGATTTTGAAGAAGACAAACTAAATTGAACTGTGAGATGCCAAGCTCACCTGATTCTTTCTAAATACTCTTTAGTAGATTTGCCTCGATTGGTTGAAGCACAACTTGGAATCCACAGTTTTAGACCAACCTGATTTTGTCTGATCATCAAAGTTTTTGCAGTCAGAGCATAAAGTTCTTGAACCTTCTGATTACTGAACTATGATCAGTGGCATCTTTACCTCATGCACAACAATTTTTCATTGTTGTTTCCATGATGTTTTGGCCCAGTTTGAACTTATAAAACAAAAGCTTCCAGAGATAGAGTGATATCTATCCCTGTCTCTCTTTGTTCTATCTATCTATCTATCTATCTATCTATGTGTTTGTGTAATTATTATGCTCCCTGTTAATGTTGAAGTTTCAGTAGACTTAAATAGGTTTTGCTTTTGAAACATCAGTCATAAAATCTAGAAAGTACGACAAACTGTGTATTAAAAAATACAAACAGAAGATGAAAGATAATCTCATCAAAAATTAATAAGTTTCATATTTTTTTGTTTGTTTGCCATTTTTTATTCAGACATTTTTAACCCTTTTCAGGCAAAATTTATCCTGGTTCTATATCTAAGACATCTGTGAAGATAAGAATATCACTTCTCTCTGGAATTAGTTTCTATGTTTGACTAACTAAAAAGATTTTGATGATATGAACTGATTCCAGAAGTCAGTTATGAAAACTCCCACAGAACAAAAAAAAAGAAGAGATGATTCTCCAAAAAACAACAACAACAAAATAAAAAAAACCACAAAAACAAAACAAAAAACACTGGTAGATGAGAACATCCTATGCAATGCCATGAAAGAGCTCAACCCACCAAAATAAAATCCAACTTAAAATATGAAATGAGTCAAAATAAAATGAACAAAAAATAGCAAAGTAAGAAAGATAAGCATCATTTAAAAAGAGTATTAATAAAAATTATTCTGAACAGTTTTTAATTTTATTTGATATTGTTTGAGGCATTCACAATAAGCAAAACTATTTTTAAGTATTCTGGTCTATAAAATATGCATTTCTACAATTAATACCCTTGTGTCTGAGTATTTGGTTATTTGCCATCAAAAGTCAATATTCACAAAATAAGTAAAATTTTCTATTATTTTACAAGCATTTCTTAATAGAAAGTACTGCTGATAAGTATCAAAACAAGAACAAAATCTATTTTATAGTATATAAGATTGCAGAATCCTGAGCAGGACTATTTGTGTGAAGTGCTAGATTATCAGTATAGTCTGGGTCTGTCATAGTTTCAGCAAGATATCATCTGCTTATTGTCTTTTTTAATGAAAAACAATTTTCTGTTATTAAACCTTCACAAATAATCCGGAAGACCTAGGTTCAATCCCAGGTCACATCATACCAAAGACTTTAAAAATGGTACTTGATACCTCCTTGCTTAACACTCAGCAGTATAAGGCATATATCAAGGGTAAAGTGGAGCAATCCAGGAAAAGGAGAAGTGCTCTCCCCTACACCTTGGTGTAATAGCTATTGAAAAGGGAGCCTTCTGGTTGCCCACGACTACAGTCGCCAACTTTACTGATAAGTATATAGGATGCTACTATATCACTTGTAAGACTCCAGAAAGTGTTTTGAAGAAATTAATGTCAACATCTAGTAAGCAAATCATTACTTTTGTGTTTTAACACTCAGATGTAAGTATGCATAGACTAGAAAATGAATTCCTATATTCACGTAGATGATCAGCAAAAGAATATTTGTATGCATAAACATGGACACCATTTTACCCATTTTGTTAAGCACCACATTTACTAAGACACATGAAAACAATTATATTCTGCTGCGTACAAATCTAAATGATAAGGATGCTGATTTGCATGAGAAATGGTCCATGAAATATGCTTATTTTTCATAATCCTCCTATGATATCACACATGACAAAATACGGTAAACATAGTTTTAGATATCAACTAAAAATCATAAGAATTATCAAAGAAAATCAGTGGAAATCAACTGAAATTAAAATCAGTCCCGTTTAAAAATCAATAGGGATTGAAAATAAATACCCTTTAGAAATTAATTTTTCTAAACTTTATAAATGACATTGATTTTTATCCCTATTGATTCTAATCCCTGAATCAATAGGGATTAAAATCAATATAGTTTAGGAATTAATAGGAATTATAAATAAATACAATTTAAAATCAATAGGAATTAAAATTCAATACAGTTTAGAAGTCAATAGGGATTAGATACAAATACGCTTTAAAGACAAGAGGGATTAAAATTCAATGTAGTTTAGAAATCAATACATTTAAAAAAATCAATTGGGATTAGAAACCAATACAGTTTACGAATCAGTGGAGATGAAAAAGTCAATAAAATCTTGAAATTAGTAATGATTAAAATCAATTCAGTTTAAAAACCAGTTAGGCTTAAAACCAATACAGTTTTAAAATCAATTGGGATTAAAAAGAAGTACTGTTTACAAATCAATAAGGGCTAAAAATCAATACAGTTTAGAAATCAATAAGAATTAGAAAAGAAATGAAAAACTAATAAGCTATTGAAAAAATCAGATAATTTTAAAAACTGTTCTAATGCATTAACGGAAACAATTTATTTGATCTAAATTGTGTTTGATCATTAAACATTATATAATTATATATCACTTTAAAAAGCAATGAGATTTCTTTTATAAATTAGTGTGCGTGTGTTTGATAGAAGACTGAGGAACAAACATGAGAAACTGTTTATAAGAAGGATAAGTAATATTTCTATGAGGTGTATGTGTGTAAACAGATGTATATATATATATATATATATATATATAGCAGAGGGGGTGAGAAAGTGTTTAAGTTTGCATGTGTATAGATGTATACACACACAAACACACATATATATACATATGAAGAGGGCTAAAACTTTTCTGTGTAAATATATGTACATGTCTATATATGTGTGTGTGTGTGTGTGCGTGCTTGTGTGTGTTTGTGAGTTTATATATATATATATATATATATATATATATATATATATGAAGTGTGCCCAAATGAAACTTTTCAAAAACAAATTTATGGCTTTACTTACAACCTAACGAGACCTGTCTCCTTTAAACTAGTTTCTTCCATCATTTACAGCATTTTTTTCATTCCTGGAACGCATTTTGAAGTTATTCTGAGTGGGATGCTGTCCTGGTCTTGTAGTACATTTTCTTCTATCATCTAACAAAGATGGCATTTCAGGAGGATGGATTTCATCTTTAAAAACATAAAAAAGACTAAAAATAAAAATAAAAATGTCCACAGAGGCCAAATCTCAAGAGAAGAGCAATTAATCAGCTCCCTGACTCCCTGTGACACAGTTTTGTTTCTATTCCTCCCTATCAGCAGACATGGGTCAAATATCGTGGCAAACACAATGCATCATTGAGTTTTTTTCTTTTAACATCATATGACAAAAAACGTTTTATTGATTCTTATGACTTAAGAAACTTTTTCGTTAACAAGGCAGAGATTTCCATGGATTACAGCACATACGGTTTTAATAAATTTTATACATATAAACAGTTCTATTTCAAAAAATACAGTTTAGCTTAAGTACACAGTTTCAATGTCAAAAACAGTTCTATTTCAAGCAATTCAGTTCAGCATAAGTATACTGTTTAGTTCTATTTGACCCATAGATAGCACCCTATCAGGTACTACCACTCCAGGCCAGAGTGAACTTGGGAGCAATGGCAATAAAGGGATATTCTGCATTCCCCAAACCTACAGTATTACTGTAGCCTCACTGACAGATTGTTTAGAGTCATAAACAGGACACTCGTTGGAGGAGTCTTACCACTCTGCAGATGTGCAGTCAGTGTATTCTACAGACCCAGTCGACTAGACAAAGATATCAGATTTACAAATGGTCGTTAAGTCATCAATAGAAATTAATGACTTCTTACGCATATTTTTACATCGATTTCAGTTGATGTGATACTGCTACCGACGTATATGAACTGGTTTACTTATTTTACAGGCATACCATTTAATGTGGAGATAGCACCATCTTGATTAAAACAAATAAATTCTGTTTTACATAGAGACCAATCCTTCTTGCTGCCTTCCTCAGACCTTGGAACAGAAATTCGGCTAGAGCAAGTATATTTGCATCAAGCGCTAGATCATCTGCATAGTCTACATCAGAAATAAGTTCTGCTTGATTTAGTCTGCTCCTTACCTTTTTTCCTTTTACAAAAAGTGATATCCAATAAATAGCAATTAGTAACTATTTCAGTTAATCATTGTTAATTGATCAGTTTTATCAATCAATGATTTGATTAATCAATTATTATCGATTGATCAGAAAGCCAAGAAAATATCCTGTATAACTCACTCAGAAAGGGAACTCAACTTTTACTGAAATACTCATTAGCAAATCATAAAAATACTTTAGGAAAAAGAAAATGATTAGACTCAGAAAATATGATTCTGATGATAATGAAAAGTTTTATTCAGCTAAAGACTCCAGCTACATAGCTGCCAAGCATTGGGTTAGTATAGCCTTGTTCTAAATACTTTCAGCTATATAGTTGCATATATTTACTCGGAAGTGCATTTAGGGCAATGTATATTGTCGAGAAAAATGGAATTCTTCCCTTTAATAATCTAAATTAGAGGAGAATAGGGAGCGTTACTATCAGATACCCAGGGGCATTCTTAGCATTATTGTTAATGTCGTTAAAAATAGAATAGCAACAGGAGTTCAAATCCTGGACAAGGCTGTTTAAGGGTTCATTTTGTACTGATGTTCTTGGGAAAGAGATCAGATTTGATTTGGTTTGGTTTTATGGTACATCAATCATTGTTGGTTATCTAATACCAAATCAACTTTATACATCTAAAAGTATTTTTATCTATTTCCCCTCAGTTATTGATAAGTAATAGGGCAGACTAGGTTCTTTAGCTTTAATTAGGAAGCCAATCTAGGAGAAGAAAAACTGAATATAAAACAGCTTTATTCCACTTAGAAATTGTCTGAATGCCACATCCTACCTTGTCAAAAGGTTGGTGATGTTTACTAATCGCTGCACAACCAGCCAGAATCAGTCTATATTAATAATTTTGAAGATTCTATTTTCAGTCCTCTAATGATGGCCAAATGGTTTCATGTAAAATGACAAAATATTATATGCATATTTACTGGCCCCAGAGGAAGGTTTTAACACTGAAAAATAATTTGTTCCAAATGGTGAAAAGAAGCTATCATCGAATGGGGGAAAACAATTATCAGTGAGAAGGCATGTTGCTGCAAGATATTATTAATTATTCAGAATTAAATTTTCCATACATTGAGATAAAAAAAATACCGATTTTATTTGTCTCATTAAAATAATTATTCAGATCTAATTAAGATTTACTAATAAAGTTTATGTGTTTTTCTTCAAGATGGAAATATAAAATAATTATCATGCATTGTTGTTTAATAAGGACTAACAAACCAGAAAAGAATTATTAAAGATTTTTATCTTGAGAATAATTTTCCGCAAAACTATGAAGATTTTCATTAACTTC
This sequence comes from Sepioteuthis lessoniana, assembly GCA_963585895.1. Lineage (NCBI taxonomy): Eukaryota > Metazoa > Mollusca > Cephalopoda > Myopsida > Loliginidae > Sepioteuthis > Sepioteuthis lessoniana. The sequence goes on along the minus strand of OY757928.1, from coordinate 9,218,336 downwards.
TCAAGATAATATGAAAATATAAGTGCTAAATATCTTTCCCATGAGGTGTTATTTTTTTCTTTTTTAAGTTCTATTGGTCTCAGATGGGCAACACCTTTGATGTATACTTGTGCAAGTGGCCAAAATTTAAAAAAAAATCCAATACTGTCAACGCATCTAACAGTTACTATCTGAAGATTTGATTAAGGGGCCAGACTGTAATGAACAGGAAGTGATCAGTGACAGCAATCGTATAATACACTCCTCTCTATATATGTTTTTACTGTCCCGCATCCACACATGAGCACAAAGTAAAAGGTAATTTTTTAGTGATGTTTACTAGGTTTGAAATCAGTTTTCCTTCCTCTAGATTAGTTGCCATACCAAGGTTAGAGAGCCCGGTCTGACTTACTGTTTACCCATAGCTCTAGAAAGAATAGTCGGATGTATACCTTTCTCAAGAGTATTAGAGCTATGTGAAATGCAAACAGCCTCGTTCAGGGTTTGAACTCAGGTCGTCTTGTCCGTTTCCTTCGATGATAACTAATAAATTGCAAGCCATGACAATTTAGAATCAGTATCTTTATGAACTTCTACAGAGTCACATGCTGAGAAATTTGGATACTCCAAATCCTAAGCTGTTAACGTCTCTAACAGGCACCATCTGGAGATTTGTTTGGGGTGCTGAACTCTATTGTACATAAAAGGTAGGAGACGGCACTTTCTCATCCACATACAAAGACACTTCTCAGGTATTTTGAATCAGTATCTTTATGGCCTTCGAACTTGGCTGAGAAATTTTGATGTGACGTATTCCTTCTTACCCTCTTAAAAAGAGAAGGTGACACCGAACCAGTTGCAGTACTACATGACAGGATGACACGAGAATTCTTCTGACAAGAGATTTTATTATATCTTTCACAATTCGTGATATACGAGGAGGATACGATAAGGTTCCAGACTTTTTTCGTATGGGCACTTTTATTGATAGTACACACATGAAACTCTACTCCCCTTCGAAGTAATCTCCTCCGGCTGCAATGCTCTTGTTGGACCATTCCAAAAACTACTGGAAGGCCCCATGGAAGTCCTCTTGTGTGAGCATGTCAATGACCATCGTCACAGCCTCTTTCATCTCCTCAATTGTCTCATAACGACAGCCTCTGAGCTTAGGGAATAAGTAAAAGTCACAGGGAGAAAGGTCGGAACTATAGGGAGGGGGAGGAACTGTCTTGATGCCCATCTCGGTCAAATAGTCTGTGACAAGCATGGAGTTGTGGACTGGTGTATTGTCCTGGTAGGAATGCCACTGGCCTGATTTGAAGAGTGCTGGTCCCTTCCGACGGAATCTCCTCCTGAACTCCCTTAAAACCTCAACATAGTAACCCTAACCCTAACCCTTTGGCCAATCAACTCTGGTCTATTGACTTCCTTACTTCTCCCTCACTTCTCATCATCCCTCAAAGACTCCCTACCGTCCTTTAATCTCTTATGTCGTTCAAAAACCGATGCTCGATTCATGCAAGATGGTCGAAAAGCAGTCTGAAGCATTTCGTACGTTTCCGTGGCATTTTTTCCAAGTTTAAAACAGAATTTTATTGCATATCGGTCTTCTAAAGTGTCAGATTGCATTTTTGAAATTCACCAGCTGTGACAATCAGGCTTTAGTAGGGTGTATTCGAATTCCTGCTGTAGCTGTTCATTTGAACATGAAATCATTTAAAATTGGTCAGTCATCTCATAAGATGTATAGCAGTAACATAATGAATTTTCAAGAGTCTGCAACAATTTTCAAGGCCCATACGAAAAAAGTCTGGAAACTTATTGAATGCATCTCGTATATTGAACGATTTGTCATAACTTTTATTTGGTTATCGGATATTTAACTGTAGTATCTATGATGAAATCATACAAGAAAAGAAAATCTGCCGAATAGACATTTACCACCATACCATATAATTGGTGAATCTCTTTTTCATAATGTAAATGTCTGTTCTATAAAAACCAAAAAATACCATTCCTGACATCTTGATTCAAATTTTGGTTGACAACAAAGTTAATAACAAGAGGTGATCCAATTTTCAATCTTTTTGCTGAGGTACAACTATCAACAATACTTCCGATCTTTTAGTTACACGTATTTCCTCTATTTTTCTTCCTTTCCCTTTCACACACACACGCACATACACATACACACACGCATCACACACAATACACACATCTCATACCACACATACACATACATGAACACACCCCACACACACATAGACACACTACACATCACACACGCATACACATGCACAAACACCCATATACATACATCACACATATACATACATATCACGTACACACATATATACCACACGCATTACACATGCATCAAACACGACACACATGCAAATACGTAAACATACACACACATACACATACTGCCTATCACATACGCACACATACACCCACATGCACACACTCCATCCCACACATACATTCATATTACGTGGACATACATGCATACCACAAACACATCAAACGCATGCACAACAGAAAAACATCTCATACCACATGCAAATACACACACATGCATACACACATTACTGATCAAGAACGACATACACATCACGCCCACATAAATGTACACACTCCATACACACACATCACATACACATGCATGCCCACGTGTACGCATCAAAGAAACCACACACACACATCACATACACATGCATGCCAACGTGTACGCATCAAAGATACCACACACACACATAACATACACATGCATGCCCACGTGTACGCATCAAAGATATCACACACACACATCACATACACATGCATGCCCACGTGTACGCATCAAAGATACCACACACACACATAACATACACATGCATGCCCACGTGTACACATCAAAGATACCACACACACACATAACATACACATGCATGCCCACGTGTACGCATCAAAGATACCACACACACACATAACATACACTTGCATGCCCACGTGTACGCATCAAAGATACCACACACACACATAACATACACATGCATGCCCACGTGTACGCATCAAAGATACCACACACACACATAACATACACATGCATGCCCACATGTACGCATCAAAGATACCACACACACACATAACATACACATGCATGCCCATGTGTACGCATCAAAGATACCACACACACACATCACATACACATGCATGCCCACGTGTACGCATCAAAGATACCACACACACACATAACATACACATGCATGCCCACGTGTACGCATCAAAGATACCACACACACACATCACATACACATGCATGCCCACGTGTACACATCAAAGATACCACACACACACATCACATACACATGCATGCCAACGTGTACGCATCAAAGATACCACACACACACATAACATACACATGCATGCCCCCGTGTACGCATCAAAGATTCCACACACACACATCACATACACATGCATGCCCACGTGTACGCATCAAAGATACCACACACACACATCACATACACATGCATGCCCACGTGTACGCATCAAAGATACCACACACACACATAACATACACATGCATGCCCACGTGTACGCATCAAAGATACCACACACACACATCACATACACATGCATGCCCACGTGTACACATCAAAGATACCACACACACACATCACATACACATGCATGCCAACGTGTACGCATCAAAGATACCACACACACACATAACATACACATGCATGCCCCCGTGTACGCATCAAAGATTCCACACACACACATCACATACACATGCATGCCCACGTGTACGCATCAAAGATACCACACACACACATCACATACACATGCATGCCCACGTGTACGCATCAAAGATACCACACACACACATTACATACATTACATAAACATAGAAATAGACACATATAGATACTCACACACTACACACGAACCACACACACACACACACACATACACACACACACGTGTACATATACATAGAGCATGTGCTGTTTAGCAATAGAAAAAACATGTTAGGCTTAACTACCAAAATGGAAAAATACGAAAGCTCTTTGCATTTTACAAAAGACATCTTTTGTCAATAGCCTCACAGCTGAGTCAATAAGAAGAAGTTGCATGCGTAATTATATTCCATTAGGCACCATCATTTACCATTCTTTGCTGCGCTGTATTCTTCTACTCCAAAATATTTAAAGACAAACAATCAGAAATATGAAATATGAATTTTTTTTTCGGTATTATAAAACAATAATACAAAACAAGGATATAAAAAAGCCAATGTGGAATTTAAAGAAAATAACCTCTGGAAATATGTTTGGTGATTTTTTAAAAAATGTCTTATTTCTATTGAAATTATATTACTAGAGAACTAGTTGGATTGTAGATAGAATTTTTTTATAATTTTTATTCTTTTCTTTAATCGGAAGCTTTTTTAAGAAGTAAATGTTGCCTATTGTTTGTTAATTCTTTTATTTTTTTATTTTTGCTTTTTTATTTTTTTATTTTCTTCTTCTCTTTTTTTTTTTTTTTTTTTTTTTGCAATTGTTAGTTTTTGCACAATTGAAAAAGAGGCTCATTATTGTCTAAAAGTTGTTTTTAATTTATACCCTCTGGTTTTTTTCACAAAACAAAATAATTTTCAAATTAACGTTCTGCAAAATAATTGCGACCATTTACGACAAATTTAATTAAAAACTCAAGTTGACAAATTTGTAAAATGTAGTCATTATTTTAGAAATATTGCCTATAATGCTGACTCTAGTCCTTATCGACAATTCTACAATTTCTTTCTGATTCTATCATTTTATTTCATTCAGTACGTTTTTCAGCCTTCTCCAATGTCAAAAACACTCAGTATTGGGTTTCTCAGAAGTAAGGAAGATATTTGTCCAAGTCCCTACTCACCAAGGAACAATAGTAGCATTAATATATCCGGAATATAAAGAAGAGACAAGATAAGCTCATTTACACTGACAAAATCATTTGATATACACATAATATAATTATAATAAATATTGAAAATAATGCGTGAACGAGTCTTAACAAATAACAAATAGATTATGCACAAATTCATGTATGAACAAGTAGTATATGAAAGAATACAAAAACGGAAAAGGCTTACTTGAGAATAGACAGTAATCTAAGACTATGTCTACACCGTTTAAAGAGCAGAAACAAAAGAGCAGGTCTTTACTGTTCAGTGAACAGAAGTAAAAGCTCTTCGCGGACACTGGGTGCCATCTAAACGACTAAAGAATTATGGTCGATAGGGATGAATAGCGAGAGAGAGAGAGAGAGAGGGGTTGAGAGAAAGAGAGTCCAGGGAATCAGTGCTTTCAACTCGCCTTAATGATGACGATGATGATGATGGTACAATTGCTTGCAAAAGAATTCAAAATTAATTTGTTTATCTTATATATTGGGCATAACAAACAACATTGCTTTCAAATTTTCCACTGGATTGGCTGAAAAAATCTTCTGACTGATTTATTTCATCAGTTTTCGGTATCTAAGTAAAATTGGCAACCTTAGTCGAGGGCGACCAGAAGGCTCCATTTTCGATAGCTACCACACCGAGGTGTACGGGAGGGCGCAACTTCTTTCCCTAGATTGCTCCACTTTACCCTTGATACGTACTGTATATTGCTAAGTCTTAAGCAAGGATGTATCAAGTACCATTTTAAAAGTCTTTTGGTGTGACTCGACCTGGGATTGAACTCAGGCGAACACTCTTCCCACAAGACCAATGAGCCGGTTGCATAAGATATTGATTAAAAAATTGGAAATAATCCGACGAGGATAGAAATATAAGTAAAAGAAAATCTTGTAGAATAAGGAAAAGGACACATCTCAATATCAAAAACAATGAAGAAGGCCAAAGAATGTATCAACCAAAATCTAATAATAAAACTGACAAAGATCAGAATATAAGTCCAAATGATTTATGGAATACTCAATGAATAATTTCAATTTTAGAGTTAAGCCGAAAGCCAGGGCACCTCACGGGGTGTAATGGTTAGCAAGCTGGATTAAAAGACTAATGTTAGTGTATTCGACTCTCACTGGGTGTCAAGTATTTTCAGCCTTGTGCCATTTCTAAGCTAAACTTAAAAGAGGATATGGACACCTCACATAATGGTGAGTAAGAAGGATTTGCGGACCATTGCGCCCCATATTTCAGGCCTTGTGCTACATTTAAGCTAAGCTTCGTGAGTAACTATACAAAAAGAGGAAATGGGTATCTTTTATGGTATAATGTCTATCAATCCTATTTTAGCAGACTTTTGTTAGTAAGTTAGATTCTCACCGAGTGCTTCTTACATTCGGTCTCATCTAAGCAAAGTTTAGTGAATAACTAAGCCCCAAGAAATACATTCAGCCTTAAAAAGCGAATTATTTAAAGATTATAAAAATGATATTACCGATATGAATAAATGATATGGTAATATGTTATTGATCAAACGAGAGAAGATATAATAATCTGGCTTGTTTAAATTGTGCATGTTGGTGAAAACATGATGGTCTAATTTACAAGGCACTATATGTGGCGTTTCTTGTAGATTGTTTGTTTGTTTGTTTGTTGGGTTTTATAGCATATCAACCTTTGGAGGTTATTTAACGCCAAATCCATTTTTATGCAATTCAGTTTAGCATAAGTACACATTTTAATTGTCAAAAACATTTCTATTCCAAACTATTCAAGTTGTTATATGTAACAATTTAGTTAAGTATAAATACAGTTTTGATGTCAAAAAACAGTTCTATTTCAAATAATTCAGTTAAGCATAAGCACGCAGTTTGAATGTAAGTACGGTTTAATTTTGAAAAACATTTCTATTTCAAGCTATTCAGTTTAGTCAAACAATTCAGTTGAGCATAAGTATGCTGTTAGTTCAATTTAACCCATAGATAGGGCCCTATCAGGTGCTACCACTCTGGGTCAGAGGGGACCTGGGAGAGATGGCAATAAGGGGTACTCTGCATTCCCCAAAGCTCCAGCATTGCTGGAACCTCATCATCAGACTGTTTAATGTCATATCTAGGACACTCGTTGGGGAGGTCTTACCCCTCTGCAGAAGTGCAGTCAGTGTATTCTGCAGCCCCCCCCCAGTCGACTTGGCAAGGGTCTTGTAGAATATTGGCAGGGACAAAGATGAAAAGATGAAAATGAGTTCACATCATGAAAAATAAAAAGTAAATAAAAAGGGATCACAGAAAAAATCCCATTCACTTTATTATTAATTTTGCAAGCAATATTGAACAAGTCCTGGCGGCAACACCCCACAAGGCACCAACTATACGACCACCTGCTTCCCATCACGAAAACTATCCAAGTTAGACGAACAAATCATGCAGGACACTGCTGGAGAAGCAAGGACGAGCTCATAAGTGATGTACTCCTATGGACCCCTGCATATGGCCGAGCAAAAGCAGGACGACCAGCTCGAACATTCATACAGCAGCTATGTGAGGATACGGGATGTAGCCCTGAAGATCTGCCAGAGGCGATGAACGATAGGGATAAGTGGCGAGAGAGCGTCAGGGATATCCGTGCTAGCGGCACGACATGATGATGATGATGATGATGATTGCTCTTTTTAATAAGATAATATCAGATTTGAATTGTGAGTTCATTTCTTATTTTGTTCCAGTTTAACGCTGAGAAAACTGAGTTGTCAATTAAGTACATGGGCAACATAGAGAAACAGAGTTGATAATAGTTCGATTTCTTGTGAAAGTATATCCACTTCCAGTTTTCTTTTAAGGAGCAAACCATCCCCTTAAAACACTTTAACTAGTTTTGTACAGGCAGATATTCTTTCATTTTTTTTTACTTTCTCGATTTTGCAAGCAGCTTCAGTGGAATTGCGGCCCAGTTTAACAACAATGATTCACAATTGCCAGAATTTCAATACTTTTATAAGCCACTAAAACAAAAAGGCATCGTTGGTATTGGTTATCGTTTTAGGAAATGTACACGGTGTCCCGAGTTCAAATCCCTGATCAGGCTGTTAGCATTTCTCATAGTACTAATAGCCTAATGTAAGTTATACATAAGTGATGTACTCCTATGGACCCCTTCACATGGCCGAGCAAAAGCAGGGCGACCAGGTCGCACCTACATACAGCAGCTCTATGAGGATACGGGGTGTAGCCCTGAAAACCTGCCGGAAGCGATGAGCGATAGGGAGGGGTGGCGAGAGAGGATCAAGGATATCCGTGCTGATAGCACAAGATGATGATGATGAAGTCATGCAATCAACTATCCCCCTTTCAGGAATGAGTAAATGGCCGTGGTATAGCAACCGGTCGAGGAGAAAGAAAACTCTGAATTTAAAATTGACTTTGAGTCGCATTCTGCTTTTAGTGGAGGGGCTTGGTAAACACATCAAACATATAAAACAAAAATTATAGGCAATCAGTAGTAGTATCAGTAGTATTTTAGAGGAGTTATAGTTTTTAAACGTCTACATGAAATAATGTGTAAGCGTCTACTAGTGCATGCGTGTATATTGGAGAAGCGATAAAGATATTTCCATTGCCCTTGGAATGCAATGGATCGACGGCTACTGACGTGGAACAGGAAGAAGATATGGCTATACCACTGCATTAGGTATCAGAGTAACATTGGACATTAAGAATATGTTTTTTAGATCTTGCCGGAAACTTATACTTTATTTCTGATCTTCACAGAATACCAACCTGAAAGTTGTGATAAAAAGCAACAGAAATAAAATGAAAAATACAAAAAGAAAAAAAGAATTAATTCCATGAAACAGTCAAGAAAAAATATATTCCTTTCACCAATTGTTACTGTTTATTTCCTTGATTTTTATTCTTTATTTTTAAATGAGTCAAAAACATCTCCTAATATGTACAAGGCTGACTCATATCTTACCTCTAAGACATGATTCTTTTGAAAGAATAATAACTACACCGTATTCTTCATGATTCAAACCTAAATTCTTAATTTCAGAGGAATTGCTGTAGGTAGTATTAATTATGAAGCGACATAATTCCAAACACCAATTATAGCTAATTCGTTTTTTGTTTTGTTTTTTCATAACCAATCAATTATTTCCTTTCCAAAAGCCTGTCATTTATTTCAAATGCCACAAAGCAACAATAGTCTCAAAGAATTATCTCGCAACGCCACTCTGATTCCTTCACCCAGCCTCCAAGACGAAAATTCTGAATTGATTCCATTTTATTTTGATTTCCAAGAGGAAAATAATATAAATGATGTCTGCTTGGAAATTTGGAACTGGAGCAAAAGAAATGGCCAAAGAATTTCGGTCTAAATAACAAAATTGTGACATTGTGTTTTCTTTTTTAGGGTTTTCTGAAAGCAAGTAACAAAGTTTTGTTGTCTTTTTTTAAGGATCAAAAGAAAAAGAAAATATTTTTGGCTACAAGGCTTTTATGAGAATCACAGGAAATTTCTTTATATTCAACAGAGCAGAGAGAGGGGGAGAAAAAGAGAGACTGAGAAAGAAAGAAACAAAGAATGAATGTGACATTAAAAAAAATTAAGAAGGAAAGAAATAAACAAACAAACAAAAGAAAAGAGAAGAGGACGGATAGACACAAAAACTGAGATAGATAGATAGATAGATAGATAGATAGATAGATAGCCATCAAACAAACAATAAAAAGTCAAAGAAAAAGAAAGAAAGAAAGAAAGAAAGAAAGAAAGAAAGAAAAATATAAGAAGATAGGTGGACACAAAAACTGAAATAGATAGATAGATAGATAGATAGATAGATATTTAACAATCAAACAATGAAACGCCAAAGAAAGAAAGAAAGAAAGAAAGAAAGAAAGAAAGAAAATAGAAGAGAAGAGGATAGATAGATAGATAGATAGATAGATATGAACAGACTAGGATAGATAGATAGATAGATAGATAGATAGATAGATAGATTTAATCATTTCATGAAAGGATGTATAATTTTCCTTTCCTAAACTTTGACAACTGATAAATGATATCAGTCACTCATCCGTGAAACTGATGCATGCATATTTATGTATTAAAGAACAACTTTTCATTTTCCTATAAAGTAAAAAAAAAAGTTTTGTTGATTTTGATTTTGGTTAAAGTTTTTTTTAAATTCATGTGCAGAGTGAATGACACAAGGTCATAATTATCGATTACCGAGAACAAATTGAACTTCGTCATTATGATCTGCAAATTCACCTTGCAAATCATTTCCTCGTTTCAAAGTTGCATCTTTTCAAACCTAAGCCGGCAAAACCCACAGCTATTGACTGGTTGGTTGGCTGGTTGGTTTGTCTTACAGCACATCAACTCTTGTTGGATTATTTAATGACAAAATCATTCCTTCTTTAAGTGATTATATGGTTTTAAGTATGTATTTACCCAGCCGCTCCACTGAGGACTTGATGTGACTCAAAGTCACTCTGTGTTCAAACCAGCTGTACTTCACTAAAAAATTCACCTTGACTCACATCCTGCTTATAGCAGAGTCTTTGGGTAAATATATACTTCAAACCATATTACTGCCTTCAAATTATTTGTTCTAGTAGGTATACTTGAAAACATATAACTGTATGAAAACAAATTGTTATTATTAAATAGGAACCATATAACCGCAAAGAAATATTGATTAAACGTTGCTATGCCACTAAAACAACCAAACTTATTGTCAATCATAAGAAATATATAGAAAGTTCATCTTGAATGCTCAGTAATTTCGATTTCCATGCAGACGTTTTTTTTTTCTTTTTCATTCTTTTAAAATTAAATAGCCCAGTCGGATGAGGCTGGAATACACCAACTGGATATCAGCATATGAGTAAGACCACCCCTTCACTAAAGGTCCTTGATATGATATTAAACCTTCTGATAGTGAGGCTCTAGTAATTCAGGCACTGTGGAGAATGCGGAAAACCCTTTCATTACCACCCTCCCTGGACCCCTCTGACCAGGAGAAGTAGCACCTGATAGAGTCCAATCTATGGGTCAAATAGAACAATTTGACATTTAAACTCTGTGCAAACAAATTACTTAAATTAGATTGAATTGTTGAAAATAGAACTGTTTGATCATTTAAATGTGTGTAAACAAATGACTGATCTTTAATTGAATTGTTAGTAATACAAAGCAATACTTGGAACAATTTAACTGTGTGCCAATAAATGAGTAATGCTGAATAGAATAATTAGTTTTAAATAGCAATACTTATAACCGTTTCATTGTGCGTACACAAATAATTAATATTAAATAGAATTATTCGTAATTCATAGAAATACTTGAGACCATTATACTGCGAGGAAAAAATGACCTCAGGCTCGTTTTAAAATGTTATCTGCAAACTATGTTTAGAAATTGTTGTGGCGGTAAACCTGTATCACCAGTTATATTAAAATGTGTTATTCCATTGAATACATATTTTTGATGAATTACAATCGGGGTAACCGGATTTGAACGGACACCGTTTATCGAATACAAACTGGCTGTTGTTTTATGTTTGATTTATTACCACCAAGAAAATTACTTCTTATTTTCTTGTTTAACGAAATGCACGTTATAAAATAAATCATATATATTTGATATAGTTGTGTCAACATGATTTGGCATTAAATAACCCACAATTGTTGGTATGCCATAAAACCAAACCAAACCAAACCAAACCTAATAATTAGATAAATCTGGATGGGTATGAAGAAACTTAACCAGATTCCAAGTAAATGTCTCCTATCGTAATTCATAAACTGTGTTTATAAATACAAATACATTTTAAGCCGAGATTAAACATTGAATCTATAGAAGAATGATATTTTCCCTGTCAGTATCCCATATTAATTAGTAACACGCAAAACATTTCCAGGGAGAGCGTTCATGGCGTCGTGGCTAACATGCTTGATGGAAGGATTGTTGGCAAGTGAGTTTGAAATCCCGTAAGGACATTACGTTATCTTTTGGACTATGAACCCCCTCATTCCACCGCAACTATTGGTTAAATAGCACTATTACTCCTTTATTAATAGCACGACTTAGTCATTAATTAACCTACGAAGGCAGATATGCCATTGAACCAAGAAAACATTTGCTTATTTTTTCTTTTTTCGTTTTTCTAAGTCCATAAGCCGCTAAATATCAAATCAAATTTTTTTCTGAAATGATTTTTGAAGACTAAGATAACCCCCCACTTGCCGGTGGTTAATAGTTATTCGAAATTAATTTATTTGTACCGCTTTTTATTGAAGAAACAAACGCAGGTGCAACGCCGAAATATATTTTTGTAAAAAATTATACGTTAATAAACATTGTCGAGAGGTTAACGTTTCTGGACACTTGTGGCTATAGCACCTGCTGAAAATGTTAAAATAACTCAATTTTAAGTTTTGATTTTCCATTGACCAAGAAAAAAGTTATTGATAAAAGTCCTTGGAAAAAATGGTTTCCAAATTTGGAATTTTCACCTGGATGACTACTTTATATGCATGTAATGCTCCACCACACACCCTACCACGAGCAAGATGTGACACGAGGTCAATTTAGTGAGGTTTAAAAGCCCAGTCTGCACTACAATTTTCCTATTGCTGGGAGTGGGGAATAGTTGGATTCATATCTTTCCCTAGGGTGTTACAGTTATGGTAAATGTAAAAAAAAAATTTCGTTCAGGATGTTAACTCGTATAGGGGAGTGCACTTCCTACGACGATAACCTCAACACCACATCCTCCTCTTTGTATAGTTAAAGAAAAAGATAAAGATTCGGTTTAGATGAACTTAAGTACCCCAAATAAGAGTCCAGTTAAACATCATAACTGAAATTTATGCATTATTGCCATCAATAGACAATGGGTTAAGACTTGAAACCTTATAACTGTATATAGATTATTTGTATTAGTAGGAATACTTGAAACCATATAATCGTATGCAAACCAATTATTATCATTAAAGAAGGAACATATAATTACTAAAAGGATAGACAAAAGATTGATATGCCACAAAAAACAATAAAATTAAATCGGTTCTTTAAAATCTACGTAATATTGACCACAATACTTTCCTAGTTTTCCTGGACCCACCTGACATTTGAAACGAGTGGATGAATCAAAGTTAATCGACTGGTCCCCGGGGAACTTCTATCCGAACAGCACTTGTCCTCTGGTCGAAAAGATGCAGGGATGAGTTTATTGCTCAAAGCCACCAGCGCTTCTGTAAACGAATGCCGAGGAGACCAAATATCTTGATTGTTCCTCTACTTTAAAATGACTTCTGGTAAATTCTGACTTGGTGGAAGTCGGAAAAATCCCTTATATCTCACTATATACAATAAATATTAATCCAGTTGTATACTGCCCAGTCGGCTGAGGCTGTAGAATACACTGACTGCACCTCTGCAACGAGTGTCCTGGATATGACACTAAACCATATGATGGTGAGGTTCCACTAATGCTGGGGCTTTGGAGAATGAGGAATACCCCTTCATTGCCATTGCTCGCAGGTCAACTCTGGCCCGGCGTGGTAGCGCCTGATAGGGCCCTATCTATGGGTTAAATAGGACTAACGGCATATTTATGCTAATCTGAATTGTTTGACTTAACTGAATAGCTTGAAATAGAATTTTTTTTGACAATTAAACCTTACTTACATTTAAACTGCTTGCTTATGCTAAACTGAATTGTTAGAAATGGAACTGTTTTTGACATTGAAACTGCACTTACACTAATCTGAATTGTATATATATAGAACTGTTTTGAGATTTTACTGTGAGTAAACAAAATCTGTACTTACACTAAACTGAATTAGCTGAATTAGAACTGTTTGAATAAACTGAATAGTTTGAAATAAAAAGTTTTTGACTATTAAACTGTGTACTCATGCTAAACGGAATTGTTCGAAATAGAACTAATTATTTGAATAAAAATGGATTTGGCGTTAATTAACCTACAAAGTTTGATATGCCATAAAACCCAATCAACCAACCATTTGTAGAGAATACTGGAGTGCTGAAACCAATGAATTTTTCGAAAGTATTGTGTACTGCTGCTGCTTCTGATTGATTGATTGTGAAAGACCACTCGCAGAAAGTTAATAAGATGCTGGTAGAAAAATGGTAACCAGTCGAAGATACATCTGGATGAGAGATTTGACTGAAAATTTCTTAAACAAGTCGTCTGTCAAGCGGCAAACAGCTGATAGCTCTTTGAAGTTGAAATTCTCAAACAAAACCAATGTCGATCATCAACAACATTCAATGATCCCTTGAGACTTCTAGAAAGCAAAGTTAAAATCAGTATCGTTTGCAGGAAATAATTAGAACAGTAGACTTATCAACCTAATGAACTCGACTCTTTCTTTCTGATTTATATTATTTCAAACTACCATAAAGTTGTGGGATTGAATCGACAAGGCTTTGATATCAACGACTTAGAGGCTGATCTTCGAATATTTGTCCTCTCTGTGTACCATAACTTACCGCTACAATTATTTGAGTGGAAGGAACACAGTCTGGACGCTTATAGCAGACGAAATGAAGTATGGTTTAATATTTCTTCCTGCTAAAATATGAACATATTTGACAAGGAATTTACATGTTTATAATCAGAACAAACTTAACAGAATTAATACAGAAATGACATGAAATAATAAAGAAATATATCATAGAGAAATGTCTTATCTTGCAGCTGAAGAGTCTTTTGGTATAAGTCAAGAGTCCTTAATAGAATAGAAGTTATTGTATGAAGACTTACATCAACAGGTGATATGGACACGACGTTTATGATAAGAACCTCTCGGTTGGGAAACACACACCCTCGCACCCTCTTTTCATTGCTGATGCCGCAACAAAGAGAGAGTTTGAATTTGAATTTGAATTTCCCGGGACTTTTATTAGCTATAAGATACATATTTCTTTAGTTTTAGATTAATCATCTAAGAACATGTAGATAGGGCTATTTTCGAAAACAGGGATCAAAATCTCACATAGAATTTACACTCTTATATTTTTAAACCAATCAGCGAAGGACACATTGAATAGAATATTCTAGAAAAATCGGATCAAAAACTAACTTTTCTAGAAATGTGGCACAGAAACAAAAACAGTATGGTTCCAAAATACATAAGTAATTTCTGAGAATCTGATTGATTAAGACAGGTCACGAATTATGTTTTCGCCGAAAGCCCGCGCATTTGAACTTTATTTGACTTGTAATAAACTTAAAATATTCTACTTTATTTCACTTTTATTTTACCCAAAAGTATAAATAACGAAGTTTTTTAATTCAAAGTAGATACCGACAGATCAGCAGACAGGCACAGCACACAATGGTAGATTGACGCCAGATGACCTTCAAATATATACAACGATTAAGAGAATAGACCAAAAAACTCACACATACCAGGACACACACATACGCGTGTATGAATTACAAATCCATCTTCTCTCTTTAGTTCAGGCTTGTATGAACATATACATATACACACATTCAATTTGACTGAGAATATTAGTGGTTTACACAAACACACAAATGAACACCCTTTGTATAACCATTGCCATTGTCGAGTTGATATAAAATATGAAATTCTTTGTTTTTAATGTTCTTGTTTTTGTCAAATTTCATTTGTCTACGTTGTTTATGCAAACTGAGTGGTATTATTGTGGAACCAACATCCGAAGTTTTACCTATCGCAGAACATCGGGAAATACTATTCCTTGACAATGCTACTTTTGTCACACCACCGAACAACCATTTAAAATACTATTTCGGAGACAAGAGATCTAATCCCTACAGCATATTTCAATGTCATCACACTACTTTGAGAATTATATTCTCCGACCTTCATCAGGTGTTTGTCAAATTCGGTGTGGTGTTATCATCTGTATGAATGTTTGTAGCGTGTCGGTAAGGGCCATCTATTGACTGGAGAAGGAGACACACAAAACATAAATCGACTCTTGTATTCCGATTTAAATAATTTTCATCAATCATTACTTTTTTCATAACTGTTTCCTCATCTTGTTTGTTAAAGTCTGTGGTGTATTCGTCAAGCCGGGTTTTGTTGAACTGAAAACACAAGTGATGGGGTCACGCAAAAAACAAGACAAAATATAAACAATGGTGAAAAGATGATTCTCTGATGAAAAAGAAAAGATCGTTGCCTCGGTCAGCAATAACATTTATATACATATTCACATAAAAACTACACGACGATAACTTAAACAAATTATTTCTTCGCGTCTTCAAATGAAGAGAAAAGTCTGTTTTGTTTTGAAAGTAGATAAGAGAATGTTCTTTGTTGAAATGTGAAAACAGACTTACTTTTTAATGATAATCCAGTTTTGTATATGAGCGTGTATGTGGCTGTTTCTCTGACAGCTGATGATATAGTCCATTTGTGTGTATGCGAGTGACGTTGGTTTGGTGAGACAGGAAAGAAACTTGTAGAGAAGAGGAAAATCTCGTATTTTGTATTGGCGCGTATTTAATTCAACACTGAATTTCACCCAATCAGGATGACATATCCCATTCAGCTCGGACCTTCACTTCCGGCTAGCAAAACGGGTGAGCGGCCAAAACCACTCTCTTCGGCTTGAGACGGCGACCAGAACGGACGTGTCTCTGGTCGCCCCTGCTTAGCGATGCCCTTTAGCTAAACAAGCCACCCAGTGCGGACATATCACTGTGGCTTTAACCCTAGCAGCAGCAACATAGACACTCAGCGAGGGAACCTTCTAATTTATGGATTCTTTGCGTCTAATATATTTTAGACCAAGGAATCCCAGTTGAATATGAATTAGATACGTTCAGCATGCCTTCCACAAGCACCACAAAAATTTACTATGTCGATCCGAGCGCCACTCCGCTCTCGACACAAAACTACACTGTGACCTTGAATACTTCCCTCACACGTCCAACGACACGCTGCCATTTCAACATCCCGCTAAGCTATCGCGTCTCCAAAACCAACAAGCCTAAACACCACGAGTCTTGCAGCACCAAGAACAAACCTCCTCAAAGCTGCAAATAAAAACTTTCGCTGTTGTGTGTTGTTAAAGCAATAGTCTCGTAATTCATTTATGTTGCCTTAAAATCTATAGTGTTCGGGAAAATAACCCATTACCAACAACTACTATAAACTCCTGATGATAATATAGTCAACATGGGTGTGAGTGACGTTGGGAAGAAAAAAAAAAAAAGAAAATTGGACTCTATATGCTGTTTTGCTTTTGCCACTAACAAAAGTTTCTTCCAAGAAAACGGCTTCTTGCGGAATGTTATTTAGAAAGTTCCAGATGAGTCCAATATTATCCCGTTAGTGCTCGCTATTACGCCTACGAAAAATTGATTTAATAATAAACAGGTTTACTTTTGTTTTTGTGTTGTAGGATTAAATAGATGTGCAAATTTTGTTGCTTGTCATTGATTTATTAATATTTTGTCGGCAGGTTTTCATGCTTGTACATCTACAATTGATTGAAAAATAAAAGATTTAATTCCTGCAAAACACAACATTTTCATGGTTACTTGACGTTGGTTTCGTCCTAAACAACGTTTTACCTCCGTTTCAGGGTGAGAAGCGTGTGGTGTTTCTCGCGATCCAAACCGTAGCCAGAATGGTGATTTGGATGACTCAAAAGAAGATTGTATGAGGATGCAAACTTTTCTCATCGTGAGCTGGTTTTGTACCTTAGGCATCAGTTTAGAGTCAAAATCAGATGCGATAGAAAACGCTTGGATCGCATAACATTCGACAAAAGATGGGTGACTGCAGCGAGTCTAGTCGTACGAAAGAGGGCAATGTTGGAGTCATCCTTCCCTTCTCTTCCTGCCCATGGCGTCAACAGTCCGGATCCTTCAGGACCCCATCCTGAGTAAGTAGACTTTGTTCTCTTTTTAATTCCTAGTTAGCAGTTTGACATCATCCCGAGTTACCTAGTTATTAGCCTACAAGATCTTCTCCATCCCTCAAACCCTCACTCTAGCCCCACCTTTCGGAAGATCTCAAAACATCATCTGAATAAATTCATACTACCTATCCCCACCGCGCCCAATCCTGCTTTTTTTCTGTCCCATTTGATTAGGATCCCTCCCCCACTTAGGGTAGGTCTGGCTTGTTTTCGGCGTTCTCGGACACCGGAAAACAGTTGGGCTCCATATCGTAGAAGTGGGGATAGGAGGGCAACCAAACGGGGAATTTTTCCTTGCTTTTATTCGTTTTCGTTTTCTTTATGGCTTTTTTTTTCTCCCATCTTCAACTCACATATTGTAAATAAAATCATACTTTGTAAATAAAATCACCAAATTCATTTCGGGATTTTTTTAAGTAGGTCTTCTAACAGAGAAAGTGCGGTATTTTGGTGAATGTTGCGTGACTGGTGATGGATGATTGTCTATATATTAAATTGTTGAATAGGTCGGCGAATGTGGCAAGCTAGAACCCCTAAGACAATATAGGTAAGGCATGACCGCTCCCTTCCCCTCCCCCACAAAACCATAGAGCCTTGTACTCACCATTTTGTAAATAAATGGAAATAAACACAACATTTTCATGGTTGTAATCTCCAACCTACATCAGGTGTGTTTCGAGAGTAGTGTGAATATTGTCGTGAATAGTGCGTACCGAGTTCGAAACGATATATAGCTCAATATTGTTGCAGAGGCGTTTTCCGGTGCCGTGAAAAAAATGTAAACGCTGAAATAAATAAAACAAGCAAACAATAAAACGACCAACAAAAGTTTGAGTTTTCTTTTCATAAATTATTTTTGGTAATGAGAACAATTTTCAAAACATATTGTGTGAGTATTAATCTTTATATTTGCACAAATTACGTAACGGTCTTAGAATTCTTTTTATAAATGTGACAACACCTCTGGCCGGCCGATTCCCACTATATCAGCTTCCTTGAAACAAACTACTCATGGCCAGTGATTCATCTAGTGGTTTCCGACCAGGAGTAATACACATATTCTTACAGACACGCAAAACACAACCGAGATGGTGGAGGAAAAGTACAAACGAACAAACACTGACTTGGGTTAGCTCCAAGCGCAAGAAAGGGGAGTTTGTGACACTGTGCATTCTGTGAGCTAACGTGAGCGTATACTCGAACGAAATCCTCACAAGTCACTAGTAATGCTGACATCTTCTCGCGTTGGCTAACCCGGCCTCTGTAGGTCTTAGCAGTTGTCTTTCTGACATCTGTTGACTCTCTTCTCTGTCCTGCTTCCATCATTTCACTGCCTCATTCTTTTAATTTGTTTGTCTTCTAAAAACAGTTCGGCTTTTACTGGAATGTTGGGGGTTTTAGTCTATTTATATGCACTGCCTTTTTGGAGGTAAAATAGAGACAAGTTCTTTCTAGAAACCATGACAAGTGAATGTTTTTAAAATTTAGTGACGCATGAGGCTTCGGATCATTAAAGATGTCTACCGAAGTTGGTGTGGCCTCATTACCCGAATGAATGTCTGCAGCGTGGTCAGCGGTCGACGGCTATTTTGATGAGAGCTATTCATTGGCTGGAGTAGGAAACACAAAAACACAATTCGATTTTCAGTGTTAGGACCTTTCATTCTCTCTCTCTCTCTCTCTCTCTCTCTCTCTCTCTCTCTCTCTCTCTCTATCCTGTAAATCTTTGAGGCCGTGGAAGCCGGAAGATTTGTTCAGTGGACACAATGCAGTAAATTCTTGGTTATTCAAGGCATTGTCTCGTATCTTTGTTTCCTCGTTTTGCGTTCACACCCAAGCCACTGAAAGAGAAACAGAAGCCAAATCACGAAATCCGTAATATATATATATATATATATATATATATATATATATATATATACAAGGGTTTAGAGAACACCCCAGTCTCACTTCTTCCTCGGGTAGATGACATCTTTAAAATTGTAACCTCTGCAAAAGTGGTCACGGGCTACTCGACCAAGCGTATTATGTTACCATCAGGGTTGTGGAAGAGATGTTGAACTCCGTCAACTTGAACCCCTTATAAAGCTGGCAATTTCAAATCAAATCCTTTATTCAATCCGCTGGGTTAGATAGTTCTCATATTCTAACCTTGCTCTGAAGATATCTCAGGTAAATTAATTCTCTCAAGAGAATTCATCTTTCTGATGCCTCTTGTCAGTCTTTTCAACTTTATCATAATAAATAATGTTTGGCACACTGCAACCTTGGTTTAGATTCATGACTGCCAAGTAACTCGAGGCACTTAGCTAATGCTTTTATTATTGGAATATAATGATTTCACATTCGGTGGGTCAAAATAAGCGCCCGATCAGAGCTCTTTTGAAGTCAGGTGAACTTCTCACTATACTTCTGTATAAACGCTGACTCCAAGAATTCGGTTTCCTTTTTGCTCATTTTCCTTTCTACCTGTTGGTCAATGTCTGGTATGGCACCCTGCCAAAACCCTGGATGGTTACTGTGAAGTAGCTGTCCACAAAACGTATAACATTCGACGCTAAGCGAAACAGAGTAGCCAACAAACCCGAGAAGCAAGGTCAGTTAATTTGAAGCCCACTGTAGACTGACCATCCCCCATTACGAGGCCAATTTTCAAACCATTAAAGTCCGTAGATGCACTGTGTTTGCAAAACTTATTTCTTTTAAGCTCTTCTTTTCTTGAATTTGGTCTCAAATGGTTAGTGTTTTTTCCTTTCTTCAAGAGCTGTTGAACCGAATTGCACTCTTAGCTCCTGTCCGTACCCTTCCAGTTGGGGATTTTGATCTAACTTTCTGGAATAAAATCACCATATTATCTACTAGATTGTAAGTCATGTAGAAAAGACATTTGATGAAGAACCGAGGAAGTGACACATGAAACATTGTGATTACAAATACCAAGATAATTTTTCATCTTAGAAATTCAGACTTACAGGTGAGGTTTATAAATGGGCTGAGAAGAAGCCATAATTTTATAAGTTTATTTTTAAAGTAGGTACAACATATTAGTTTCGGAGTTTGGCACAAGACAATCTTCTTAGTCTAATTTCCCTAGCTTAGTCACAACATAGGGAGGAAAGGACCTGCAGTAGATGGATAGACTCTTCTCTGATCCGAGCACACCCAAAAATTATCAACTAGTATTTTACAAATTATTATTATCATCTTTCGTGGAGATTAGAAACAATAAAAAAATTAAAATGAAATAAAATAAATCCAAAAGTGAAGCAGTTCCCAGAAACTCCAGACAGGAAGTGAAATTTGCGCATGCCTGGAAATGCACTAACTGGCACGAGAAAGAAAGTCTTTCGCATTCAGCAGGGACTCTTTGGATTGGAATGAACTACATTCTCTCCTGCTGCTGGTGGGAAAAACTGCGTGTCTGCTTAGCGGTAAGCTGGTTCACTCTCTCACCAGCAGACCTTCAAACTCACTTGAACGTTATCCTTGATAATAGACAGGCTTATTTTCCCTCGGCTGCGAGCAGGCAACGCACGTGTTCGCCCAAGTTTTCTCGTAAGACTGTATCTCCTCTTGCAGCAGCCTATATTAAAAACACCCACTGGGCTTGACCATAATGAATTTGGACGTATCAACCACCGAAAACGACCTGTACATTTCTACACCTTTTGGGGTGGGGCGTGACTCTTCTCTAATAGTTCAGGAAGACATCTCCTTGCTTCTGAGTAGTTATATGAGACCCCAAAATAAAGTTGAAATTTAAAAGGTATCTTAGTCTCTTTTCTTCCTTCAGTAATTCTTTTGCAGCTTTCATAGACAAGGAGTCGCGAAAGAATTGAATGGGGTACAGAAGGAAACGAATGGAGTAAGCTATCAAAACTGGAAACCGATTATTGCCAATCAAACGAAACAAATCACCTCCATGGACTATGACACAGTAGTAAGTGAGTTCGATATCCAGTCGATATTACGTTCACTTTCGGACTAATGCCCTTGGAAAAGGTAAAAGCCTCATTATCTTTCCACCTATGGGTTAAATAGTACTATATTTCTTCTTCTACAAAGACAACTTTTGCATTAAGTAACCCACGAAGGTTGACATGCGATTAAAGAAAGAAAGAAAGAAAGATAAGAGTTAAAAAGTGAAAGAAAATTCCTGTCAATGTCAACGATAATCGTAATAATCCGAGACCATCCAGACTACAGCATTTTTGCGGTCAGACAGAATACCGAGAAGAGTCCTGAAGATCTGAGCAGACTACAGTGAAAGACCATCAGCTAACACTGGTGGGAAAAACTCACAATAAATAATATAATAATCATAATACCTTTGTGCCAAACAAAGCTTATAACTTGTTGAGGTCACAATTTTCAGATGATATTTCAATATTATTTGTCAAAAGTTGATTGAATGATTATTTGATTGAATGATTATTTTAATAGCATGTCAACGATATAAAAAGGTTGCGAATCGCGTTCATTGTAAGTTCATATTAAATTTTTTTTTTTGTTTAGTTCGTCCTTAAGAGGTTTTTTTTTTGCATACTGTCCCATTGAATTTGTATAATTTTTAATCATATCAATTTATCCCATGGTGGGACCCTAACATGTACTACTACTCTAAAACAAATAAGTAAACATACGAATCTGATTGTTCAAGAAATGTCTACGTGCTTTAATTTTAGGACCTGCCATAAAACTATTTTTTGATCCACTAAATAAATAACGAAAAATTAAATCAACTAGGTCAGTTTCGGTCATTCAATTCATTTCTTCCACGACCAAAAAGTCATTCCGTCTACTACCAAAAGACTTTTCACTAGAGGTCATGGACGAGCAGCAGAGAGCCGCGATATATACTCAAAGGGAAAGGCTTGCGACTTTCTTTCATCAATGCGACACGTTGTTGCTAAAATCTTAAGAAAACACACAGTGCGTACTTAATGAAAGCAAAGACCCATACTTACGGCCCATCATTCATATACACATACATACACCTATATGTAATTAAATACAATTATTATCATCCTACTTACTTCGGGCAACCATGGAATCATTTATTTGATAGATTTTATTAACATGTCAATACACACGTGTGGACAACCCTATTTTCATTTAACTGGCCATAACTGTATTTCTACAAAGGCCGCTCGCACATTATGTTTCTCATTTATTTTTATTCCTGTTTTGTTATGAATATCAAATTGTTTGTTTCTTAATTTTCGTTGTTGTCATATTCCATTTGTTTTACGTGTTTGTAAAAATTTGTGTTGTATTTATGGTGGAACTAATCGTGAAGTAATACCCATAAGATACGAACGAGAACTCACTCTCACTCGCTACAAATTGGAGAGTAACATATCCACTAAACAATAACATGCACCCACTACAAAGGTTCTCGCTCACTCTTTTGGCAATAAATAAAATATTTTTACATTTGATTACCTTTAGTGACTTCAAATAACCTTGGAGGTTGACCTTGTTGGAATCCAAGATCAAGGTAAATTCATGTAAAACATCGGATTCTTGATTGTTTGGTTTGGCATATCAATATTCATGGGTTATTTATTGCAAAAGGCATCTCTTTAGAATAACAGTATAGTACGATTTAATCCATTGCTGGGGTGGAGAGATTAGAGAGTTCATATCTTTCCCGAAGGGAATTAGCCTGAATGTGAACGCAATTGCGTGTATGGATTTCGGACTCACTTACTACGTTCCCACAGTCCATCACATTAGCCACCATTGTACTTCTTTGAGGAGTGACCCTGGACCAACATACACACATAAATACGCTGACTTCAGTATAATTTAGTTTGAACAATACTCCAGCAACTTTTACCAAATGTATAACAATTTAGTTCATATTCTAATTGTTTGGCTTTTACAACTCGTACCTTACGTAAGTAAACAGAAACACTCTTCGACCATGTGACTTACAGTCAAATCGTGCTGAAAGCTGTGGTTTCTGCAAGAATATTAAAGTCAAGCAGTGATGAGCCTGCTAATTTAATTGATGGGTGACCATTTAGGAAAAGCAAGTGCTGTAAGCAACAAGAAGCCTGTACGCTAAACTATGTAAAGCTTAGCAAATAGAATAGTTAAGCAACAATGAACCTATTCAATAATTAGATGGGTGACCTCTTATGAATCGCTAGAATTGGAAGCAACTGGCCGCCATTGATAGACAAAGTAAAGCTTTGTAAATCAGAAGAAATATCGAAATTAAACATCAATAATCCAGTTCACTAATTAGATGCGGAACCACTTAGTAATAGCGAATATTCCAAACAACCTGAACTTATTTACTAAGGATTTTTTGGTTGTTGAACAAGGCCGAATGAATGGGGCATACAGTGGGACTCGAACCCACAAGTAATGATTTACTAGTTTAGCTTGCTAATCATTACAACATGTGAGGCGTCAACAGTTGGTACTGTAAGCAATCTGAAGCCTGAACGCCAAAGTAAAGTTTAGTAATTAAGAAGAGAAGTTAAGTATTGATATGCCTGTTCAGTACTTAGATTGGTGACCACATAGCAACAACTTGCTGCCTGAAAACTGGAATAAATAAAGCGTAGTAAATACGAAGAAAGGAATAAGTTAATCAACAATGTACCTGTTCAGTATTTAGATGGCTGTTCACTTGAGAACGGCAAGTACTGGAAGCAAATGGAAGCCCATATGCTCGACTCAGCAAAGCTTACTGAAAAACAATTTTTTTTACATATAATCTCTAGATGATAATGCTTACTAATTTTTTTTAAAAATATTTTTATTATCATTTATGGAGAATATGATTAACACAAAAATCATCTCCGTATTTATTCATTTATTGCATTTTGAGGAACGGACGATTGCCAAACTTGAGCCCCTCTCCATCCAGGGAAATAACAAGAAAATTGAATGTTTTCTTTTTTACTCTGCAATGAATATTAACCAAATTAAAAGCATTCCCATGTTGCTTATTTTTATGAGCTTCAGGAATAAGATAATTCTTTTCTCTAAAACTTGAAAAAAAAAAAAAGAAATATTTTTAACAAATATATCAATTTTCTGGCAATGATTTCAAGATCCTTGAATAATAATATTCTTGTCACATGTTCAGTGTTAATAAAACAAAACTTTTTCTCTAAATTATTGTTTGCGATCCTTGTCAATCTGTATGGCTTAATAGTAACCATTTTCTTTTTTTTTTTTTTTTTTGTTTTTGTATTCATAAATGTTTTGAATTAACCTCTTAAGAAACTCTTCATATTAACTAAATAATAACAATGGTGGAACTCTTTTCAAAGCCGGCAGCATTTTTTAACCTCTATTAACCTGTTATGATATGTACTTTTCTTGGGACGATGTTTGCTCGCAATGTTTGCAACATTATTCATCCTTTTTTTTTATTGCTTAAAAACGTTCTTTTTAGCTGAGCAACGTTGTTTTTCTATTCGTCGGATTTGAGGTAGCCATGTCTCGTACATAGTAATTTGGAAGGATATTGATAAATACACAAAAAAACAAGACTTTGAAAACAAAAATTGTTAAAACTTAACAAAAAAGTTTATTACGCTACTTATTAGTGGAATATTTTGTTTGTTTTTCTTTGATTTTGTTTTCTATTTTGGTTTTGCTTTTCTTTTTTATTCTTTCTTCTTTCCTTTCTTCCTTTCTTTCCAAACTTTTTCTTTCTTTCCTTATACTCAACCCTTGTCTCCTTACCTGGCTTTCTTTCTTGTGTTTCCTTATGCTGTTTTATTTCTCATTCTTTCTTTCTTTCTTTCTTCACTGTACTTCTTTCTTTCTTTATTTATTTCTTTTCACTTGTGTTTTTTCTTTCTTTTATTTTTCTTTTTTTTTTTTGTTCTTCTTTCTATCGGTCTTTTTTCGTTCTTTTTATTTGCTTTTTCTTTTTCTTTCATTTTTCTTTCTTTTATCTTTCTTTCTTTCTTTCTTCTTATCATTTTTTTTCTTTCTTTCTTTCTTTCTTCATTGTACTTCTTTCTTTTTTCTTTTTTCTTTCTTTCTTTTCACTGAGGTTTTTTTCTACCTTTTGTATTTCTTTGGTTTTTTTTGGTTCTTCTTTCTTTCGGTGTTTTTTCTTTCTTTTTATTAGTTTTTTTTCTTTTTCTTTCTTTTTTCTTTCATTGTTTCTTTCTTTCTTTCTTTCTTTCTTCATATTATTTTTTCCTCTTTCTTTCTTTATTCATTTATTTCTTCTTCTTCTTCTTCTTCTTCTTCTTCTTCTTCTTCTTCTTCTTCTTCTTCTTTATTTTCATTTGCTATTTCTTTCTTTTTTTCGTCTTTCTTTCTTTCTTCCTTGTTTGCCTGCTCTAGTTTTCTTTCTTTCTTTAATATTCTCACATTTGACTAATTTCCAAAACAAGAGATAGCTTTTTCCACAAACAATCACTTTTCACTAATCAGCATCATTAAGATGAATGTGAAAAGCAGAAAAATAGACTCACAGATTTAAAAAGAGACTTTATTCACTGCAGTTTTAAGAAACTAGACAACTGTCTAATTGCAGTTGAAGTCACAAATGTATTTCTTGCTCTTCAGACAGGAAAAATGATGAAGCATTCTTTAATACATAAGAAAAGCAATCAATCATGTAAATTTTTTAATGTTCAATAAGAGAAGATAAGTTTGGGTAGGAAATGATTCAAGATGATAGAGCATCAATTCTCTCTCTTTGCAGACAATACAAAGTGTTGTCAGAAGTGTTTATAGCATCGCTTTATTCCTCCAAAATTAATTGTGTCATCAAGTTGGAAAGATGCCAATAGAAAAACTGTGTTATACATTTGTGTTGTCTTGACTTTTGAAGTGAATTCTATTTCTAAATGAGCCCCAAAGTTGTAGACAGTCATGTGTTCTAATTAACAGTTCTTCATTAGGGATTTTATAAATGGTTGAATTAATTTTGTGAGCAAATGTTATCATTTTTGATTATCATTTATTTTCTATCTTGACTTACTTTGATTATTATCACACAGCAGTGAGGAACAGAGGGGATTTGAAATAATAAGTGTTAATAATACATTACAATACTTGGAACCATTTAACCTAGTTGATTTATGCTAAATTGAGTTATTAGAAATAGAACTGTTTGATCACTGAACTGTATGTATCAACAAGGGACACTGGAATAAATACCCACTTTATCTCAAGAAAGCCTGCACTAGCTGCTAAACCAACAATGCAAGGAGTGGGTGTCCTTGAGGTGTAATGGTTAAACCGATGGACTGTGGAATCGTAGTAAGCGAGTTCGTACTTCAGTCGCGCTATTACATTCACTTTTGGGCAAATATCCTTGGGAAAGGTATGAACCCCCTTATCCTCCCAGCTATGGGTTAAATAGTAACACTACTGTACTTCTAGGAGAATAGCTTTGGCATTAAATAACCTAAAAAGGTTGATATGCCATAAAAAAAGAAACCAAACCAAACCAAACCAAATTAATACCCTTGGGAAAGGTATGAACCCCCTTATCCTCCCAGCTATGGGTTAAATAGTAACACTACTGTACTTCTAGGAGAATAGCTTTGGCATTAAATAACCTACAAAAGTTGATATGCCATAAAAAAAGAAACACAACCAAACCAAACCAAATTAATACCCTTGGGAAAGGTATGAACCCCCTTATCCTCCCAGCTATGGGTTAAATAGTAACACTACTGTACTTCTAGGAGAATAGCTTTGGCATTAAATAACCTACAAAGATTTATATGCCATAAAAAAAGAAACACAACCAAACCAAACCAAATTAATACCCTTGGGAAAGGTATGAACTCCCTTATCCTCCCAGCTATGGGTTAAATAGTAACACTACTGTTCTTCTAGGAGAATAGCTTTGGCATTAAATAACCTACAAAGGTTGATATGACATAAAACAAAGAATCCAAACCAAACTAAACAATACAAGGAATAGCTATTAGTTTCCAGAAGATCAAATGAAGCTATTCGATGCAGAGAGAGAATTTGTTAATATAGATAGGCACGCCTATTTTTTAAGTGAGGTGTTAATGAAACATTTCCAAGGAGGAGAAAAGGTTACGTTGACTATCCACTATACTGAATAGATTTACTACCACTTGATTTCTTTTCAAGGAGACAATTCTCAAGACTCTTAGCTTATGTTATCAAAATGTACAATTACAAGAAGAATCATTAGTGTAAGGGCAATGTTGAATATCCGCTCTACTGAATAGATTTACAACAACTTATTTTGGTTGTAGAACTACACATCTGGTACCATTTAACCCATGGCTGGTATTTTAAAAATGTGAGTATATTTTTTCAGAAAACTATATTGTATATTGTATATGAAATAAATTTGAATATCGGCAACATTTTCCTGGGTCTTAGTGGATGATTCAATTTAAAAGGCTGTTTTGTAAATGTTCCCAGTTTCAAGATTAATTGTTTTAGCAAAATACAGAAAATTTATAAAAAATGGAATATCATCATATAACATCTACACCAACAAATGCCTGGCAATACTGAAACTGACTTAATAAAGATCAAGATTTCTTTGGTTAGAGCATTAGTGAATTAATTTTGATTTTATTTGTTAAAAATCTGTTACTCTGAACGAGAATGGAAAATTTCTGGCATTGTATTTTCATTTTATTTTTTCTTTATTTTCCTTTCTTTTGCATGCCAGACGAAATACACCATAAAGCACATTCTCATTGAATGTACCCACCTAGCTCATATAAGAAAAACCTTCTATTGTGCAAACAATATGAAGGAACTGTTCCAAAACATTGAAATAAATAATGTGATATCATTTCTAAAAACAGTGAAGTTATACATAAAAATCTAAAGAAATTTACAATAACACCTAATTACTTCTATAAACCCTTTCTTTACTAGATACATTCTAACAAACTGATCTCTTTCCCAGCCTGTTTCACAGTTTTTTTGTTTGTTTTTAATGATCATGATTATCTACAAATAAACTTCTAATAAAAAACAAATTACCAACTAATTATCTAAAGTTTATCGTTAATTCCTAAGACCTCTCCTTTGAATTTCTTTTCAGACTTATTTTCCTTAACTTGATTCGGCATTAAATGACCAATGAGGTTGATACGCTGTAAAACAAAGCAAACAAACAAATAAACAAACATTTTCCTTTTTTTTTTAATGTATATTTTTCTTATAATTAGATAATCTTTTTTTAAGACATGTCATAACCTATGATAAAAAGGAATACTTTTTAATTCAGTATTTTTATAAAATAATTTGATTAAAATATAATTGTTTTTAAATGTTTTCTTTGATAAAAGTATCATTTTATGTATTTTTAATGACACTAAAAAGATCCAGATCATCAATTTATTTAAATAATGCATATGTAAACAATAAACAATATATCACTAGTATGTATCATACCGAATCAGTTATACTACTAGGTGTCTGACAATTATCAGACAATTTTAGGTCTTCTGTTATAAGGGGATTTATGGATGCAAACCAGTAAATTTCCCCCAATGAAGCTTCAGGATTTTATTCACATGGCTCAAATTTTATTCATCACTGGGAGCTAATATGGACCATTTTGAAAAGCCCAGCCTTAAAGGATTAAATATTCAAAATGGTTGCTCCATGTTAAATGGAAAATCAGAATTTTTAATTTGGTGTCAGTCTTCCCTTCTTAGATTTTAGTCTATTCTATTAAATCTCCCTAAAAGGGATGTTATTTTGTTTCAAGTGATGAATCTGAGAACTGCAGAAAAAATGCAAAAACAAAAAAAGACATCATA
Source organism: Sepioteuthis lessoniana (assembly GCA_963585895.1). Lineage (NCBI taxonomy): Eukaryota > Metazoa > Mollusca > Cephalopoda > Myopsida > Loliginidae > Sepioteuthis > Sepioteuthis lessoniana. The sequence continues at coordinate 9,188,705 of OY757928.1, read as the reverse complement.
TTTAGTTGTTGATATAAACAAGACAGCCGTAAAAATTCTGCACCTTTGCAGTTTAATAATAAACAAAATGATTCACATATTTTTGTAATGCTGAAAGAAAATGTCATTAATTACAGTATAACTTCTTCACCTTTGACCTTTTTGTAGATCAAAACTGTCCATTTTAAGTTATTGTCAAAAAGGTTTTTTTACTTTTTTCCAAATTGTCCAAAGACACTATACAGTTTGAGTCACCTCAAAACTAGACAGATTTATTTACTTCGGCTGCTCTATTATAGACTCAAAAACCAGAGGTTGAAAGTTATCAGATAGATTTCTTATTAACTGGTTTTATTTTATTGTTCATGGTCTTAAGAGATAGAAAAATGAAACGAATATATTTTTGTTTGAATTCATGTAGATTTGTATTTAGCCTCATTAACATCATCAATATTTTCTGCTGCCTGGATTTAATTTTTTTATTTATTTTATCTCAAAAATCACCTCGTCATGTTGGAATATTTGGCAAGTTAATCTCCAAGACCAATTTCTACTGAGTAGTGAGTTCTAATCTCACTAGATGCCCATAGTTGTTGCTTCATGCCAAATGTGAGCAATGCTTAATTTCAGTTTTGGTTGTTGATGAGTGGCACCATATTTGTTGAAATGGTTTACAGGCTATTTTTAAGGAGTCTGATTCACAGACAGATATGAAAATGAGTGTAAAGAACTGCATGCTCAAAGGATGAAAGAATGGTTATTTAGATAATTAAAGAAAATTGATGATACAAAGTAGCAATTCCGAACCAACTTCATAGTGTCAGTTAATACCTTTCCAAAGAATCTCTAAGAGAATAAATGATAAAGGTCCATATTTCCAAAATTTTATTGATGCTGTTGGTGTTACATTGAGGAGGAAGAGGAGACCCAGACAAGATGAAGAGATGATGGCAATTTCATAGCAAGTAAAGAAAAAGCCTTACATGTGGTTGCAGAAAAAATACCTTGCACTTTATTACTCGTGTTTAAATGTTTCTCTAGATTGGTCTCAAAGACAGAGAGACATGAATGATATTTTTGAGTTGTTGAAAGAATTGCTAAATCATGGCCCACCTCTAATGAGGAGGAAGCAGTCTCTCTAGCCCCAAGATTTAAATATTTTCTTGAGCCCTGCCAAATACTGACAAACTGCCAGACCCTTTAAAAATCCCCCAATGTTACTGTTTCTTGCACCTACCATGAGAGTTTTTATGGTTGACACTTTGTTGTCATTCTCACAGCCAGGTATCAGGTTTACTGATGAGAGGCGGCTACTTTATTATATAAGTAGGTGTTCTATACTTCTTGCTTTAACCAATAAAAAAACTCTTAAGATTGGTAAATGAAATCAAACAAATATACACATATTTTCTGAAAGTATATGATGTCCACTTTTTGTATCTATCCTCAAATTATATACCCTGTTGATGAGACTTAGAATATGCTGTGTCCTCCTACAGAGGAATATACCCCTAAAAAATATGTTCTGGGTATGACACATGATTGTGGGCCTCCAGTTCTGGTGATCTGCATTACCATTGCTCCCAGGGTTACTATTACCAAGAGTGTTATGACTGTTAGGGTCCCATCTATGGGTCAAATAGATTCGTTTAAGAATTATTGATAATGGATATTAATATATGAAACTATAAAATTGGAAAACAGGATTTTTATGAGATAAAATTATTGATGTGTGGGAGACTTAAAACTTAAGGATTATAATTAATTAACTGAAATCATACGATTACTTGCAAATTATCAGTGGAATGCTTGAAACCATATAACTATTCGCCTAGTCAGCTGGGGCTATAGAATACACCGAGTGCATCTCTAAAGATGGGTAATACCCCTCCAACAAGTGTCCTGGATATAACACCAAAAGATCTGAGAGTGAGGCTCCAGTAATGCTGGAGTTTAGGGAATGCGGAGTACCCTTTCGTTGTCATTGCTCTCACTCAGACCCAGAGTGATAGCACCATATAGGGTCTTATATATGAATCAAATAGAATCGTTTGACAGTTAAAAGGAGTACAAACAAATGACTTATGCTAAACTGAATTGTAAAAAATAGAACTGTTTGCTCATTTAAATGTGTGTAAACAAATGACTTATTCTTAACGGTATTGTTAATGATACATTGCAATACTTGGAACCATTTAACTTTGTTGATTTATGCTAAGTTGAGTTATTAGAAATAGAACTGTTTGATCATTGAACTGTGTGTATCAACAAGATGTGTTTACAAATAGTATATTTAATATAAATGTAAAAACAGGATTTGGGAATAAATAACCAACAATGGTTGATATGCCATAAAACTCAACCAAGCCAACTCATATGTATTTAATATATATGTATAAAGAGGTTTTGGTATTAAATAACCAACAATGATTGATATGCCAGTGACCCAAACTGAACCAAAACAAACCATATGACTGTGTACAAACAAATGGTTATTATAAGATAAGGTTATTGATGTCAGGAAGATTTAAAACTTAAGGATTATGATTAATTAGCTGAAACCATATTATTACTTGCAAATTAATAGTTTTAGATAAGAATGCTTGGGTCTATAGAACTTTGTGTAAGCAAATAATTATTATTGAATAAGAATTGTTACTTTAGACCATAGATCATCATCATCATCATCATGTTGCGCCATCAACACGGATATCCCTGACCCTCTCTGGCCACCCTTCTCTATTGTCTATTGCTTTTGGCCAGTCTTCAAGGCTACATCCCGTATCGGCACAGTGCTGCTGTATGTAGGTTTGAGCTGGTCGCCCTGCTTTTGCTTGGCTATGTGAAGGGGTCCATTTGAATACATCACTTATGAGCTCGTCCCTACTTCTCCAGCAGTGTCCTGCATGCCTGGTTCATCTAACTTTGATAGTTTTCGTGATAGGTGTTAAGTGGCTGTACAGCTGCTGCTTTGTGGGGTGCTGCCTCCATGACTTGTTCAATATAGTTTGCAGCATTCTTGTGTAATTGCTGTCATGCTTTTTCTCTCTAAGTTTAGTTAGCGTCCATGTAGCAGTATTGACACGGCCGCTGCTTGGAAGAAACTGCATTTTATTTTATTAGTCAGGTCTGACTTCCATATGACTGATAGCCAATCGATAGCTGTCCATGCCTTTGCTAGTTGCATGTTGATGTCTGTCTCTGTTGATAAGATCCAGCATCCTTGGTAGGTGAACCTGTCTACTAGTTTCAGAGAGCTACTGTTTAGTGTGGAGATGTCCCCTTTTCTCTTTTCTTTCCCTTTCTTTTATATTATTAGCATTAAGTAGAAAATCCTATTAGTGGGGCTTAGAAAGTGTCCACTGCAATCCCTGCCAAAGAATCAAACTCCCTACCCAAAAAAGGGGATATGATGGGCATAACACAAGACTGCATCTGATGGTGAGGCTCCAGTTCTGAAAATCTATTTAGAGGAGAGTACTCTTTCATTACCATAATTCACAAGTTTCCTATGTGTTAGTATCTGTGAGGATTGTATCTATAGTTTAGAAAGATCTGTTTAAAATTGTTTATATTAGATAAAAATACTTGATACCATACAACTGTAAATTATTTGTATATAAATGAGTTACTTAATTATTATTTGCTACTTGAAACACTCTGCATACAAACAAATAATTATTACTAATTAGAAATTATTACTTGAAACAATGAAATTATTTATAAATGGTTAGTGTTAGATAATAATATTTATGACCATAAAGCTGTGGGCAAATTATTTGTATTGGATGGGAATACTTGATATCATATAAATAGGTGATATAAAACTCTTAAGAAACTAATACACCAAAAACAGAAAAAATATATCAATGTACAATGAACACGATTCCCAAACCACTCGGCATAAACTACCCCTTGATGGGTTGACATGCCACAAAAATCAACCAATCAACCAACCAAGTTTTCTGAATTACTATCCCTTAGCACATTAAATATTCAAAATGCAACTTTGAAAAGAAAACTTTTTTCACTAGCATAATATGAAACTGGCAAAAAAGGTATCTTTTAAAATAGGCCTTAGAACTCATCAATTGTTGGCAGGAGACGTATATCTTTCAATTGACAGATATACGACTTTGATGCTTACAATAGTATCTACTCCTGACTTGGAACAACAAATTTGTTCTTTACCTTAACTTTCTATGGGTTGATTTTCTTTTAATATTTTCTTCATTTCAGATATTTTTTTCTTTCTTTTCTGTTATTCTTTGATTTATTCCTTCAGTCGTTTCATCATCCTTCATTTTTGACTAGAGTTTCAGTCATGCAATTATTCTTCATTTTTTATCCATTTTTTATTTCCTACTTTTATTATTTTCATGGAATCAAGTTAGCTTATTCTTTCCTTTCATTTTTTCCTTAATTTCCTTCAGCCATTTTTATTCATCTTTGCTCAACACACTATTTTCAAAAAACATTTCTTCTTTTCGTTTTCATTCTACAATTTCTTCTTCATTTATTCCCTCTTTCTTTCATTCCTTTCTTTCTTTTTTTTTTTTCCTTTCTCCTCTTTTTCACTAATGAGATCAGTCCTTCCATTTCTCAGCATCTTCCGGATCTTGCCTGTCTTCTGTCTTTCAATCAGTCTCAGCAATCTTCAATGGCTTCTCACAGCAACCTATCAGTTCTGTATTGTTCTGCATTTCAAACATGGCCTAATTACTGCATATAAGCTACAGATAAATAAGAATATCGAACAAATAGACCCATACTTTCATTTTCTCCCATAATGCACTTCAGTACTTTGATCTTTCTTCTAACTTTTGTATTCATTAGACACCAACATAATATACTGACAATAACACAAACAGATTTGTACACAGACCTACCAGTGCATAGAGACTTCTATGATAGACACATATACAAAGTGATTCACATTGAAATTGCTGTATGGAGAGGCATTTGAATAGACACGGAGGATTGCATTCCTTTGTTATTATTTAAGTTCTAAACTGACAGACACAGACGGTGCTGAAATTTCTTTTGATAAAGAATCGATACTGTTACTATTAAAGTAATTAATATAGATTTCAAATGTCACGAAGTTCACAACCAGCATTAATACCTTTCTATAAATGAGGGATGTACCAAAAGTAATGCTTCTTATTTAATTCCACAGAAGCTATGACAGATACAAGGAGAACAATAACATTGTTTGATAGAGCACGTTTAAAGCTACAAAACACGATTTCTCCACATAGGTATGATTTCTCTGTTTAACAACATACGTACCAACTTTTGTGGGTTATTTAATGTCAAATCCATCCTTGAAGAAGGACAATAGTGGAGATGCCCGTAGTGTAAAGGTTATCGTCGTAGGAAATGGACACGGCGACATGAGTTCAAATCCTGGACGCGGCTGATTGCATTTCACATTGCGCTAATACCCTTGAGAAAGGTATGAATCAAATTATTCTCCCTCCAGCTACGGGTAAATAGTAGGGCAGACTGGGTTCTTCAGTCTTGGTGAGGCAACTAGTCTAGGAGAAGGAAAACTCTGAATTTAAACCTGTTAAACTCTGCTTAAAAATTGACCTTGTGTCTTATCCTGCCCGTGCGGAGGGGTTGGGTAAATATGATATGATAGTCGTAGTATTTAACCCATAGTTGTGGGAAATAAGTGAGTTTATGCCTTTCCCGATGGGCATTAGTCCAAAAGTGAATGTAATACCCCAACTAGAGTTCAAACACATGACAATATTGCGGTTCAACATGTGAGCCACTTCACCATGAGGACTTCCCACCAACTTGTTATTTCTTTTGGTCGGGTTTAAAATGTTTCGGCAGTGGCAATATGTATATCAGGCTCTAAAAGATGGACTATGTGGATTACATTTTCTTGACAATGATGTCATCATTGCTAATGTAAAATAGTGGCTTTTGTTCATACAGATTTTTATGAACATAGATAGCAGTTAACTATGAATGAAAAGAAAATAGTATTTTGGACTATTTCTGGTAAAAATTTTGAAATTAGAAGACTTAAAGAATGTTCACTCAGGTTTTCTAACTAATAATAAATAATAGTAACTAATAATCATAATAAGTACGTAATAAATGAATAATAACAATGACTAATAATAATAAATAAGACACAAAACATTTTTTTAATAGCCAAATATTCTGACTTCGATAATATTAATTCAGCAAACTGGAATAAATTATTTAAATTGATGGTATAATTTTTCCATATCGTAAAATAGGAAAATATTATGGAATAACCCAATATTGAGGAGAAAATTATGGAATTGTCCTACCATTTGCATTCCTAAAATAAATATCAGCAGAAACCGATATATGCAAATTGATCTACACTTAAAAGACGGTTCTTGCAGACCCCAGCAAGTCCTTGAGCAAGTCTAATTAGAAAGAAATATGGCTCCAACAAAAGAACTGTCTAGTGAAACAATGAAATGGATTGTAAAATTTATTTTAGAAGGCAACCCACAGAGAAGCATATGGAAAGATATTAGTTGTTTCCAATCGGCTGTGTCTTAATTTCGCGAATATATATAAAAGAGAGAGTTGTTACACAAAGTTTAGGTCTCTTTGTTTAATGGCATATCAACCTTCTTGTATTATTTTATGCCAAAGCCATCATTCTAGAATAGCAGTGATGCTATTTAACCCATATCTGGGAGGATAGGGGGTTTCATACTTTCCCCAAGGGTATTTGTGCAAAAGTGGACGTAATAGCACGACTGGAATTTGAACTCGCTTACTACAATTCTGCATTCCATCACTTTAACCATTTCGCCATGAGGACACTCCTTGTTACAAAAGGAAAAGATTCTGATAGATGACAAAAGGCATCAAAGAATCACGATGAAAAAAAATCAGAGCAATCTGCATTGAAAATAGAAAATGTACAAGAAAACAAATAAAAATTGTGTCGAAGCAGGAGTCAATGTTTGAGATAGAACTGTAAGAAATAAGTTAAATGAAAATGTATATACATAGAGAAAACCCAAATGAAAACCAGTAATAACATACAACGAGAATAAAAAAAAGTTTAAGTAAGCTAATGAAAAACAATCATGGTATTTGGACAGTGGAGGAAAGTGATATTCAATGATTAATTAAGAATCTGCATTGACCAAGTCAATGATGCTGGCATTTTTGTCAGTTGCCATTCAAGCAAAACACTTGAAGATAACTGCCAAGAGAAAATGAGTAATTTCACCATTTCATAGGGCTGCATGTCATTTAAAGGACCAGAAGGGATAGCAACAATCAATGCACATGTGTAAATTGAAACCCAGGAAAATTTTCTCATGTTCTCAATAGAAAATTGGTTTGATGATGATGAAGTCATTTTTCAAGACATGAATGCATTTTATTCAACTGAAACTTTTATGGTTGGAATTTATTTAAAAAGGTTCCATGAGAAAAGTCCATCCATTAAAGATTTAACTGCTGCTTAAGTTAGATGGAAATATTGCTTTAAATTAATGTAAACCAGGCCAAAAGAATTACAGCTATCCCAAAAGCTTACGGAGGGACGACTAAGTATTAATTTTAACTTTTTTGTCAATGAATAAAAGTTAGCGACCATAGTCGAGGGTGACCCGAAGGCTCCCTTTTCGATAGCTACTACACCAAGGTGTAGGGGAGGGCGCTACTCCATTCCCTGGATTGCTCCACTTTACCCTTGAACCGTACCTTATAATGCTGAATGTTAAGCAAGGTGGTATCAAGTTCCATTTTTAAAGTCTTTGGTATGACTCGACCTGGGATTGAACCCAGGTCTCCCGGGCCATTGGCGAACACTCTAACCGCTGGGCCAATGTCCCGGTATAAATTGTCAATGAATACCAGAATTTTTTCATCAACATTTGGTCATTTCATATTTTTGTCAGCATTGTTTTAAAAAAAATTAGATTAATCTAGTTTGTTTAAAGAGGTTTTTCGAAGTTGTCCTTCTCCGAGACTGTCTGCCTTGTCAAGGTTAAAGAAAACAATTTGTCCTACTATTTGCTCTCTCTTGGTGGATCAGATGAATTCACACATTTTTCAAAACTGTGAGTGCAAAGTGAAATGCACACAGCCTTGTCCAGCATTCGAACTCAGTTCATTTCCATTTCCTACATTGATAATCATTAACCTGAGCATATTTCATTATCAATGTATTTATATAAATGCTGGTTATACACTCTTGCCCAGTCGGCTGGGGCTGTAGAATACACCAACTGCTTCTCTGCAGAGGGGTAAGACCCCACACACACAACGAGTGTCCTGTATATGACACTAAACAATATGATAGTGAAGTTCCAGCAATGCTGGAGCTTTGGGGAATGCAGAGTACCCCTTCATTGCCATCGCTCCCAGGTCGTCTTGGGTCAGTAGTTGTAGCACCTGATAAGGGTCCTATCTATGGGTTAAATAGAACTAAACGTTGGTTGGCGTTTACTGTTTTTATACATTTAAACTGCGTATTTATGTTCAACTGAATTGCTCAAAATAGAACTGTTTTGACATGTAACTGTGTGTAAACAAAATATGTACTTATACAAAATTGAATTAGCTTAATTAGAACTGCTTAATTAGAACTGCTTGACTAAACTGAATAGCTCGAAATTGAAGCGTTTTTCACTATTAAACTCTACTTACATTTAAACTGCGTGCTTATGCTAAACTGAATTATTTGAAATTGAATTGTTTTTGACATTGAAACTGTACTTACAGTAAACTGAATTGTTATGTATAACTGCTTGAATAGTTTGAAATAGAAATGTTTTTGACAATTAAACTGTGTACTCATGCTAAACTGAATTGTTTGAAATAGAACTGGTTATTTACATATAAATGGATTTGACATTAAATAACCTACAAAGGTTGATATGCCGTAAAACCCGTCAAACTAAATCAAACCAGATAATACACTCATTAATTCCTGACCATTGATAATCCTATTTTTCCTGATTTTCTATGCATTCTATAAAAAAAGATCATCAATGTTTTTGATCATACATGTTGTATTCTGTCAATAACACCGGAATTATTTTGTGACCAAAAATTGACTGATTTTAATGGCATATCAACCTGTCTAAGGTTATTTTATTCCTAGACATTAGAGAATTACATTCATTGTATGTTCCTATTTACATTACTGCTGCATAGTCTGGAGTTGGTAGCAGGCAGTATAGGCCTCCATGTGAATACAGACAAAACAGAGTACATTTGCTTTGATCAAAGAGGCAATATCTTCACATTAAATGTTGGCTTTCTGAAACTAGTGGATAAGTTCACCTACCTTGGAAGCAGTATCTCATCTACAGAAAATGACATCAATACACGACCAGTGAAGGCTTGGACAGCTATCGATGGGCTATTGGTCCCATGGAAGTCGGACCTATCCAGTAAAATAAAACACAATTTTTCCAAGCAGCAGTCATGTCCGTACTACTATATCGATGCACTATTTGGACGCTGACTAATTTTATAGAGAAAAACCTTGATGGCAATTGCACAATGAGCTATATTAAACAAATCCTGGAAGCAACATCCCGCAAAACAGCAGCTATACAGCCACCTATTACCCATCTCGAAGACCATTCAAACTTGACAAAGAAGACATGTGGAACACAGCTGGAGGAACAAGGATGAACTCATAAGTGATGTTCTTCTATGGACCCCTTCACACAGCTGTGCAATCGTAGGACAGCCAGCTAGAACTTATCTATAACTGCTCTGTACAGAAACATGATGCAGCTTGGAAGACCTGCTGGAAGTGATGGATGATAGAGACGGATGGCAAGAAAGAGTTAGGGAAATCTATGGTAGCAGCATGACATGATGATGATGATGATTTACATTATTTGTGTAGTTCTTTCTTAAGTGTTTTTTTTACACATGATCATTTCAATAATAATAATTTCTAATAATAATTTTTATATAGACTAATTTGATCAATGAACAGGACCCTATCAGATACTACCAATCTGGGACAGATTAAACCTGAGAATAACAGCAAGGAAGTTTACTCCACACTTCCGAGATCTCCAAAACTGGACCATTACAATCAGATGTAATTTTGTGTTTTACACAAGAGACTTTTTGGGGGTCAGAGGAGTCATATTGTAACATATTGACCTCCGACCCAGCCGTCGATCAAGAAACAGGTGCATGCGGTCGAGGATATCAGGGTATAACCTTGACTGTGGATGGGTTAAATTGGGTGCAGATGCAACTCTCACAGGAAGCAGGTGGATGTCAAACAATGATATAACCCGGTGCAACAGGAGGTTCAGTTAGTTTGGAGTCAGTTGTTACAGGTCGAGGCAGTGAGAACCAGCTCTCAGCAGAGGGCTGGGCCCTCAGGGCCCCCAGTTGAGCAGCCCAGCAGAACGAGAAAGAAGTGCTGCTAAAGACGGAGAAACTGGGAGTCAATATGTTGCAGTCTCTGTTCAGTCACCAACTCACCTCTCACACATTACCCTTTCATAACCCTTTTGCAACCATATCGAATAAAGTGTGAGAGGTATATTTTTCTAAAGAAGTGTTTTCGCTTGTCATTATTGTGTTGACTTTGTTTCCGCATGTATATGTATCCTTATTGTGACTATGTTAGAATATCCCTCCGCAGGATATTCAGTCAGTGTATTCTAACCCCCATCAATAGGGGTTTTTTTAACACTGACAATTTCTTCTCTTTTTTTTCCCATGTTTTTTTTTCACTGCATTCAACAAAGAAACCATAGTTTTGGTTTGGTTTGGTTTGGTTTGGTTTGGTCTGGTTTGGTTTTATAGCATATTGACCAATGTAGGTCATTTATTGCCAAATCCTTTTTATACAAATGTTAAATATATGATTTCTAAACACATTTTGCTGATAACATTTTTAAACAAGCCTGGGCTCATTTTTATTTTTGCACACAGTTAAATGGTTTCACTTAATTTCAAACAATTCAGTTTAGCATGAGTATACAGTTTTTGTGGACACTCAGTTATTTGTTTTAATATTGTTTTTTGTTTGCACACAGTTAAATATAAAAACTGTTCTATTTTAAGTAATTTTGCATAAGTACTGTTTAAATGTCAACAGTTCTATTTCAAACTATTTAGTTTAGCATACGCACACAGTTTTTTGTATACATCCAGTTAAATGATCAAACCGTTCTATTTCAAACAATTCAGGTTAGCATGTCAAGAAAGTTAAATAGTTCCAAGTATTACTATGACTCAGTAACCATTTAATTAAACATCACTCATTTGTTTACACTCAGTTAAATGTAAAACAGTTCTATTTCAAACAATTCAATTTAACATAAATACAATGTTTAGTTCCACTTAACCCTCTCTGGTGCTACCACTCTGGGCCAGAGTAGACCTGGGAGTAATGGCCATGAAGAGGTATTTTATATTCCCCAAAGCTCCAGCATTGCTGAAGCATCACCATCAGATTGTTTTGTGTCATATCCAGTTCACTCATTGGGGAAGTTTTACCCCTCTGCAGAGATGCAGTCGGTGTATTCTGCTACTCCCCTCAACCAACTAGGCCAAATGACACCATCACCATTGCATTTACATTGCATATATATATATATTGCTTGATTCTAACCCTGAGGATTGTCTGAATCTTGGATTTCTGATAATTCCTTTCTTCATTCTTAATGGACTAAAATGGATAAAATGTAGAAATTTCATAGGAAATGGATTAATTTTTTAGACAGTTTCTTTAAATGTGTTTTATATGCCATTGAATTATGACTTTTTGCTCATTTCATTTACCATTTTGTTTCCTCTTAAAATTTGGAATTAATCTGAATCAATTCACAATATACGACTACAAATTTATTTCTTGGTATTTCTAGCTCTTCAAATATATTCACAATAAATTAATGATTTTTTGATCAAAACTCAACAGCCATCGTCACTACTAACTTCTATATAAATATATACAGTATATCTAAGTATCACGTCTAAATAACCTACTTAATAAGTTAAATAAACATTTTTATAGTCATCATAAGTGACAAAGATAAAGATGGTTTCAACCAAATTTTGTATATGCCACATTAAGACAAGAAGGAATGATGAAGAGATAAGCCTAAATGAATTAATTTAATCGCATTAATTCGCTTATAATGTATTTATTGTATTATTCATAAAACTCATGACACAAGATCTTTGCTTAATTGAAAAGATAATACATCTTCATCATGCTTAATGAAAAGTTGTCTGTTTATTATCTATTCAAAAAGAAATTAACTCTTACGATGTTTGCCACTTTACTAAATTTCATCAATATATATTAATACACATTATCCTAGGTTGAATTAAACATTTTTTTTATTTTACATTCTTTGTTTAATGTCATATCAAGCTTGATGGAGACAGTTGTTGTATAATGGTCACCATCATTGGAAATGGACCAGGCAACCCAAGCTCAAATCCTGAACGAGGCCATTTGCATTTCACACATTGCTAATATCTTTGGAAAAGGTATGCATCCAACTATTCTCCCACCAGCTATGGGTAAATAGTAGGGCAGACTGAGGTCTTTGAACATGGTATGGCAACCAGTCTTGGAGAAGGAAACCTAATACCTTGCGACAGGTATGCTTCCAAATATTCTGCCACCAGCTATGGGTAAATAGTAGGACAGACTCATTTCTTTTACATTGGTATGGCAACAGATCAAAGAGAAGAAAAATTCAGAATTCAAACCAGTTATATGCTGCTTAAAAAATTACCATCACATCCGGCTTGTGTGAGATACATTCATATCAAACTTTCATGGGTTATTTAATGCCAAAGCCATCCTTGTAGAACTGTAGTGGAACTATTTAACAAATAATTGAGGGGAATAATGGGGGTTAATAACTTTCTTAAGTGAACATAATTACATGATTGGAGTTTGAACTCACGTATTAGGATGTTGCTGTCCAGCATGTTGGCCACTACACCAAATGTTTTTTTAATATTCGGTAACTTATTTACTTATTTGCAGTTCATAGGACATAAGTTGTTTGCTGTGGAAGCTTTGGCTGAAATTGTAAGGTGCTGAATTACATTGGTCTGTGAGATGCTGAGCTCCCCTGATACTCTCCGAGTGCAACTCTCTTGATTTGCCTCTATTACTTGGGAAACAACCTCAGAATCCAAGGTCTTACCTGATATTGCCTGATTGTCAAGGTTCTTGCAATGCAAACAAAATTTCTAAAACCCCAAGTGATCCATTGCACCTTCACCTTTCACACAACAAAGAGTTTTGGTTGTACTGCCACCAACCTACTATCGCACAAACCATCCAAGATGGGCAAAGATAGCTGAAAATTAAAGAAGCTAGGAGGAATACATAAGAAACATTCTTCAATAGATTTCTACACATTGATAGATCAGTGTTGGCCGACCAGTAAAGACTTATATTCATCAGTTATGTGAAGAGGCTGGATGCAACTAGGAGGTACTTGTCAAATGTGATAGTCCCCAGGGATGGATGGTGAGAGAGTCAAAGGAATCCATATTGATAATGTTGATAATGAAGCTTGATTTAGTTGTGGCAAAACTTCCAATAACAATCAAAGTCAGAATAAAGGAATGACAATACTTGTTTAAAAGAAAATATATTTAGTTTGTTTGTTTGTTTGTTTTGTTTTACAGCATATCAACCTCATCGGTCATTTAATGCCGAATCAAGATAAAGAAAATAACCCTAAAAAAAAATTCAAAGGAGAGGTCTTAGGAATTAATGATAAACTTTAGATAATTAGTTGGTTATTTGTTGTTTTTTATTTGCTTTTTTTTTATTAGGAGATTATTTGTAGGGAATCATGTTCATAAAAAATTGCCTAGATATACATATATATATATATATATATATATAAAGAGAGAAGGAAAAAAAGAAAGATATATATGTATAGAGAGAGAGAGAGAGAGAGAGAGAGAGAGAGAAAGAGAGAGATGTTTTAAAAAATATCTGGTCATGTGATAGATAGATATGAGGTTAAAATACAACCATCGAATATATATATATATATATATACATATATATATAAAGAGAGAAGGAAAAAGAGAAAGATATATATATATATATATATATAGAGAGAGAGATATTTTTTAAAAATATCTGGTCATGTGATAGATAGATATGAGGTTAAAATACAACCATCGAATATATATATATATATATATATATATATATATATATATATAAAAAAAGAGAAGGAAAAAGAGAAATATATATATATATATATATATATATATGGAGAGAGATGTTTTTAAACAGTATTTGGTCATGTGATAGATAGATACTGACAAAACAAATTAATGCCTTGACTAATGCTATCAAAAGTATGAGAATACACAATCTATACATTGCCTGCTCTTCTTCATCCCGGGCGGCTTACCGCTGTCGGCATAGACCTCTCTCAATGCAGTCGAAACAAGTAAGCAAAAAAAAAAACCACCTCAGTCAATGCGGTCGAAACAAGAAAGCAAAAAAAAAATACCTCTCTCAATACGGTTGAAACAAGAAAGCAAAAAAAATAAAAATAACTCTCTCAATGTGGTCAAAACAAGAAAGCAAAAAAAAAATACCTCTCTCAATGCGGTCGAAACAAGAAAGCAAAAAAAATAAAAATAACTCTCTCAATGCGGTCAAAACAAGAAAGCGAAAAAAAAAAAATACCTCTCTCAATGCAGTCGAAACAAGAAAAAAAAAAAATACCTCACTCAATGCGGTCAAAATAAGAAAGCAAAAAAAAACATACCTCTCTCAATGTGGTCGAAACAAGAAAGCAAAAAAAAATACCTATCTCAATGCGGTCTAAACAAGAAAGCAAAAATAAAATACTTTTCTCAATGCGGTCGAAACAAGAAAGCAAAAAAAAAAAATACCTCTCTCAATGCGGTAGAAACAAGAAAGCAAAAAAAAATACCTCTCTCAATGTGGTCTAAACAAGTAAGCAAAAAAAAATACCTCTCTCAATGCGGTCGAAACAAGAAAGCAAAAAAATGTACCTCTCTCAATGTGGTCTAAACAAGTAAGCAAAAAAAAGAAAATACCTCTCTCAATGCGGTCGAAACAAGAAAGCCAAAAAAAATACCTCTCTCAATGCGGTCGAAACAAAGAAGCAAAAAAAATACCTCTCTCAATGCGGTCGAAAGAAGAAAGCAAAAAAAAATACCTCACTCAATGGGGTTGAAACAAGAAAGCAAAAAAAAATATAAATACCTCTGTCAATGTGGTCTAAACAAGAAAGCAAAAAAAAAATACCTCTGTCAATGCGGTCTAAATAAGAAAGTAAAAAAAAAATACCTCTCTCAATGCGGTCGAAACAGAAAGCAAAAAAAATACCTCTCTCAATGCGGTCGAAACAAGAAAGCAAAGAAATGTACCTCTCTCAATGTGGTCTAAACAAGAAAGCAAAAAAAATATACCTCTCTCAATGCGGTAGAAAAAAGAAAGCAAAAAAAATACCTCTCTCAATGTGGTCTAAACAAGTAAGCGAAAAAAAAAAAATACCTCTCTCAATGTGGTCTAAACAAGTAAGCAAAAAAAAATACCTCTCTCAATGCGGTCGAAACAAGAAAGCAAAAAAATGTACCTCTCTCAATGTGGTCTAAACAAGTAAGCAAAAAAAAGAAAATACCTCTCTCAATGCGGTCGAAACAAGAAAGCCAAAAAAAATACCTCTCTCAATGCGGTCGAAACAAAGAAGCAAAAAAAATACCTCACTCAATGGGGTTGAAACAAGAAAGCAAAAAAAAATATAAATACCTCTGTCAATGTGGTCTAAACAAGAAAGCAAAAAAAAAATACCTCTGTCAATGCGGTCTAAATAAGAAAGTAAAAAAAAAATACCTCTCTCAATGCGGTCGAAACAGAAAGCAAAAAAAATACCTCTCTCAATGCGGTCGAAACAAGAAAGCAAAGAAATGTACCTCTCTCAATGTGGTCTAAACAAGAAAGCAAAAAAAATATACCTCTCTCAATGCGGTAGAAAAAAGAAAGCAAAAAAAATACCTCTCTCAATGTGGTCTAAACAAGTAAGCGAAAAAAAAAAAAATACCTCTCTCAATGTGGTCTAAAAAAGTAAGCAAAAAAAAATACCTCTCTCAATGCGGTCGAAACAAGAAAGCGAAAAAATGTACCTCTCTCAATGTGGTCTAAACAAGTAAGAAAAAAAAAGAAAATACCTCTCTCAATGCGGTCGAAACAAGAAAGCAAAAAAAAATACCTCTCTCAATGCGGTCGAAACAAGGAAGCAAAAAAAATACCTCTCTCAATGCGGTCGAAAGAAGAAAGCAAAAAAAAATACCTCACTCAATGGGGTTGAAACAAGAAAGCAAAAAAAAAAATATAAATACCTCTCTCAATGTGGTCTAAACAAGAAAGCAAAAAAAAATACCTCTGTCAATGCATTTTAAATAAGAAAGTAAAAAAAAAATACCTCTCTCAATGCGGTCGAAACAGAAAGCAAAAAAAATACCTCTTTCAATGCGGTCGAAACAAGAAAGCAAAAAAATGTACCTCTCTCAATGTGGTCTAAACAAGAAAGCAAGAAAAAATATACCTCTCTAAATGTGGTAGAAAAAAGAAAGCAAAAAAAATACCTCTCTCAATGTGGTCTAAACAAGTAAGCGAAAAAAAATACCTCTCTCAATGCGGTCGAAACAAGAAAGCAAAAAAATGTACCTCTCTCAATGTGGTTTAAACAAGTAAGCAAAAAAAAGAAAATACCTCTCTCAATACGGTCGAAACGAGAAAGCAAAAAAAAATACCTCTCTCAATGCGGTCGAAACAAGGAAGCAAAAAAAATACCTCTCTCAATGCGGTCGAAAGAAGAAAGCAAAAAAAAATACCTCACTCAATGCGGTCTAAACAAGAAAGCAAAAAAAAATACCTCTCTCAATGCGGTCTAAACAAGAAAGCAAAAAAAATACCTTTCTCAATGAGGTCGAAACAAGAAAGCAAAAAAAAATACCTCTCTCAATGCAGTCGAAACAAGGAAGCAAAAAAAAAATACCTCTCTCAATGCGGTCGAAACAAGAAAGCCCAAAAAAAATACCTTTCTCAATGCGTTCGAAACAAGAAAGAAAAAAAAACACCTCTGTCAATGCGGTCGAAACAAGAAAGAAAAAAAAACACCTCTGTCAATGCGGTCGAAACAAGAAAGCAAAAATAAAATACCTTTGTCAATGCGGTCGAAACAAGTAAGCAAAAAAAAAAAAATACCTCTCTCAATGTGGTCTAAACAAGTAAGCAAAAAAAAGATACCTCTCTCAAGGTGGTCGAAACAAGTAAGAAAAAAAAAATACCTCTCTATGCGGTCGAAACAAGAAAGCAAAGAAAAGTACCTCTCTCAATGCGGTAGAAACAAGAAAGCAAAAAAAAATAAAACCTTTCTCAATGCGGTCGAAACAAGTAAACAAAAAAAAAATACCTCTCTCAATGCGGTCTAAACAAGAAAGCAAAAATAAAATACCTTTCTCAATGCGGTCGAAACAAGAAAGCAACAAAAAATTCCTCTCTCAATGCGGTAGAAACAAGAAAGCCAAAAAAATACCTCTCTCAATGTGGTCTAAACAAGTAAACAAAAAAAAAAAATATACCTCTGTCAATGCGGTCTAAACAAGTAAGCAAAAAAAAAAATACCTCTCTCAATGCGGTCGAAACAAGAAAGCAAAAAAAAAGTACCTCGCTCAATGCGGTCGAAACAAGAAAGCAAAAAAAATACCTCTCTCAATGCGGTCGAAACAAAGAAGCAAAAAAAATACCTCTCTCAATGCGGTCGAAAGAAGAAAGCCAAAAAAAATACCTCACTCAATGGGGTTGAAACAAGAAAGCAAAAAAAAAATATAAATACCTCTGTCAATGTGGTCTAAACAAGAAAGCAAAAAAAAAATACCTCTGTCAATGCGGTCTAAATAAGAAAGTAAAAAAAAAATACCTCTCTCAATGCAGTCGAAACAGAAAGCAAAAAAAATACCTCTCTCAATGCGGTCGAAACAAGAAAGCAAAAAAATGTACCTCTCTCAATGTGGTCTAAACAAGAAAGCAAAAAAAATATACCTCTCTCAATGCGGTAGAAAAAAGAAAGCAAAAAAAATACCTCTCTCAATGTGGTCTAAACAAGTAAGCAAAAAAAAAAAAAATACCTCTCTCAATGTGGTCTAAAAAAGTAAGCAAAAAAAAATACCTCTCTCAATGCGGTCGAAACAAGAAAGCGAAAAAATGTACCTCTCTCAATGTGGTCTAAACAAGTAAGAAAAAAAAAGAAAATACCTCTCTCAATGCGGTCGAAACAAGAAAGCAAAAAAAATACCTCTCTCAATGCGGTCGAAACAAGGAAGCAAAAAAAATACCTCTCTCAATGGGGTTGAAAGAAGAAAGCAAAAAACAAATATAAATACCTCTCTCAATGTGGTCTAAACAAGAAAGCAAAAAAAAAATACCTCTGTCAATGCATTCTAAATAAGAAAGTAAAAAAAAAATACCTCTCTCAATGCGGTCGAAACAGAAAGCAAAAAAAATACCTCTATCAATGCGGTCGAAACAAGAAAGCAAAAAAATGTACCTCTCTCAATGTGGTCTAAACAAGAAAGCAAGAAAAAATATACCTCTCTCAATGCGGTAGAAAAAAGAAAGCAAAAAAAATACCTCTCTCAATGTGGTCTAAACAAGTAAGCGAAAAAAAAAAAAACACCTCTCTCAATGTGGTCTAAACAAGGAAGCAAAAAAAAATACCTCTCTCAATGCGGTCGAAACAAGAAAGCAAAAAAATGTACCTCTCTCAATGTGGTCTAAACAAGTAAGCAAAAAAAAGAAAATACCTCTCTCAATGCGGTCGAAACAAGGAAGCAAAAAAAATACCTCTCTCAATGCGGTCGAAACAAGAAAGCAAAAAAAAATACCTCACTCAATGCGGTCTAAACAAGAAAGCGAAAAAAAAATACCTCTCTCAATGCGGTCTAAACAAGAAAGCAAAAAAAATACCTTTCTCAATGCGGTCGAAACAAGAAAGCAAAAAAAAATACCTCTCTTAATGCAGTCGAAACAAGGAAGCAAAAAAAAAATACCTCTCTCAATGCGGTCGAAACAAGAAAGCCAAAAAAAAATACCTTTCTCAATGCGGTCGAAACAAGAAAGAAAAAAAAACACCTCTGTCAATGCGGTCGAAACAAGAAAGAAAAAAAAACACCTCTGTCAATGCGGTCGAAACAAGAAAGCAAAAAAAAATACCTCTCTCAATGCAGTCGAAACAAGAAAGCAAAAATAAAATACCTTTGTCAATGCGGTCGAAACAAGTAAGCAAAAAAAAAAAAATACCTCTCTCAATGCGGTCTAAACAAGTAAGCAAAAAAAAGATACCTCTCTCAAGGTGGTCGAAACAAGCAAGAAAAAAAAATACCTCCTTCAATGCGGTCGAAACAAGAAAGCAAAGAAAAGTACCTCTCTCAATGCGGTAGAAACAAGAAAGCAAAAAAAAATAAAACCTTTCTTAATGCGGTCAAAACAAGAAAGCAAAGAAAAGTACCTCTCTCAATGCGGTAGAAACAAGAAAGCAAAAAAAAATAAAATCTTTCTCAATGCGGTCGAAACAAGTAAGCAAAAAAAAATACCTCTCTCAATGCGGTCTAAACAAGAAAGCAAAAAAAAATTTTCACTCTCAGTGCAGTCTAAACAAGAAAGCAAAAATAAAATACCTTTCTCAATGCGGTCTAAACAAGTAAACAAAAAAAAAAAATATACCTCTGTCAATGCGGTCTAAACAAGAAAGCAAAAAAAAGTACCTCGCTCAATGCGGTCGAAACAAGAAAGCAAAAAAAAATACCTCTCTCAATGCGGTAGAAACAAAGAAGCAAAAAAATACCTCTCTCAATGCGGTCGAAAAAAGAAAGCAAAAAAAATACCTCACTCAATGGGGTTGAAACAAGAAAGCAAAAAAAAAATATAAATACCTCTGTCAATGTGGTCTAAACAAGAAAGCAAAAAAAAATACCTCTGTCAATGCGGTCTAAATAAGAAAGTAAAAAAAAAATACCTCTCTCAATGCGGTCGAAACAGAAAGCAAAAAAAATACCTCTCTCAATGTGATCAAAACAAGAAAGCAAAAAAAAAACACCTCTCTCAATGCGGTGTAAATAAGAAAGTCAAAAAAAAAATACCTTTCTCAATGTGGTCGAAACAAGAAAGCAAAAAAAAATACCTCTCTCAATGCAGTCGAAACAAGAAAGTAAAAAAAAAAATACCTCTCTCAATGCGGTTGAAACAAGAAAAAAAAAAGAATACCTTTCTCAATGCGGTCTAAATAAGAAAGTAAAAAAAACACCTCTGACAATGCGGTCGAAACAAGAAAGAAAAAAAAAACCACCTCTGTCAATGCGGTCGAAACAAGAAAGCAAAAAAAAAAAATACATCTCTCAATGCCGTCAAAACAAGAAAGCAAAATAAAAATACCTTTCTCAATGCGGTCGAAACAAGAAAGCAAAAAAAAATACCTCTCTCAATGCGGTCTAAACAAGAAAGCAAAAAAAATACCTTTCTCAATGCGGTCTAAACAAGAAAGCAAAAAAAAATACCTTTCTCAATGCGGTCGAAACAAGAAAGAAAAAAAAATACCTCTGTCAATGCGGTCAAAACAAGAAAGAAAAAAAAAAACACCTCTCTCAATGCGGTCAAAACAAGAAAGAAAAAATAAAATACCTTTCTCAATGCGGTCGAAACAAGAAAGCAAAAAAAAATACCTCTCTCAATGCGGTCGAAACAAGAAAGAAAAAAAAATACCAATGAACATCGCTGCGTGGAACACGCTTATTGACCAGGACAACACAGGTAGACCTCATAGACATACTGCTCTGATCGCTTCTGAACTTGCCAGGTATGAAATCGACATTGCTGCCCTCAGTGAGACCAGGCTGGCAGGCAAGGGAGAGCTGACTGAGAAGAGCTCAGGCAATTTTTTTTCTGGAGCGGACGTGCACCCGATGATAAACGCGAAGTCGGAGTGGGCAATGCTATCAAGACTTCACTCGTAGGTCAGTTAGCGTGCTCCTGAAAGGGGTGAACGACTGCCTCATTACTAGGAGACATCCACTTCATCACAGAAAAAGTTCGCTACCATCATTAGCGCCTATGGACCTACCATGACCAATACGGATGAAACAAAAGACAAGTTCTATGAAGACTTTGAATATGTTATCTTCGCTGTTCCTACTGCAGAAAAGCTAATTATTCTTGGTGACATTGATGAGATAGTGGGACAAGACAGTGCCTCATGGGAAGGAGCACTGGGTAAACACGGGGCCAGAAAATGCAACAGCAACGGCCTACTGCTTCTTCATACCTGCGCCAAGCATAATCTTCTAATCACCAACACCGTATTCCGCCACCCTACTTGCAACAAGATATCCTGGATGCACCCCTGTTCTAAGCACTTGCATCTGATAGACTATGTGAGACGTAGAGATCGGCAGGATGTGAGAGTCACCAAGGCTGTGTATGGTGCAGAATGCTGGAGAGATCATCGTCTAATCATTTCTAAACTGAGCATCAGCCTAAAACAATACCACAGGACAAAAAAGCACCTAAGTGACTGAGCATCACGAAGCTAAAAGACGTTCCAACGAAGCAATCGTTTGTTGAGGTCTTAGATGAGCTGTTTGATTCCATCCTTTTAGATGAGCAAGATATGGAAGCAGCGTGGATCACACTCTGTGACACCGTAGATAATACAGCTATGAAGTGTTTAGGATCATCTACAAGAAGACACGGAGACTGGTTTGATGAGAACCATGCCGAGATCTTAGACACCATAGGGAAAAAGCGCGCTGCCCACCTGGCGCACCTCTATGATCCCCAATGTACTACCAAGAAAGACGCTCTAAAAAACTGCGCGAAATGCAAGATTCCTAGTTGATGAAATCCAAGCTTACGCAGACAAGAATGACATGAAAACCTTTTACAGCAGTCTGAAGGCGGTCTACAGTCCCACCAGTGCCGGCTCATTTCCGCTTCTGAGTGCAGGTGAAACCAAGCTCATATCAGAGAAGAACAAGATCCTGGAGTGGTGGGCTGAGTATTTCGATGGTGCACAAAACAGGCCATTATCTACCAACGACAAGGCCATTAAACGACTGCAGCAAGTCCCAGTGAACAAACCACTGGAAGTCATTCCAACCCTGGGGCAAGTTCAAATAGCTATCTGTCAACTATCCACCAGCAAAGCACCCGGATCTGATTCAATTCCTGAGGAAATCTATGAGGAGGGTGAATCAGCGTTGACGGGTAAATCTCTGACTCTTATTCAGTTGATATGAGTGAAAGACCAACTACTGCAGGACTTCAAGGACGCCTCCATCATCAATATTTACACACACACACACACACACACACACACACATATATATATATATATATATATATACGTGGTGCCTTCAATAAGTTTCCAGACTTTTCTTGTACAGGCATTTAAAATTGTCGTAGATTCTTCAAAATTCAGTATATTATTGCATCTGACAGACCAATTTTTATGATTTCAGCTTCAAATGAACAGCTACAGCAGCAATTGGAATACGCCCTACTAAAGCCTGATTGTCACAGCTGGTGAATTTCAAAAATGCAATCTGGACGTGAGGACACTTTGGAAGAACGATATGCAATAAAATTCTGTTTTAAACTTGGAAAAAATGCCACAGAAACGTATGGAATGCTTCAGATTGCTTTTCGACCAACTTGCATGAATCGAGCATCAGTTTTTAAGTGGCATAAGAGATTCAAGGAAGGCAGGGAGTCTGTGAGGGATGATGAGAGGTGTGGGAGGAGTGAGGAAATCAATACATAACTGTTGATTGGCCAAATTGTTAGGGTTAAGGTTACCATGTCGTGTTTTTAAGGGAGTTCAGGAAGAGATACCGTCGGAAGAGGCCAGTACTCTTTAAATCTGGTTAGCGCCATTTCCAGCAGGACAATACACCAGTCCACAACTCCATCCTTGTCACTGACTATTTGACCAAGATGGGCATCAAGACAGTTCCTCATCCTTCCTATCGTCCAGACCTTGCTCCCTGTGACTTTTGCTTATTCCCTAAGCTCAGAGGCTGTCGTTATGAGACAATTGAGGAGATGAAAGAGGCTGTGACGAAGGTGATTGGCATGCTCACACAAGAGGACTTTCATGGGGCCTTCCAGAAGTTGTTGGGACGGTATAACAAGTGCATTGCAGCTGGAGGGGATTACTTCGAAAGGGACTAGAGTTTCATGTGTGTAGTATCAATAAAAATGCTCATACGAAAAAGTCTGGAAACTTATTTAATAATCCTCGTACACACATTTTGCTGACTTTTTCTCTCGCCATTTGACCCTATCATTCATTGCTCCCTGGAGGTCTTCCAGACTACATCTTGTGTATGTACAGAGCTATTGAAGGTAGGTTCTTGTCGACTGACGCTGGTACGTCCAGATGAAGGAGTGCATAGGAGAACGTCACTAATGATTTCATTGTTGCTTCTCTAACGTGTCCTGCATGTTTTGTACATTTTATTAGGAGGGTTCTACTAATAGAAGTAGGTGGCCGTACAACTGTTGTTTCGTGTGATGTTGTTTCCAGGATATGTTCAATATAGCTCGTAGCATTCTTGCCCTGTTCCCGTCTAGCTTTTTCTCTCTACATCCCTAAAGTAGTATTTTAAAGCTTTATTCTATCGGATAAATCAGACTTTCATATGATTGATAGCCTATCGACAGCCGTCCACACCTTGACTAAGCACATATTGATTTCACTTTTAGTAGATGAGACACTGTTACCGAGGTACATGAACAAGTCTACTAATTTCAGAGACCGCCATGTAAAATGGAGATATCTCCTTCTTGATGAAAACGCATGAACTCCGTTTTGTCTGTATTCACATGGAAACCAATGCGTCCTACTGCCTGTTCCAGACTATGCAACAGGGATTCGGCTTTGGTAGGTGCATTTGCAAGAAGCGCTATATTATCTGCAGTGTCTACGCACGTAATAGTTTCTGAGGATTATCGCCTGGTTCTTGCCTTTTTTTTTTTTTTAGTGAAAAGCCATTTTCTTTTATTAGATCTATCGATGTTTGAAGTACGTCGTCTCAGTCTGTGTCTCCATTCCGTAAGCAAACGTTTCGTGAAGTATCATTATGACTGTGATAGTTTCTTTGGGGGATACTATACTTTAGAAGTATTTGGTCCATCTTCATTCTGTGTATGGAATCAAATGTCTTGGAGATATCTACAAACAAGAGTTTGTTTTTTTACACGAACTACTTCTATGATTTGATGGACTATCAGAATCTGTGAAGTTATTGATCAATTTCTCTGAAAACTGTTTTGATTTTTTCTAAGAATTTTCTAAATTTCTGGTTGAATGCGATTGAGGAGCAGCTATGGAAGTAAGAGTTATGCCTCGGTAATTCTTGGTGAATCCGGGACCACACTTCTTGAAAAAGGGGAGGATACATCCTTTTGTCATGACTCTATTGGGTTCTGGTTATATATGGCGTTGCAATATTGAAGCAGTACGTCATCGAATTTCCTTGTTTTCCATACTTTTGGGGATATGTTGTCGATGTCTGTAGATTTTCTGTTTTTAATTTTCCTTAGTACAGCATTGAGTTCGTGAGTAAACTGCCCGAGTTTGATATCTACTTGGTTATTAATAATTTTTGTGATAGGTTTATCTGTGATTTTAGTGGAGTTTCCAAGCAGATTCCTGAACTGTTCTGTATTCGGTCTTCTTAGCTGGTAGTGTTGTATAATTTACATATACATATTCAAACACATATGCAAACACAACACACAGGCGGACTCTGTTGTTCGGGTACAAACAGTTTATTAGTTTCTGACTTCGGTTCTTCGACACGAGAAGAGAGACACAATTCTTACAATACTAACCATCCCCAACGCGCGGCGCATCTTGTGATGTTTAAGATCTCTATCTGTCAAGATCTGAAAACCCAACTACATCTTTCAACGGCCGAAATCTAACTCTCCACGGCCGAATACCCCACTCTCGCCTCAATGGTCCAATCTCAACTCTCAAGTGACTTTTCAAAATCCTCAAATTCTCAGGATCATCTCTTCCGGGCATTACGTAATCCACACTCCATCCCCATTTCCTGCTCAGGGGTTTATTATGACAATGGTGATTGTCATATCCTTTGTTCGCGAGCGTAAAACTGTACCCAATGACTATGCACCTGAACTCTTAACTGGAATAGTTTGTAGCAGTCACAGATCTATTCCCTTTCGCGAATCAATGCCCCCACCAAGCGATTCAGCTATACACAGGCCAATCAGGGACAGAGCGCATTGATTCTTTCTTCCTCTCTTGAACTATTTTTTCTAGTCCTTTTTCGTAGTCGGGCGACGGTCAGAGAACACCTAGTTAGCAGCCAAGACACACCTCTCTCGCGTCCTCTACTAAGGACATTCCACTGAAACGCCTTTTCTGAAGAACACGCTACTACTAACTTCACACACAGAAGAACCAGCCATGCGGTCAGTCACACGAGCTATTTGCTACAGTGACACACACTTCCTACAAACTCAAGGACCAACATACTAACCGGCAACACCAAAAGGGACCCTTTCTCACTCTGACTCTTTTACTTTAATAAACCTTTCGTTGTTGTGTTTCAAAAGAAGTTTCGTTATCAATTTGTATTGTCAAATAATTTATAGTGTAATGGAAACTAACCATTTTCAAAACTAAAAGTTCAAAGCCCAACCAAACTGAATGATAAAATATAATTAACGAAATATGATTAATATAAAAAAAAATGATTCCTTTACTATATAACAGTAACTTTGTTCTCAAGATGCTATTCTTTTTACTCACCTCATTTACTGTATGCCACGCTATTTAATGTACTATTCTAAATAACATAGTTATTCATAAATATATATCAGTATATGTTTAAATAGTGTGAGTATTTTACAATTAATTCACATCTATATGCGTATACATATTTTATTAAGCTTTATTGATACTAAGTTTTAAATATACATGCATTCACAGATGTAAACTATGTTAATGATATATATATATATATATATATATATATATATTGTAATCCAAAGACAGACTGTTTCGTTGTATCACAACTCTTCAGTATGACTAGACACGTAGGATGCTTGAAGCTGGGATCGAATTCATGGAATTTAGACTGCGACCCCTGGGTTTCATGGAGTGTTTTACAAAACAACAATCATCAGGCAATTAAGAAAATGAAATGAATCGAAAATCGAAAAAATAAAGTAAAAAAACCGTTGGGATTTTGTTAGATTCTTTACGTGTAGTTATTATTATTAAATAATAGATCTATTCTACATATTGAGCATTCTTCATATTATATTGCACTTGGTTCGAAACAAACACACAAAGTGATTTAGTGACAACCAAGACAGTTATATATATATATATATATATATATATATATATATATATATATATATATATATGCTTATATACGTATATATATGCTTTGTTATTACCAAGTTTTGTACATATATATATATATATATATAAATTTGTTTGTATTTATGTATATATTATTCAGATTTAATTATTAATATATATATATATATATATATATATATATATATATATATACGCATGCACTCCTGTATATATGCAATATCAATAGTTGGTTATATATATATATATATATATATATATATATATATATATATGTGTGTGTGTGTGTGTGTGTGTGTGTGTGTGTGTGTGTGTGTGTGTGTGTGTATTTGATTAATCCTTAATATATACACAATATATCAATGTATTATTAATATATAGTTTACATACGTGTATATATATACATACACATATATTCTGTCATATTTATACTACTTTATATACATGTATACGTACATACATCTTTGGTATATTGATAATAAGTTTTACACACACACACACATATATATATGTGTATGTGTGTGTGTGCGTATGAATATATATGCATATACAGGCACGTATATGAGTATTGTATATATATATATATATATATATATATATATATATATATATATATATATATATATATATATATATGAGGAATGTATGAGTATATAATTCGGCTTTAATGTATACATTTTTGACATTTGTCCAGAACAAATCCAGAAGGAAAAAACAGGATGAATCCAAGCAATCTGACCTAGATAATTTTCATAATCCTTTCAAACCTGAAAAGCAAAATATCTAAGCCAAAAATCTTCAAAGAAATGCAGGAAGCATTTTCTTGCATTCCTCTATAAATTTCCTCATTTCCAACCAAAGATTGTCCCGGCCAAACTTGAGCTTAGTCATCGGTCTTTTTGCTGAAAATAAACAGGAACTCTGTATAGATAATTCTCTCTCTTTCTTTACTCCATATTTCTTTGATGTTTCAGTGGGTGTTTTAGGGGTTTTTTTTCTCTTCTTTTCTTTTTTGGGGGGGTGTTTTTTTGTTTTTGAGGGGTGGATATTTTTTTCTTTCCGACTTCCTTAGCTCTGAATACCATGTTAACCAATTATTTCAAAAATCAGTACATCTTTTTGTTATGTCCTTGCCTTGTAGCCATAGCTTGCCGGACTTGTAACCAATTTTTTATGACCATCATTATGTCCAGACAAGAGTAAGATTTATACTATAGCGTCTTTGATCTATCATAAGTGTTCTCATTATGATTCATTTCCTCATCAAACTACTTTTGTCCACTAACAGGGAATAATATACAAAATAAAAATCATTTTATGTCAGTATGTCTCCGTGGGTGTTGTCTACAATAAAATATCTAAAACTACTCAGCAATTATACATAAAATTTTACTTCTTACGTTTCTCTAAGCAAAATTATTTTGTTAGCTTGTTTCTCTCAATCAAAGCTAAAGTCTTTCAACATTTTAAGAATCTTATTATTAGTATCAGATGTAATCTTGCTGAACAAGAAATATTGCCTCCTTTTCTCTCCTTTTTTGAAGGCATATTAACGTTTGCAGGTTATTTAATGCGAATAACATCCTTGTAGACTAGAAATATTTGGTTTATAAAGTTGTTGGCGACCGTAGTCGAGGGCGACCAGAAGGCTCCCTTTTCAATAGCTATCAATAGATATAGATGTAATTTAAGGAAACTGTCTTTTTTTTCATCAATGCGATCATTAGACTCAGTTACCTTGATATGGTGGGTAACACTTTATACACTGTCATGTGAGCCATGATGATTCAGTTTGTGGGATACCCTGGGAAGAATGGTTTAATTTATAAGTTGTTGGCGAACGTAGTCAAGGGCGACCAGACGGCTCCCTTTTCAATAGCTTCTACACCGAGGTGTAGGGGAGGGCGTTACTCCATTCCCTGGATTGCTCCACTTTACCCTTGATACGTACCTTGTAATGCTGAGTGTTAAGCAAGGAGGTATCAAGTACCATTTGTTGAGTCTTTGGTATGACTCGACCAAGGATTGAACCCCAGTCTCTAGGCCAATGGAGGTGCCGGTGGTGTAGTCGTTATCGTCGCAGGGAATGGACACAGCGACACGAGTTCAAATCCTGGACGTGACTGATTGCATTTCATATAGCACTAATACCCTTGGGAAAGGTATGAATCCAATTATTCTCCCTCCAGCTATGGGTAAATAGTAGGACAGACTAGGTTCTTCAGCCTTGGTTAGGCAACTAGTCTAGGAGAAAGAAAACTCTGAATTCAAACCTGTTAAACTCCGCTTAAAAATTGACCTCGTGTCATATCCTGCCCGAGCGGAGGGGTTGGTAAATATTACCACTAGGCCAATGAGTTTATGATATTAGTAAAATATGGAGAAATGTGCACAGTGTCATCGGAAATAGAATTAATGAACCAAGTTAAAATCCAGGAAGATGCTGGTTGCGTTTCATTTTGCACTAATGCCCATCTCTTTTCTCCTACTCTGCTATAAGTAAATAGTTGGGCAGTGTGGGTTCAGTGGCCTTGCTTCGACGACCAGTCCAGGAGAAGGAAAGTTCTGAATTCAAACCAGCTTTTCTTTTCAAAATTGACCATGTTGCACATTCTATTTATGGTGGAGTGATTTTGTGATTGCATACAATGTATAGTAAAACAGTGCTCAGTACAAACTTTATTGACCCATGCCCTGCACTACTGACAGGATATGACACAAGGTCACTTTATAAACAAAGTACAGTTGATTTTAATTCAGATTTTTCCTTCTTGGCAGGTTACTTTACCTAAGCAAAAGAACCCTGTCTGCCCAAATATTTACCCAAAAATTGGAGTTACAGTATATAACAAATTAATGCTCAGTCTTTAACATTGCTATGGCAACCAGTCTAAGAGACAGTAAAACTCAAAGATTTCAAACTAATTGAAATCTGCTTAAAAATTGACCTTGGGTCATTTCCTGTTCATGGTGGAGGGGTTGAGTAAATACATACTTTGTAATGCCCATCTCCTTTCCAAGTAACATGTGACATGTAACACATGTACCAGCAGCCAGGCATAATTCCCAAACTTACTTATAATACAACACAGATACAAGTTTTAAGCAAATCTAAGCTTTGACTTGACCAGTAAGGAATTTTGCTTTTCTTTAATCTTTAATCCGAAACATTCCCAAGAGGCTTTTATGCCCTGGATTAGTTTCTCATTCGAAGGTAACATTATGTCTGAAGGGAAGATTTCTGATTGATTCACATCTTAGATAATTATTATTAAAATACAAAAACAAGACAAATGACGGATGCTCCAAAAGTCATGCTTCCAATTCATTTTTCTTTAAATTAAAACAGCTGCAGAAATAACAATAGCTCCATTAGATAGGGCAACTTTTCAGCCACAAACACTATTTTAACTCATAGTAATCATTTTTGGCTATACATCTTTACTTGCGATGAAAAACCTGCAAGCTGATCATGTGAAAAGAATGCCAACCTAAAAGTAATGTTTCCTATTAGCTATTTTGCTTTGAAAAACAAAACAAAAAATATTTGTTTAAAAGGCATCAGTATTGCCAGTTGTAAGTAGTATTGCAGTAGAGGTTGAACATTCCTGTCAATATTCTATCATTCTTTTTTCTTCTTTTTACTAATAGCAGCTGAACTTCAATCTTACAAAATGGCGTTTGGTATGTGTCTCTGAATTCTTTTGTTTTTAAAAAATGCACCAAATGGTAAATGTATGCATGGTTAGGAAGTGGGTAATGTGGTTTAGCAGTGAAGACATTGATTTGAATGATAAGCCATGTTCAACCAACAAAATGAAAATTGCCTTGATCGACTGATTTGTGAGAAACAGGTTGATAAAAGTGGTACTACATGAAAAACAAATGTCCTGATAACAATTTTATTGCTACTGTAAAAATTGTGGTGCAGAATTTTATTGGTGCAGATTTTTAACAAATGCAGAACGCAGGTTCTTGTTCATTGAAAATGTATAACTAACTGTTTTTGATGTGGAATAAAAAATAATTGAAGATTTGCTCTATTGTGATCTTTGTATGCATGATATTTTCTAGAGAAATTTAGGGAAGACATTGCTTTTGAACTGACTACTTTTGCATCTTCTTGGGCGAGTGGGGGGGGACACTTGTGCCATAATGGTTATTGTCATTGAAAATACTCAGGAACTCAAGTTCAAACCCTGGAAAGATTTTTTTCTTTCTGATAGTGCTAATATTCTAGGTAAAGCTGGCGTCTCGGTGGGGCTTAGAATACATTGACTGAACCCCCTCCAAAAAAAGGGGTGTCCTGGATATGATGCGAAATTGAATCTGATGGTGAGGCTC
Source organism: Sepioteuthis lessoniana (assembly GCA_963585895.1). Classification (NCBI taxonomy): domain Eukaryota; kingdom Metazoa; phylum Mollusca; class Cephalopoda; order Myopsida; family Loliginidae; genus Sepioteuthis; species Sepioteuthis lessoniana. The sequence goes on along the minus strand of OY757928.1, from coordinate 9,157,932 downwards.
AAATTCTGGAGACGTGGGGAGTACAATTTTATCACCATTCCTGTCAACTGTATCTAGCTGTCACGAGTTTCATCTATGGGTCAAATAGATTTGTTTAAAAATTATTCATATTTGATAGGAATACTTGATGTCATATAAACGTAAATAATTTGCATTGAAAATAGTAACTTGAAGTTATAATTGTTTACTAGGGATTATTTTCATTGATCACATGAAACCATATAACAGTGTACAAACAAATGATTATTATTAAATAGAAATAATTACTTGAAACCAGATAATTATTAGTATTAGACGGGAATACTTGAAACTGTACATCTTGGTGTAAATTATTTGTATAAGATAAGAATACTAAGTATCTAACTGAGTACAAAAAATCTCAAGAAACAATACAAAAATGTAATTATTAATGTAAAATGAAGTATAAAAAACAGGTTGACTCAATCAGTTGGTTAGATTTCTGAGACAAAGTTTAATGATTTTAATCATTAAGGGTTTTCGGACATTTATAAAGATGTAAAGTATTTTTAATGTTGATATATATATATATATATATATATATATATATATATATATATATATATATATGTGTGTGTGTGTGTGTGTGTGTGTGTGTGTGTGTGTGTGTGTGTGTGTGTGTGCGTGTATACATGAGAAAATTATGAATTTAGTTAAAACTTATGAAGAGATATAAAGTATTCTAAATGTCTTTATATATATATATATATATATATATATATATATATATATATATGTGTGTGTGTGTGTGTGTGTGTGTGTGTGTGAGTATATATATATATATATATATGTACATATGAAAATTGAGTTTAGTAGAACATATATACAGGCTTTTATCATTAAGGGTTTTCGGACTATTGTCTTTATCTTTATTGTTATTTCCACAACGTTTTGGCCGATATAACCTCTGGCCTTCTTCAGGTGCTTGTCGAACTCGGGAAGCTACATGGAACTTCGAACTTTCTTCATTGAATCTACAGGGGTCCAACGCCTATAACCGTTACGCTATGTGTCCAGCAGGGCATATAGCGTAACGGTTACAGGCGTTGGTTCCCTAAGCTTCTAAGGAGACAATCATCTGGAGGTTGCAGATTAAATCCTGATTGCAAGCGAGTAACAATACAGGAATACTTGACACTTGTACCCGGTTATGGCTAAAGGAATCTTAACAGGTGACCCCCGTGGATTCAATAAAGGATGTAGTTTGAAGTTCCGTGTAGGTTCCCTAGTTCGACAAACACCTAGAGAAGGCCGGAGGACATATCGGCCAAAACATTGTGGATATAACAATAAAGATGAAGGGAATAGTCCGAAAATTCTTAATGATAAAAAGTAGGAATTCAACTATTCCCCTCCACTATTGTAAACAAGAAGTTCGGCCGAGTGAACTCTTTAACTTTAACAACCAGTCTAGAAGATGGAAAACTGTATTTTTCTGGAGCTTTGGAGAATGTGGAATAGCCCTTCATTGCCATTACTCTCAGGTCCACTCAACCGAGAGACTTAGTACCTGTTTGGGTCTCATCAATGGGTAGGATAGAATTGTTTAATCATTCACTATACTTGAAACCATTTAACTGTGTAAAAACGAATGAATAATGTTGAATTACTAATGTTACATAGCAATACTTGAAACCATTTAACTGTGTGCAAACTAGTAAGGTCTGGCTTATTTAAAAAATTTTACCAACCAACTATTCGTTTAAAATCATATATATTTGATATTTGCGTATAAACAGCATTAAATAACCCACAAAGGTTGATATGCAGTCGAAGACAACTAAACAACCATATGAATTAGAACCAGCTGTACCCTGCTTAAAAAGGATTAAGGAAAATAAATACTTTCATTTTTTTATAATATATTTAATTAGATTTCCCTGGGGGCAGATACGACACACTGATCATAGCCAAATAGGACACTTTGACATATAAACAAAGGTAAGACCAAAGAAACCAACAGAAAAATTCACACTGTTTATTAGAGAGAGAGAGAGAGAGAGAGAGAGAGAGAGAGAGAGAGAGAGAGAAATTTCTAGTTAACATTGTATAACCAGCTTACACTGTTATGGCCAAAATTTTCTTCTAAGTTGATTGATTATTGATTTTTTCGAAACAGAATTCAAAGCAAAGTTCAATGTTAACTCAACATTCTCCTAAGTGGCCGAAGCAAAAGACTTCAAAGAGAAATCAGCGAATGAATAGAAAAATGGACAAACATGGAATCAAAGAGAAAAATAAATGGTGGGACATTAAAAGACTTGTTTGATGCATCAGTCTTCATCCTTCCTTTCAGTTCTGATCTGTTTGGAAGTTTTGGTAAGTAACTCTGCAAATAAACTAAGAAAGAACCACGTTTCATGTTTCCTTCAAAGAATTAAAAGAGAGGTAAGCAAAGGTAAAACTGTAAATACTCAATCAAGAAGAATTTGTCATCAAGATTTTTGTGATGGTATTCACTAAGAGTTGGTTCAACTGACACACTGATTACAGTTTGCTAATATTAACTGCTGTTTCGAAATGATCACTCACATTAGTATTGATCATTGCTTAATTTCCATTATCTACAGGGAAATAGCAATTTTAGCAAAACTTTACTGTTAGTCTTTTAGGTTAGAAAATTTGTCATCACGGTACATTTTAGTGTGTATTTACCCAAACCCTCCAACTTTTGGTAGGAGGCAGTACAAATCTCCGGCGTGGGTTGCCTTACCAAGGCTGAAGAACCCAACCTGCCCTATTTATTACCCACAATTGGGGAGAGAAAAGAAGGATTCATTTTTCTCCAATACAAATTGTTTTACCTAGGCTAAAGAACCCAACCTGCCCTACTATTTACACATAGATCGGTAGAGAAATAAATGAGAAGCATTACTTTTGGAGCATCTGTCATATGTTGTTATTTTTTTTTTTTTGATAATAATTATCTGAGAATTGAATCAATCAGAAATCTTCCCTTCAGACATAATTTTTCCTTTCGAATGAGAAATTATCCAGGGCATAAAAGCCTCTTGGGAATGTTTCGGATTAAAGATTAAAGAAAAGCAAAATTCCTTACTGGTCAAGTCAAAGCTTAGATTTGCTTAAAACTTGTATCTTTGTTGTATTATAAGTAAGTTTGGGAATAATGCCTGGCTGCTGGTACATGTGTTACATGTCACATGTTACTTAGAGAGGAGTTAGGTACTACCAAGTATGTATTTACCCAGCCCCTTCACTATGAGCCGACATTAGGTCAATTTTTAAACAGATTTCAATAAGTTTGAAATCTTTTTTCTGTCTCCAAGACTGGTTACCATAGCAAGGTTGAAGAGACCAGACTGCCCTAGTACTCACTCATAATTGTGGTGAGCATAGTTCAATTCATAACTTTTTGTCTGAAATAGACACTAACCCGAGTTCAAATCCTGGATAAGGTTGTTCGTACTATCATGAAATGATACACTGATGGCTGTGTCCAGGATTTTAACTTGGTTCACCCAGATGATTTCGATGAAATTCCATTTCACAAAGGGTTTCTCCTAAAGATCTTAGTAATGTCATCAAACTCAGGGCCCAGTCAGTTGGGATTGCAGTATACATGTCTGCATCTCTGCAAAGGGTTAAGACCCCCCAATAAGTGTCCTGGATATGACACTAACCAATCTGCTGGTGAGACTGCAGTAATGCTGGAGCTTTGGAGAATGTTGAGTACCCCGTTATTGCCATCACTCACAGATCCACTCTAGCCTCGAGTGGTAACATCTGATAGGGTCCTATGTATGGGTCAAATACCACTAAACAGCGTACTTATGCTAAACTGAATTGTTTGTTTTTGACATTTAAACTGTGTCCTTATATTAAAGTGGATTATTTGAAATAGAACTGTTTTGACATTTAACTGTAAGTAAATAAAAGCTGTACTTATGCTAAACTGAATTGTTTGAAATAGATCTGTTTATATGTATAAAAATAGATTTGGCATTGAATAACCAACAATGCTTGATATACCATGAAACCAACCAACCAGCCATATAAACTAAGGTACATTTAAATTTGCAGAATCACTACAACAATGTTGTGGAACTATTATTACGTAAAATTATCATAAAAAGGATATAGTAAGATTAATATATTTGGTATAGATAGAACAATTTATATATATATATATATATATATATATATATATAGTGTAGTGGTTTAGGTTTCTCACATGCTCACTTAAAACAGAAATTTCATATTTGCATCAAATAAACCTTGGGCTATCAGAAAGATGGGTAAAATCAAGAGGAAAAGAAATCATTCTGATTGTAACAATTCTTTTCCCAACCCCTCCTTACTCACTCTTCTCATTTCACACTCTCCTCCTTTGCCTCACTCATTCCCAAGAACAAACTGAGGAAATATGAGTATATATATATATATATATATATATATATATATATATATATATATACAAAGATGTATGCTAGTACATGTACAGATAAACGTATTCACGAGTGACAGTACATACACAAATATACTGACATTAAAAAGCACACAAACTTAGGCACACATACACAAAAACAAAATCCCTCTTCAAACCATATTAATCTTCATATTAGTCTATTTTTGAAAACCTTTTACTCTAATGAATGTGTAAGGCATAAAACCCAGGGTCCCAAACACTACTATGTAATATACATATATAATATATATTACATAGATATAGTTTTCGTTGGTCCAGAAAGAAAAAGTAAATATTTTAAAATGAATAAGTACACAAAGAGGATTTGTTTCTATGTTATTCATTTTTCTTTAACACGTGTTTCTAGCGTTTTACGTCGTCTTCAGGAAGTATTCTCTTTGATCTGTATAGAGACGACTGTCTTAATAACGTTGTGGTTCTTTTTAATTCCAAGATTTGCGTCTGCGAATTTTCAATTTGAGTTAATTGTCCCTAAAAAATTTTCTTCTCTGCGAAAAAAAAAAGCAACTACAAAAAACAACAAAAAAACAACAGATGATGCAATTTGTAAATAAAAGAATATTATACCAACTAATATCTGAGAAAAAATACAGTAAAAAAGATAAAAGACTAAAAACATCAAAACTTTTATTAATAAAATCTAGTTTGGGCCAACTCTCTTTAGTCAGATTTATTCTGATGATCCGGTAGGTGAAACCTAGGTTGGTAGTTTATGGCTCTTTATATATATATATATATATATATATATATATATATATATAGATATATTGTCTTTAATTCATTTAAAACTGCCGTTTCAATTGGGCAAAGAAAATCCTGAATATATCCCCTGCAAAGGTGTATAACAATATAGCCGTCACGGTTACCGATGCCATTACATGTACTACCGTAGTGCACGACAACATTTGTGGAACCAAACGTAATACTATAGTTGTTACGATACTTTTACTTTGGTCTTATCCTGGTAATGGTTCTTAATATACATTTCCAGGTAGTTTGTTTATTAATCCCCTCTGTGCTCACGTTGTGTTTGAAAGATTCACAGATAGGGAATAATACAATTCATCCGGAACTTTTTCTGACGGTCGGGGTGATTCGTTGGAACAAGAAGAACTCTCCGTCAAAAATGAACAATCATTTATTGGAACGTATTGAGGTAACAATAATATATCCGATATATTTATATAAAATGTCGCTTTATTGTCCAGATATGCTGTATAATGATCAGACTGTATACAGTAACAAGAGAGAGGGCGAGAGAGAGAGAATTTGTAAGGGTCATTGAATAAAGACACAGAGAGACACCCCTGACCCGACCGAAGTCTAACCCCAACTGAAGACTTCTTCAACTGCTTCAAGTGACTTCAAAATTCGCTAATTCTTATATACCAAAATTCAGGATATCGTTAAAGTGATGTCATCTCGCTAAGTTATTGCGTCATCCCACACGTGTCCCCAATTTTTAACCATGGTTTTCCTTTCCTCAATCAAACTTATGACAAAACATGAACCTATTTTGTTTACATTTGGCCTACCTGTGGAGAAATGATAGTTCCTTTATCCTGGTCGCTGGTGCACTCGCTCGGACAATTTGACAAAATTTCCGCACAAAGATTTTAGCTAACTTACCAACTTGTTGAAAAACTCGCAGCCCGACATAACTAGATAATGAAAAAATTAATACAATCAACTATCACGGTATTCAGGTTATAGGTATAGCTCCCATTAAAAGGTGTACACTGGTTATAACACAAAACTGCGAGTGACAAATGTTATATAATGACTGTTGACATAGATTTTGGGTTCATTCCTAGTGACCCCGTGTGCTTTTACAAGCTGTCACGTCGTGATTACTAAACAGGGGAATGACAGTGCGTCGGGGTAGGCTAGTCGAGCAGTGTGTAAGGGATACGCAGCCAACCAGAGGCGTTAGTGTCATCTCTGACGATACGGCTTGCAAGGGAATGCAAGCGTTGGTACACTCTGGCTTCAGGAAGAAGATATAGTGCAAGAAGAAGTCCCCTCTCTGTACATGTCTCTCCATCTATCTCTGAAACTTAAAACAAACTGTGTGCTCCTTTCGAGAATAAAATGAGAGATGTATTTTTAAAAAGAAGTGTGTTTCGGTTTGTTCAGTGAAGTTTTTTCATTATCTTTATGTTCTTGGTGGAATCCTTAAAAGACTATACAACATAAACAGTAAAATCCATCTGCATATATGAACAGCACTGGCAGTGGCATTCATATAAAATCGTAAGTCTTACTTGTTAAATCATTATAGTATTTATAAGCGACAGATAATATGATTATGAGCTTCTATTTTTAATTTCTGACAGTGTCCTGGGCATGATACACAATGCATCTGATGGTAGGGATTCTGTTTTAGAGATCTGAGGGATATGAGTGCCCCATCATTAGTATTAATACGAGGTTCACTCTGGCCCGGAGTGGTAATACCTGTTAGAGTGCTACCTATAGGTTAAATTGGTATGCTGAAAAATGTTCATGTTCATAGGGCCGTATTTAGAAAAAATATTAAGAAACAATTACACAAAGAATGTAAATATGAAAATATAGTGAATACGTTTCCCTAACGTATTGGTTTCAAGCATTTCTAAATCGGTTGAAGTATCATTAAGATCAATCAATCAACTGACAAACTCGGTATATACATATATACTTAATATTATACAATATAATTAATATATATATATATAGTATTGGCCATCGATAACAATACCCTCATATATCCTTGAACAAAACTAATAATATAAACCACACATACTATTTTTTAGTGGTGCATAATACAAAAAAATTCATTCACACACAAACACACACATACGCACACATACATACGACGACCATTAAATATGTTTCCAGACTTTGTATAGTACACACATGAAACTCTAATCCCCTTCGAAGTAATCTTCTCCGGCTGCAATGCACTTGTTGTACCGTACCAACAACTTCTGCAAGGCTCCATGGAAGCCCTCTTGTCTGAGCGTGTCAATGACCTTTGTCACAGCCTCTTTCATCTCCTCAATTGTCTCATAACGACAGCCTATCGTGATGCCCATCTTGGACAAATAGTCTGTGACAAGGATGGAGTTGTGGACTGGTGTATTGTCCTGGTGGGAATGCCACTGACCCGATTTAAAGAGTGCTGACCTCCTCCGACGGAATCTCTTCCTGAACTCCCTTAAAACCTCAACATAGTAACACTAACCCTTTGGCCAATAAAATCTGGTGTATTGACTTCCTTACTCCTCCCACACCTCTCATCATCCCTCGCAGACTCCCTGCCCTCCTTGAATCTCTTATGCCACTCAAAAACCCATGCTCGATTCCTGCAAGATGGTCGAAAAGCAGTCTGAAGCATTCCATACTTTTCTGTGGCATTTTTTCCAAGTTTAAAACAGAATTTTATTGCATATCGTTCTTCTAAAGTGTCCTCACGTCCAGATTGCATTTTTGAAATTCACCAGCTGTAACAATCAGGCTTTAGTAGGGTGTATTTCAATTCCTGCTGTAGCTGTTCATTTGAACCAGAAATCATAAAAATTGGTCAGTCATCTCATAAGGTGGATAGCAATAACATACTGAATTGTCAAGAGTCTACGACAATTTTAAATGCCTGTACAAAAAAGTCTGGAAACTTATTGAAGTCACCACGTATATCTATAAATGAGGGTCATTCAACAAGGTTTTGGCATCACCCAGATTTTAGATTTGTTCCGTAACTCTCACCTTTGTATGGTCCTCACCTGCAAAAGAAATTGAAACTGAAATCAGCATCAGTTTTTTTCTATTCTTATAAATGGTTGGGTGTTGCCCAAAATATTCAGTTATGGCTCTTTATTTCGCCTGAGGCTTCGAACATTTTAAACGACCAATATATATATATATATATGT
>OY757928.1:9017055-9144555 GCA_963585895.1 Sepioteuthis lessoniana | reverse complement strand
CAGCTGAATTTTTCTTGAGAGAAATCAACAAGCTACTTGATAAAAGGAAAGAGGGGATTCAAAATAATAGTGAGTATACTATTGATTGAAATTAGTTCAGTGTTAAATTATTCATGAATAGATTCATATTTTACTAAAACGGAAATTATTTATAACCCAGCCCAATACATATACCTGTTTTATTGAAGATCCTATGCTCGAAGTCAGAAGGTGGTTGTTGGTTGATGACAAATCTGATGAGAAATTTGAAGGAGGTAGATTTTCATAGCACTTTCAATTACAGCAGAAAGGTGGCCTGGCATTCTCACGGAGAAGAATTAGTCCTGATCAATATCAGATTTAAAGTTTGCCGTTCTTAGTGCATTTTGTCTATTTTCTTGCAACCCTTCTATAAAATAATGCCTTCACCAGGATTCGAAATAATTGCGGTAGATCATTCAACTTAGACGAATTAGATTTATTAAGGGATGAATTTTAATTCTTAGCCTCTATACAACCTAGACATTAAATGCTACATGTCACATCATGTTGAACAAGACAAGAACAGTCTTCATTTTTCTTTTTTAAGTAGAGGAATTATATTGGGAATTGAATTACTATGACCAGAAAATTACCATGACAAGTAGATTTGGCGCCACTTGTATGCGATTTTGACTGTGGCTCACTCGTAGAGTTTCGGCTCTGCACTCTGAGGTCGCTGGTTCGATCTCCACTGATGAAGATCACGGTATACACTGCTGATAAAACCTAATAAGATAGAAACAACTTTCTAGTGTTTCCGTATGTCGTGCATAAGTGTTCGCCGGATTTTCTGGTTATTCAATTCACGAGAACCGTCTTAGGAGGAGGAGAATTCCATTTGGCAAGAATAATTCACTTCTTGGATAGCGACATTTTAGTGAGCGAGTTCGAACCCCAGCCCTGCTATTAAGTTCACTTTTAGACAAATACATTTGGAAAAGGCATGAACTCCTTTATTCTCCCTTCAGCTATGGGTTAAATAGTACTTCTACTTTTCTTCAAGAGGTATGGCTTTGGCATTTGATAACCCACGAAGGTTGACATTCCACTAAATAAAGGAACCGAAAACAATTTGTTTGTTTTTGTTTAGAACCCATTAGTCAAGCATTTTTTTAATTTTCCAATTTGGTGCAAATGTAAACAGTTCTTGTTTTGTTCTTCTGCAACTTCGGAGTCATTAAGCGTTGATCTGCTTTAAACATGTCCTGCAATTGGTTACTGTAAATCAGAGAAGACTCAATTTTATTACACTTCTTTTTAAGCCAATGATGATTCTATTACATTACTTTTTAAACCAATTATATAAAAGAGACGAGATATAAGTGCAGGAAGTCTATAGCATCTAAGTAAATATTAACCAATCAGATACCACAATTTTATATATAAGGCTTAAGGAATAATTTATATATAAGTGGGTCTTATACACCGTCACAAGAATTTACTTATGATTTTTTTACATGTTCATTTCATATACTTATCTTATAGATTGACACAAAAATAATTGCATTTTTTAACCATCAACTCAAATGTGATATATATCATTTGTCAAGCTTTTTTCATTTTCCAGTTTAGTGCAAATGTCAAACAATAATTAAATGGTTAATGGTTAGTTCTTCGGCAACCTCCCGAGTTATTTTGCTTCAATAAAAAACCTCAGTTGGTTGCCATCAATCACTGAAGTACCTCTGCAACATTGCTTTTTTTCCATCTTTAATTTAACTGCCAAAAATAAAAAAAAAAGAATACCATAATTATTTGTGTATAAGACGCACTATTTTTTCCAGATTTTGAACTTAATAATTAGGGGTGCATATTATACACGAGAACTTTGAGGTTTATTCTGAAAATTCAAAGCCTCAGTCAGAAAGAGGAGCCATGGTTTAATTTTTTTTAACGCAACACCCCACCGCTTCTTATAAAACTAGAAAAACTAATTCAGATTTCTGTCATAATTTCTGTTCAGGTGAGAACCTTAAAAAGAGGAGAGGTGTGAGATAAAGCAAAAATCTGGGGTTTAGTACTTTTTAAACAACTCAGATATATAATTAAGTTTTTTTTCTAGCTAAACGATAAAATTAAGTTATATATCTAGTTCAACTAAATTTCTTTCTCCAAATGTGAACTGACTGATGTTTCTTCTAAATTATGTATTGTGTTTTAAGACAGTGTCAGATAGCATTTTTGAAATTCACCAGCAGTGACAATCAGGCTTTAGTTGGGCGTATTCCAATTCCTGCTGAAGCTGTTCATTTGAACCTGAAATTATAAAAATTGGTCAGTCAACTATTAAGGTGTATAGCAATAATATACTGAATTTTCAAGAGTCTACGACAATTTTAAATGCCTGTACAAAAAAGGCTGGAAACTTATTAAATGCACCACGTATATATATATATATATATATATATATGTGTGTGTGTGTGTGTGTGTGTGTGTGTGTGTGTGTGTGTGTGTGTGTGTGTGTGTGTGTGTGTGAGCGTTTGTGTGTTTACGCAATGCCTCCGTCCCATACACTAGGTCAATTTTTAAGCAGAGTACTGCTGGTTAGAATTCAGAGTTTTCGTTCTCTATGAGTGGTTGCCATATTCAAAGCTAAAAAGCCCATTCTGCGCTACTATTAAACCCATAGTTGAATTGATACGTTTGCCAAGGGTATAAGGGTAAAGTGACTATACAAACAGCTTCGTCCAGCGTTTGAACTAAGATTGAGATGACCATTTTCTAAGACGATTACCATTACACCACATGTAACAAGAATGTGGCATGCTGTTTTGAAAACAATACTAGAAGCAGCACCTTACAAAACTGTTGTTGTACGGCCACTTACCTCCCATCTCACAAACCACTCAAGTAAGAGCTAGATGGTCTTGCTACTGTAAGAAATAAGAATAAATTCATAATGAGCGATGATCGCCGATGGACTCCTACACATGGACTCACCAGAATTGATCGATCAGCAAAAACTCTGCTGACATTAAATGGTATCTGTAAGACTTACTATAAGCGAGAGTTAATAGGGACAGATAGCGAGAAAGCGTCAAGAGAATCCGGATTGCTGGCACGCTTTGATGGTGATTAAGGCTGGCAATTATTCTATCATTTACAATTCAAACAATTCATGTAAGTAGGAGGGTCAGATTGACACCAGAATATTTCCTTATTTGCAATGGAATAAACAGTGTAATATATTGTTGCTGGTAACCTGTAACTCAATACAACCTGTCATATGTTACTTAGAGAGAATATGGACACCACCAAGTAATCTCCATTCTCCTGAGAGATGGCAAGAAAAAATTACTTGGCATGGCATTCTGATGTCATAACAGGTAATGAAAAACATCCATGCATCTAACATCATAAGTACAAAGTAGCTAATACTTGACCCAAACACCTGTCGATTGACCTAAGGACCCAGTTGCTCACAGTGAAGGTGAATTGTATTTAATTGAATCTGAATGAAATGTAATAATTTCTAATGTTCAAATCATATAGACATGCAAAGAGGAAGCAATGGCATAAAATGCATGCTGATCTCGGCCTTAGTTAGTAAACAAGAGGGAGTTAGCGTGAGATAGAAGCTGGAATAAGCCAGATGTGCGCTGCCTTAAATACCTTCGGCAAGTTTTTCCAGGCTCTTCAGTCATGCAGCTTATGAGTAATGGGGTTTTCAAGAAGCTTCTTGAAAACATGCTGCAAGGTGGTTGCAAGCGCACAATGAAATGTATTAGCAGGTGAAGTATATGGATTTCTGGATTGTTCTAGAACCAAACAGGATGTTGTTGAGGGGAATAGAAATTGGAGAGCGATGAAGAGACTCATAGCTCCATCTCTGTGAAGAAACGTCGCTGCACAAATTCTAAAAATAACAGCAAATATAATGATGTACATAGTTAGGATGATACTGTTAAACCGTGTTCAATAAGTTTATCTCACAAGCCATTGTTTGTAAGTAAAATGTTTGTAAGATAATTTGTATATATTTATCAACCACTCCGCTCGAGCAGGTTTTGACATGAGGTCAATTTCTTTCAAGCAGAGTTTAACAGGTTTGAATTCAGAGTTTTCCTTCTCCTAGACTAGATTCCCCACCAAGGCTGAAGAACCCAGTCTGCCCTACTATTTAGCCATAGCTGGAAGGAGAATAATTGGATTCATACCTTTCCCAAGGGTATTAGTGCTATGTGAAATGCAATCAGTCTCGTCCAGGATTTGAACTCGTGTCGCCGTATCCATTTCCTACGACGATAACCACTACACCACGGGCACCTCCATTTGTAGGATGCTTTGTATCTGTAACCTAATACAATTAAGATGTTAACGGATCTTTGAATATACTGACTGAATTCCCTTTAGTGGAGTAATCCTCCACCAAAAAAAGTCCTAGTTATACCACTAATCTGATGGGGTAGTGTGGATTACCACTTCATTGCCATTACTCTCAGGTCCACAATAACTCAGAGTGGGAGTACCTATTACATGTTCCATCTATGGATCAATTAGATCTGTCTAAAATTATTTGTGTTCGATAGAAATAGATGATACCTTAAATTATAAGTATAAGGAAGTGTTACTTGATTTACAAAGGATTATTATTTGTAAATTGAAATCATATAACTTTAAGAAAACAAATGACTATTATTAAGTAGAAATTTTTAATTGAAACCAAATAAGTGTTGACACCTGATAGGAATATTTGATATCACTTAACTATGGGCAAAAACATTTTAGAAACAACAAAACAAAACATACAATGAATGTGATTCTCTGGCCTCTAGGTATAAAATAACCCTGAACTGATTAACATACAATCGAAATCGATCATTCAATCAACCAATTTAGAGTTTCATTTATAAAGCTAATCTTCCAGTTTATTGATGCTGACTTTCAGCATATCTTGGTGTTTCGATATTTTATTTCTTAGCATATGTATATTTAAGTTTTTTATTTTTTGCTGATGTAAATTTCAAATATCGAATTAGACAACAGCAATGGAAGTTCGACTTTCCTCCATGAGTCAAAAAGAAAATGTTTAAAAATTATTAGCACTGGATAGGGATACTTGATACCATATAACTGTCTGAAAATTAATGTTTATCATTAACAAATAAAAACGTGTGATAAGATTGCAGTGAAACATTGAAATGGAGTTATTATTATCAAACATTTACAAAAATAAGATTTTGGTATTAAATAATCAATAAATAATCCATTCTCTATTAAATAATCAATAAATCATCCATTCTCTCAGCCAGTTTTCCAAACGTTTTGGTACCGTTTCAAATACATCAACTACAATTGGTATCAGATTCTTTTTTATAATCTACCGCCTTTTCAGCACTCTAGCAAGATCCAGTTATCTATTTATCTTTTCATATGCTTTTGTTTTTATTCTATGGTCCACTTGAATGACAAAATAAAGTAGATAATTTTTTTTTCTTCCTGTTAATTTATCACTAGTCTTCTGGCTGGGATTGAGTGTTTCGTTTCTATCTCAAAGTCACAGAGAATTTTTGATTCTCTTTTTTCTAGGACAGATTCTGAATATCTCATTGGTCAGCATGCCTAAATTTTAATCTCTTGCACAATTCCCAGTTGATTACCATTACCACCCAGTCATAGCTACTCTTGTATTGTTTTTTGCCAGTTTACGGCAACCAGTTATAATGTGATTAAAAATTTATTTCTGCCCTTACATAAAGTAAAGTTGGCGACCAGAAGGCTCCCTTTTCAATAGCTACTACATCGAGGTGTAGGGGAGGGCGCTACTCCTTTCCCTGGATTGCTCCACTTTACCCTCGATACGTACCTTATATTGCTGAGTGTTAAGCAAGGAGGTATTCTTCTACACAATTTCAATTTTTGCTTTGACGAAATTGGTTCTTGTGGTATTATGTTGTGATGCTATTAAAAGAGATCTAGTTTCTATGTTCATGTTCCGCCTTTCAAGTCATCTCGTGTGCAACTTGATTTGTCACTTGAAGTATCCGTACAGTTGTTTTTCTTCCCATTTTTGTTTTCTTGATTTTTTTTTTGTTGTTGTTGTTTTCCTGTTTGTCTTTTAATTGTTTCCGTTGTTATTGTCACTTCTCGTTTCCATAATGAGTTTTTTCTTTTCCCTTTTTTGAGTCCCTGAATTGTTGCATCTCTTCAATTCTCAATGATGACAATTTTTCTTCCTTCTTATCTTGACACATCTACTTGGTCTAAGTCATTACTTGGATTAAAGACCATGTGCATCATCAAGAATTTCCTTGTCCTATTGTCCATATCTCTTAGTTTCTTCCTTGTCCATTTTAAGAAGGGTCCAGAGTATCTTACAAAGGGGAATGTTATTCAATCCTTTGATGTGATTTCTGTTGCAGATTTCGATTTTGACAAGTTTTCTTTCTGTTTCTTTTATCTGTTTGATGCTGTCTAATATTCTTTTTTTCTCCAAGTGTTCTGTTTTTTGTTTTTTTCTGATTTGGCTGTTCTTTTCTTTCCATTGTTTCTCTTTTGTCTTTTTTCATGACCAGCATGGCACATTTTTTAATCCCAAGTTCCATTCCTACATACTGGCATTCTAATTGTTTGTATAAGGGTTTCTTGTTGTTTTTCATTTTTGGTAATAATCTTTATTTTATCCATATTCTTAAGTTATGTTTGTTTAATGGCATCTCAACCTTTGCAGGTTATTTTATGCCAAAGCTATTCTCCTAGAAGAACAGTAATGGTACTATTTAACCCATAGCTGGGAGGATAAGGGGGTTCATACCTTTCCTAAGGGTATTTGCCCGAAAGTGAACGTAATAGCGCGACTGGAGTACGAACTCGCGTACTACGATTCCGCAGTCCGCCGCTTTAACCATTACACCACGAGGACACAAGATAGTTCATCTTTTCCTGTAACTTTATGAATTCATGGCCAACTAAACATTACTGTATGAATAGTCATCATTACAATGATAAATAGAAGGGGCGATAGTGTATCTTCCTGGAAGCTGCTTCTTTAGATTTAAACTTCAGCTAGCGTTTGTCCTCCTGCAGCTTATTCTACTCTCTAGTTTTCTATAGATCTTGTGATGACTTTGCTCTGATTCTTGAAAATTTTCAGACATTCTATTATCCAAGTTTGCAGGATCATTTTGTACACATTTTTTTTTTGTCTATCTATGCGATGGTTACAGTTTCCACCTTAATGTTATCTCTTTCAAAATATGCTGCTCTACATGCAATAGTTCTTCTGTTATTCCACTTTCCTTGCTGCAACTTTTCAACTCTTCAAGCGATAGTCTGCGTCTTTAAAGAGACCTTTCTTTCATTTCTACTGTTAGGAACATTTGTATTATAGATAAACACATTGCCCAGTCAGCTGGGGCTGTAGAATACACTGACTGCACCTCTGCAGATGGGTGAGACCCCCCCCTAACGAGTGTCCTGGATATGACACTAAACAGTCTGATGGTGAGGTTCCAGCAGTGCTGGAGCTTTGATGAATGCGGAGTACCCCTTCATTGCCATCGCTTCCAGGTCGACTCTGGCCCGGAGTGGTAGCACCTGATAGGGCCCTATCTATGGGTTAAATAGAACTAACAGCATACTTATGCTAAACTGAATAGTTTGAGTAAACTGAATAGCTTGAAATAGAATGTTTTTCACAATTAAACCGTACTTACATTTAAACTGCGTGCTTATGCTTAACTGAATTATGTCAAATAGAACTGTTTTTCGACTGTATTTACACTTAACTGAATTGTTACATATAACTGCTTGAATAGTTTGAAATGGAAATGTTTTTGACAATTAAACTGTGTACTCATGCTAAACTGAATTGTTTTAAATAGAACAGATTATTTACATAAAAATGGATTTGGCGTTAAATAACCCACAAAGGTTGATATGCCATCATCATCATCATATCGCGCTGGTAGCACGGATATCCCTGACCCTCTCTCGCCACTCCTCCCTATCGTTCATCGCCCTAGGTAGGTCTTCAGGACAACATCCCGTATCCTCACATAGCTGCTGAATGTATGTTCGTGCTGGTCGTCCTGCTTTTACACGGCCATGTGTGGGGGTCCATAAGAGTACATCTCTTATGAGTTCGTCCAAACCAAACCATAGATAAACACAGCATCGGTCTGTAGTTGCTAAGGATTGTTCTTTTTGTGTCTGTGTGGAGGTCTTTCTGTATTCTCCTCTGTTATTCATTTTGACATTCTCATTGGCATGCTGAGAGAAAGTATCCCGGTGTTTTTCACTGGATTCTGATTCAAAGTAAATCTCCAAAGGCCTCCAAAACTCTTCGTAGTATAGTGACCAACCTGAAAAAGGCCAAGGTCTTATTGGTCACGTTTCTTCCAGTGATCTCCAATTCTATCAGTCACTTTTCCAAGTCTTCAGAAAAACTGTTGCAAGCGAATCAGCTACATTTTTTGTAATTAACTCTACGTCTAATCTTCTGACCGGCATTATCATCATTATTATTATTATTATTATGTTACTCTTTTGAGAGCTTTCCACACCTCCTTCAGCTGATGGTCTTCCACCCACTGGAGTGACAGCAAGTTTCCTCAAGTCTCCAGGTGTCTTTTCAGTATTCTGGCGGATCTTAATAATACTTTAGTCTGGATAGTCTCTACACGTCCTCTTATTTCCAAATCCCCCTTTCGGGACCGTATCAAGCACACCGATTACGATTGGTGTCACCGTCTCTTCAGGTTCCATAGTTTTTACAGTTCTCTAACAAGATCTAGATGCTTATCTTGTTTTTTTCGCACTACTTCAGTTTTACTTTGTGGTCAACCGGAACGGCAAAGCTCACAATTCGGCAGGTTCTCTTTTATTATTGACTCTCACTAAGTCTGCTCGTCTGGCCAAGATTAGATGACCCGTTTGTATCTCAAAATCCCAAAGAATGTTGTACGTCTCATTTTCTAGGACTGATTCTGGATTATGCATATACCATTTGTTCGTATGGTCAAATTTAAACTTCTTGCACAATTCCCAGTGGATAACCTTTCGTACTCAATTGTGTCTCGTCTTGTACTCTTTTGGCGCTTATTTGCTGCATTCATTTATTATGTGATTGATCGTTTCGTTTCTATCACCACATAATCTACATTTGCTATTTTGTTGCGTCTTATCTATTCTTGCTTTGACATACTTAGTCTTTATGGCGTTGTTTTGTGCTGCTATCAAAAGAGACTCAGTTTCTTTCTCGAGATTACCCTTTCTGTGCCATGTTTTTTTGTTTTTTTTTCGTGAGAGATTTTTCTTGTTAGTATTACTATTATCATTATATAACATCATCGGTTTATATAGATCGTCGTAATTTTCAATTCTATTAATATTTTCAAAACATTTTTGATAAACTATCATAAAAGAACAGTTCAAATAGCTAAACAATGTCAAAAAGGAGTCAAATTAAATATAATTACCTCCAGTTTTATAATTGAATAAAAACAATCATTAAAATGATGAAACTTGAATATTAAATAGGGTGTCTAAATAATTAATAAACCAATTTATTATTTCATGGCATGTTCTTTTTCCATCTTCATTGGCAAGAAGTCTTTTACTTACATTCTGAAAATCTTCTGTCCATTGTTCCGAGTAAATTTTCATAAAATCAATGAGATCTGCTGGTTTTCTACAGTGTATCCTGTGTTTCTGCTCCTTCGACAAATTTTCTGTGGGTTGGAGGTCACGATCCTTTGATTGCCACTCGAGAATTTTAATTTTATTCTGACCCCGCTAGCTTGACACTAATTTCAAAGTATGTTTGAGGTCATTGCCTCGTTCTAAGAATTAATTTCAGAAGCTTTCTTAAACAGTTTAAGTTTTCTTCCAGAATTTTCACATGGTCTTCTCTTTTGGTTATTCACTCGACCAGGTAAAAAGAACTGGGACCATTGACTTCCAAATACCGCACCACAGCAGGATTCTGCCACCACTACTCTTGACTGTTAGGAGTAGTATTCTCTGGTTTCACTTAATCTTTGGAATGTATACTTCTGGTAGTTGTATACGAACCATTCAAATATACTTTTATCCAATGGAAACAGGCTTTTCTAAAAGATTTACTATTTCTCAAAGTTATCAGTTGCAAACATTCAGTGATCAATGATTTGAGTGCTCTCCAATGACCTGGGAGACCTGGGTTCAATCCTAGGTCGCGTCATACCAAAGACTCAAAAAATGGTACTTGATGCTACCTTGCTTAACGCTCAGTATTATAAGGTACGTATCTGGGGTAAAGTGGAGCAATCCAAGAAAAGGAGTAGCACCCTCCCCTATTCTTCGGTGTAGTAGCTATTGAAAAGGGAGCCTTCTGATCACCCTCGACTACGGTCGCAAACTTTGCAGCATTGACATTGTAGCAGTAACATTGTTGCAGTGAGCTTGCTGCAAAAACCTTATAAGACAATCGTTTGAGGTCATTTCTATATTGGGAAATTTTTCACTGTTGGCAATCAGACACATTCATACTAGTGAAATTTTTGTCACACTTTTCGTGGTACATAGTTCTTGAATCATTTTAACTATTAAGCTAATTCGTTTGCTGTTCTGGATATTTAAAATTTTCACGGTTGGCATTCAGACACATTCCTCCTGGAATCCATTTTTTTTTTGTCGTTCTTTTTATGGTAGTTCTTGGATTATTTTAACTATTAAAACAATTTTTGTTCAGCTGTCCTGGATATCTTAAATTTTCACTGTTAGCACCCAGACACATTCCTGTTTCTGGATTCCAATTTTTTTTCGTCACTCTTTTTATGGTAATTTTTGGATTATTTTAAATATTTAACCGATTTTTATTCTGCTGTTCTGGATAATTTTCTTCTTGATTTGACAATCAGAATAGATTTGAAATTCTTATCTAAGGCTGGCAAAGATAATTGAAGAATTTCTCATTGCTCGGAAATAGTTCCAAGTGACTTTCCAAATTTAAATAAAGTAAAAATTAGAATTTTAATGTCTTTACAACATTCTTTAGGCTTTTATGAGTTTTTTTAGATATTGTTAAAGTACTTATAATTCATGCAATTCAAAGCATATTATCTGTTAGTGCAAATTATTATTCGCAGTAATATATATATATATATATATATATATATATATATATATATATATATATATATATATATATATATATATATATATATATATATATATATATATATATATATATATATATATATATAGTTTGGTTTGGTTTGGTTTGGTTTGGTGCCTTTGTTTAATGGTATATCGGTTATTTAGGAGGTGCCCGTGGTATAATGGTTATCGTCGAAGGAAATGAACACGGCGATACAAGTTAAAATCCTGGACGAAGCTGATTGCATTTCACATAGCACTAATACCCTTGGGAAAGGTATGAATCCAATTATTCTCCCTCCAGCTATGGGTAAATTGTGGAACAAACTATATTATTCAGCCTTGATGAGGCAACTAGTCAAGGAGAAGGAATACTCTGAATTCAAACCTGTTAAACTCCGCTTAAAAAATTGACCTTGTGTGACATCCTGCTCGAGCGGAGGGGTTGGGTAAATATGAAATAAAATTTGAAAAACAATAGTAGTGGCACTATTTAACTCATAGCTTTTGAGATAAGGAAGCTCATACATTTCCAAGAGGCATTAGTCCAAAAGTGAACGTAACACTGCAACTGTAGTTCAAATTTGCATAAACGAGTTCAAAGACATTATCTTCCATAGCATCGAGACCCCTATATATATATATATATATATATATATATATATATATATATATATATATATATATATATATATATATATATATATATATATATATATATATATATATATATATATATATATATATATATATATATATATATATATATATATATATATATATATATATATATATATATATATATATATATATATATATATATATATATATATATATATATATATATATATATATATATATATATATATATATATATATATATATATATATTATTGGCCTAGTGGGTAGAGTGTTCGCCAATGGTCCGAGAGACATGGTTTCAATCCCAGGTCGAATCATACCAAACACTTTAAAAATGGTATTTGATACCTCCTTGCTTAACACTCAGAAATATAAGGTACGTATCAAGAGTAAAATGGAGCAATCCTGGGTGTAGTAGCTATTGAAAAGGGAGCCTTCTAGTCGCCCTTGACTACGGTCGCCAACTTATATATATATATATACATATATATATATATATATATATATATATATATATATATATATATATATATCAAAGGTTAATATTTAATACGTATAAGATGTTAATATTTATACAAATTTTGAACTACGCACCTAACCTGCAATAATGACATCTCCAATTCTGATTTTCTGAAAATTTACCAGAAAGTTTCAAAAGTAGTGCAATATAGATCAATCCCTTCCAAAAACTATCTACCTTGCTTACCATCTTGTTGAATGATACAATTTTAATTGTTTTTAACATTTCCCTGAAGACTTCGTTTTTCCATTAGGATTTTCATTTATTTTTATTTTTCTTCGATTTCTTCATCCAAAGAAAACTATTACCATTAACACCATTTCTTCTATCTGTTCCTTCATAGAAATTCTTGGATTCTTTTGAACAATTCCAACCATTTTTTTCTCTTGCTGCTCTGGATGCCTTAAACTTTGTTCCTGACTTTTAACAATCCCTGTAAGCTGGAACTTCTAAACTAAAGCTAGCACGTATGATTGAGGATCTTGTTGTTTGGAAATAGCTGGAAGTGATACTCTGGACTTGCATAAGGATTTCTGATATTTCCACGGTATCTTTTTTTATTTCTCCATGGTAGCTTTTCTTAATATGCTTTCTATAAATCCCTCATGCTCAGTGGTGGATTAACTCTCCGGCTAAGTAGAGTTAATCCTAGGAGCTTGGAAAGGTTGAGGCCAGAGGGGCAAGGAAAATGGTTCAGTTGTGTGTATACATGAATACTTTTTCATAGATTTCATATCTGGAATATTGCAAATACCATTTTGTTTTCTCACTTTGGTTTCATTATTTTATAATAAAATATATATCTGATTCAGCATCTTTAAAACAAAAGCACATTTAAATGGTCTGAACTTTCTATTTAGAATTTAGATATTTTTAGATGGCTGCGGAAGAATATCCAACTGTTTTGTAAAATAAAATGGGAATTCTTCCAAGCTGTTGCCTGTCAGTACTAATGTATGATTGCACCATTTAGACTCTAACGATACCCCTGGAGAAAAAGCTTGATGGGAACTACACAAGGGTGCTGCATGTGGTTTTCAAGAAATCCTGGAAGCAGCACCCTTCAAAACAATAGCTGTACGGGCACTTAGCTTAACTAATCATAAGCTAAAAGCAACATTCTTCAATTATCTCCTGCCTATGGACATTCTAGTTTTGGATGACTAACAAAAAGTAGCATTCACTACCTCTCATTGGATACTGGATACCGTCAAGTGTGATTGCCAAGAGCGATGACTGATAGGGATGGATAGCTATAGAAAATCAAGGAAACTTGTCCCGTCGATATGCCTTGATGATGATGATGATAATTACACATATGTAGATATATATACTTTCACACTTGGTGGTGAAGTGAGAAAGAGAGAGAGAGAGAGAGAGAGAGTCACATAGAAAATCTGATAGTGTCGGAAAAGTCTTTGACAGTGAACTAGAAAGGAGAGGGTCAAGTTTCTCTACATTCAACCCAACCACTTTCTATTTCTCGGAATTTGGGAACAAAAGTATTTTCCTAGATTTTGGCCGACCTCCTGGTAATTCAGTGTAAATCGACACATTGCATTGTACGAGGTGCTGATTCTATGACTGGTTTTGTAGACACACCCATTACTGAAAAAAAAAAGAAAAAGCACGATAAATTTGTATTTTGTTAACAACTAAAATTACCTTATTAACAACTCAGAGAGTAATAAGGCAAAGAAAGAAGCTTTAAAGTGCAGAAGTAAATTCCTTATTCCATTTCTTCTCATTATGGTACTTGATGACTCCTTACTTAACATTCAGCATTATAAAGTAGGAATCATGGGTAAGAGGAGCAATTCAGGGAAAGAAGTAGAACCTTCATCTACACCTTGGTGTAGTAGCTATTGAAAAGGGAGCCTTTGGGTACCACTTGACCATGGTCGGGCAACTTACTTACATATATACGTATATATTTGATGACAATATATATGTTCCACCCAGTGGGTTGAGCACACGAATGGGGAACTATCAGCCTCCACATACGCGTGCGTGAATGCAAAGCTCTTCTCATGAATTGAGCAGTCCAGTAGCCGATGGCGTATATGTAAAAATATATACGTAAAAAAAATCCTTCTCTTACGCTGAGAATGTTGATAGTCTTGGGTAAGATATCCTTCTGACGTAAAGTGAGCCCAGTTTTGATCCCAGCTTGAAGCATCTCGCGTGTTTACCCACACTTAAGAGTAATGAGTCAATTAAAGTCGGTCAATGACAATATATATATATATATATATATGTATATATATATATATATATATATGTATGTATATCAGGGATAACCAAACTGAACGTATTAAAGATCCACATATAAAATTCAAATGTGAGTAAGAGCCACACAAAAAATACAGATTCGATTTTTATCTTATTAAAATAATAAAAATAAAATAAAATAGTGGTCAAATTGTTTTAGTTTAAATACATAAAGTCTGACAGTTCACTTCCAAGTAGATTTGTGCGTTACATTTTCTTAAAGTCGAGTTCATAACAAGTTGTAGCTGTCTTCAATAATTCCTTTAGGTGTTGGTTAGTAAGTACAGCCCTGTTTTTTCACATGACATACTTCATGACAGACTACACGGACCCACAGCAATATGTTGTCCCCAAAATATTCAAAAGCCGCTGACTAGTTTGTTTCAGTGTATGGTACTTATCAACAGAAACCTGTTTCTAGAACTCCACTGTTGACTGTGACTGATGCACTGATTTGAGAGTAAAATCTTGCGGCAGATCCAGTAATTCAGCTTTTATATTTGCTGTCTGAGTAACAATAGGTTTCTGATTGGACATCCATTTTTCACTTCATCAAAAACAAATGGATTTACCACAAAAGCAAAAGTAAGTTTTAATTTTCTAGATCTGAAAACCTTGTTTCAAAATCAGTTGAAACACCCTCCAAGCTCTCAACATACTCTTTTATCTTTTCTGAACATAAATCATTTTCAGAACTTACAAGTCCTTGAAGCAAAGGGAACTGTTGTAAAAATTTTGTATTAATATCTCTCTGAAAATTTTTTATTCTATTCAGAAAACTAAATATTGTTTGGGGTAAATCAGACACAATCTTGTCCTTCCCTTGTAGAGACAAATTCAGTACTTATAAATGGTTCATGACGTCAATAAAAAGCATCAGTTCCTGTTTCCATCCAATGTCTCCAAGTTGTTCGTAAATCTTACCTTTTTCTTCCAAGAATGTACAGATAGGTTCAGAGATCCACAAACCTCTAGAGAACATTACTGATTGACTGCCATCTAACAATGCAGAAAGAATTTGTTTGGAATATTATCTTCATCTAACTCATCTACAAAATTTCTAAACTGGCGATGGCTTTTTGCATTAGAACGAATAAAATTTACCATCTCCAATACAGTTTTCATGACATGGTCATATTTAAAGTACTTTGTAATTAAATGTTCATGATGAATAACACAATAAATAGGCAAAAATTCGGGATAGTTATCATCTTTCATAATAAGTGTAATCCCACCACAGTGTTTTCCTAATATTTTAGGGGCTCTATCTGAGGCTATACTTACAAGTTTATTTAGACATTCAGGGGCAATATTTTCAGAAAGCACAGAATCGATTGTATTTTTCATATCAACTTTTACTGTGTCCTTAAAAGCAACTAAGTCAAGCAATTCTTCTTTAACATGAAATTTTCTCGACAAATAGCGTACAAATACTGCAAGCTGCGGTTTATCTTGGATGTCAGTGGATTCATCCGATGCTATACTAAAAGCAACCGAAGAAACCAGATCATTTTTCAATGATATTGTAACATTGGCACTGAGGTCTTCAATTCGACATACAATAATTTGCCTTGACAATGCCATCTGAGAAATAAGACGTTGTAACTTTTTGTTGCTTGGGTCCAATATAGATGCAATTAGTAAAATATTTTCTTTAATAATTTCACCATTAGTTTAGGGACGTTTAGATCTGGTAATATTCTATGCTATAACATAGCTAACCACAGCAGTAACATCTGCTTCTTTTCAAAAAGTAGTGAGTGTTGTCATTTGAGACTGTACCGAACTCTTCAATGACTTGATTTTGTGTGAGCGAATCTCTGAATCTGGTTGATATTCGCAGTGGGAGTGCCTGTGGTTGGTGTCATAGTGCCGTTTAAGATTACTGGCCTTAAAATGATTAAGTTTTACAAATTAAACACAAAGGCTTTCTGCTTCTTTCAATAAAAGCAAGCTTTTTTTTCCCACTCCTGGCGAAATCCACGATTTTCATCTTCATATTTTCTTTTCTTAAAAGACGCCATTTTTAGGAAGAAAACAAAATACACGCACTTCCGGTTGATGACGTCACAAGGCCTTGTTTTTTTTTTCCTTTGACAGACGCGATTGTTAGGTGACTTACAGAATGATCGTTTCGGCAAAGAGAAAACAAGATAATTTCTCTAGTTAAATATGACTAAGGTTATTAGTAGTTGGGAAACAATATAAGAGCTACACAAAACCGTTTAAAGAGCCGAATGCAGCTCACGGGCCGTGGTTTGGCTACAATTGACATATATGCAGCTTGGTGCCCGTGGTGTAATGGATATCGTCGCAGGAAATGGACACTGCGACACGAGTTCAAATCCTGGACGAGACTGATTGCATTTCACATAGCACTAATACCCTTGGGAAAGGTATGAATCCAATTAATCTCCCTTCAGCTATGGGTAAATAGTAGAGCAGACTAGGTTCTTAAGTCTTGGTGAGCCAACTAGTCTAAGAGAAGGAAAACTCTGAATTCAAACCTGTTAAACTCCGTTTAAAAATTGACCTTGTGTCATATCCTGCTCGAGCGGAGGGGTTGGTAAATATGATATATATGTAGCATGAAAGTCAGTAATTTTATTACTGACCAGATTCACTATAGTAGTGATAACATTATATTCAGGGGACATGTCTGGTAATAATTACCGAAAAGATTCCTGAGGTTTAACACATAGTTCCTAGCAAAAAATATTATTTCAGAAATTCAGACAGAATATAACAACCAAGAGGATGACAATGGTCTGAGCCATGAAAAGAGGTTTGGTTTGGTTTTATGACATATAAACCATAGCATGTTATTTAATGCCAAATCCATTTTATGCATATAAACAGTTCTATTTGAAACAATTCAGTTTAGCGTAAGTACAGTTTAGTTCTATGTAACCCATTGATCAGATACTACCACTACGCGCCAGAGTGAACCAGTGTGCGATGGAAATGGTAATGAAGGGGTACTTTGCATTCCTCAAAGCTCTAGCATTACTGGGACCGAACCTTCAGATTGTTTAGTGTTACATCCAGGACACTTGTTAGGCGGGGGGGGGGGTCCTACTCCTCTGCAGAGAAGCAGACGGTGTGTTCTGCAAAATGACCAGCCAAATGGCTAGACTTGTGAATTGAGGAAATAAGAATAACTTGTCATCTCAGAAATATAAATAGAAAAACATAACGATTTTTTTTTTATTTTCAGATTCTTTCGTATGTTTGATGTTTCCTCACAAAAGCATTTATTAGTGACTATTCTTTGTCATATATCTATTAATAAAAATTCTATTGTCTCTTATAATTAGCATAGATAGTTTATTTTCTTATCGCCATAAAATACATGATATGGATTAATTTATTATATATTATCCCGTGTTCTGATTGAATTGTTTTAGAAGCTTTCATTTACTTAGCTTCGCTTAGTTTAGTACAAAGACAGAAATCTGGATTATCCAGTGGGAATCAAACCTCAAATGGTTAACTTTGTCTCGCTTATTAAACCATTACATCCTTGTCTTATTGTAGATTGTAGTTCTTGATGAATGAGTTCTTATAAATGTTTAGTTCTTCAAGTACTGCAGTGAAACTTACCTTTAGTTTTTATTCATTTCTCTGCCATAGTGACTCGTTTTCAAATTCCTAGAAAGGAGAGTCATTTCCGGACGTATTGTAGCTAAAATTCGGCATTATGATATCATGTGCCCGTGGTGTAATGGTTATGGTCGTTGGAAATGGTCACGGCGATACGAGTTCAAATCCTGGACGAGACTGATTACATTTCTCATAGGAAAGTTATGAATCCAATTATTCTCCCTTCAGTTATGGGTAAATAGTAGGGCAGACTGAGCTCTTCAGCCTTGGTGAGGCAACTAGTCTAGGGGAAGGAATTCAAACCTGTTAAACTCCGCTTAAAAATTGAACTTGTGTCATATCATGCCCGAGCGGAGGGGTTGGTAAATATGATTATGATATCATTGTGAGCCCAAA
The DNA here is from genome assembly GCA_963585895.1 of Sepioteuthis lessoniana. NCBI lineage: Eukaryota > Metazoa > Mollusca > Cephalopoda > Myopsida > Loliginidae > Sepioteuthis > Sepioteuthis lessoniana. The sequence goes on along the minus strand of OY757928.1, from coordinate 9,126,023 downwards.
TTCCAGTCCTGATATTCCGTTCATTTTCAGACTAATGTTTATGGTTTGATTTTATGGCACATCAACCATTGTAGGTTATTAAATGCCAAATCCATTTTTATACATATAAGCAGTTCTATTTCAAACAATTTAATTTAGCATAAGTACACGGTTTAGTTCTATTTGATCAATAGAGAGGACCCTATCAGGTGCTACAACACCGGAATAGAATGGACCTGCGAGCGGTGGCAATAAAGGAGTACTCCGCGTTCCTTAAAACTCCAACATTACTGGAGCCTCACCATCAGATTGTTTAGTATCATATCCTGAACACACGTTTGGGGGTTTTACCTCTTTCCATAGATGCAGTCAGTGTTTTCTGCAGCCCCGGCCAACTGGGCCAATTTGCACAAGTAGTTGTATCAATACACGAAGTTGAATGAATGACAGTTATTCTATTGAAGGTCAGACTCTAGGGTAGCAGATTACGAGACATTGGAGTATTGAAGTTTGAGGTACAAGAGATTAAACAAAGGATACTTGGGCTATAGGAAGCTAAACTAATGAAGGTTGGAATACTGAAAATCAGGCAACAATGTGTTTTACTTCTCAAAGTCAGTAAATTTTGCATGAATGAAAACTAAAATACTAAATAGAGGACAAATTATTGGTTCATTGGTTGATTTTATTTGCGTATAAACGATCTTGGGTTATTTTATGCTTAACAGTCAGGGAACTGTGTTCATTGTACGTTCATCTTAATATTTTCTTGATACATTTATTTTTTGTACAAGGTCCCATCAAATAGGAATAGTTTTTAAGCAGTTCTATTTGATCCATAAATGGGACACTAACAACTACTCTGGATCAAAGAAGATATGGGGAGTAATGGCAATGAAGGAGTACAGCCCACGCCCGAGAACTCCATAATAGAATCCCCACTCTCAGATAAGGTTTAGTGTCACATCCAGGATATTAAGCTTCTATCAGAGATATACAGCATATTGTAAAATCAGTTGAAAAGGCAGACGGAATGATGAAATCTATACTACATGACGTTGTACTTAAACGGATCACACTTGTCAAGTAAGGACTCAAAAGTTTATGGTTGCAGACGTTAGGCTGCTTCGTAATGCTCAACAGGAAGCTGAAGTATAAGGCTTGTACCTGTATAAATAATTAGATGCATAAAGGAAAAAGTTTCAGTGGCATTTTGTTTTTAATCAGCATTGAAAAGCCTTGATTTATTTCCATCTTTTATGAAATATATAGACATTTTTATTCTTTTAATTCTAACTTTTTGGGTTTTTTCTCTTCCCTGTCATGAGTTTTACTGTAAGCAACAACAACAACAAAAAAACAATAGCAGCTGCAGGCACCTATGGGAATGAGCCATGATTAACCAGGGCTCTTGGGAGCCTGACTGAAACATTCTGTTCTTGACTTGTGTCTACATTGCCAAATGAGAAAAATGGTTTTGCAGCCGATGACAGCTTCATCAAACAGAAAAACCATTCATCATTCTTTTCACACAGTGTTGATATAATTCCAGAATATAGAATTGGTGAATCAGTAATTCAATTGACGAGAGGGCGTCAGATTTAAAATCCAATTTCCAGAGACACAAATTCAGTTGATGTACGTGTGTGTGTGTGTGTGTGTGTGTGTGTGGTTTAAGTACTTCATCTGCTTGCAATCTCTTTGGTGAACAAATATACTAAAAGTGTTAATTACTAAGCTTCTGCTTAGTTTTCTGTTTTTGCTAAGCCCTATTTTTCTTACTGTACAAACTTTTATTAAATGGTCAAATGGTTGACTTCATGATTTCATTGTTAGCTTTTTTATTTACATTCTAAACCCAAGAGACCCTGAATTTCGATACTCTTTCCCTCGTGAGGTAAACCTTGCAAATTTCAAATTTTTGAGAACACCAAAATATTTTAGAAAGTATATTTTCCATGATAGAGCACACTTTATAATATTTTAATTTCAGTGGCATAATTCATCGTCTGAACGTTTTATAATTGATAAGAAACAACGAATTATACTTTTACGATCCTTAATATACGAGGTTCATTCAACAAATAGGGTGGATTTTTCCAAAGTGGTTTCCTCAAGGTGTAATGGTTAAAGCGATGGACTACGGAATCGTAGTAAGCGAGTTCGTTCACTTTGGGACAAATACTCTTGGGAAAGGAATGAACCCTCTTCTCCTCCCAGCTATTGGTTAAATAGTACGACTGCTATTCTTCTAGAAGGATGCCTTTGGTATTAAATAACTCATGAAGGCTGATATGCCATTAAACAAAGAAAACAAACTAAAGGAATTTGCATTAGGAAGTATTGTTCAAAGTAACACTTTTTTCCAGGAAATCAAAAGAGATGAGTTCTTTCATGTCAGAACAGACTGTCAGCATGACCTTCTTTACTGACTACACGTGGAACTCTATTTTACTGGAGAGTTAATGTGTTTCTAATCCATGGACTGTCTTTTTCACAGAAGCAAACCCAAATTTAGCCCAGTTTTATTTATTTATTTATTTATCTATTTATCAAAATATGCTTCTCTGTAAACATTACTCCTTTAGTAAGATTATCATGGTTTGCACTTTCCAGCCAAAATGATTTGATTAAAGACTGTTTGAATAGCCTCAAGACAAATAGCTTTGCTTGATTGAAATAATTTTTGCTATAAATTTCCAAACAATGCAGAGTATACATTTAGAGAAAAAATTCTGAAAAAAAAATTATTTTACTTTTTTTTTCAGAAAAAAACCCTTTTTCATTAAAATGACACTAGTAATATATAATAGGCCCCTTCTCAGTCCAAAAAAATTCGCTTATTTATTGAATGACCTTTGTATGAGACGCAATAAGTAAAACGGAACATATAATAACATATCATTGTTTTATATAAAACTGTTGATTGATTTCTGCAGCTTTCATGAACATCTTAAATCATCACGAACAAATATTTTATCCCGTTTACTCTACGTATAGAACAATGGAACTTGAAGAATTTGTAGATGACATAGACACCACATTTCATTTCTGTCGATTCTTTAGTTGCAAAATAGGAATTAAAATGAAAAAAAAAAAAGAAATACCAAATATATACCTGCAGAAAAAACGGTTACAAGTTTGATCTGCCCGACAGTTTACTAAGAGCTGAAAGGATATATGCCTTTATCCCTAAGGAAAGTGCACTTTGCCTCATCCACTCGGCTAACTGATTTCATTTCTGAGACATCATTAACACATATGATAAAAGAATTGTCTAAAATGTGGAATATCGTTCAAATATATAAAGATTTCCTAAATTATCGTCACGCGGCAAACGAAGGCATGGACAGCTATCGATAAGCTATCAATCATATGGAAGTCAGAACCGACCGATAAAATGAAACGCTGTTTCTTCCAAGCGGCGGTCGTATCGACACTGCTATATGGATGCACTACTTGGACGCTAACAAAACGGCTGGAGAAAAAGCTAGACGGCAATTACACAAGAATGCTGCGAGCAATATTGAACAAGTCCTGGAGGCAACACCTCAAAAAGCACCAACTATACTGCCACCTACCTCCCATCTCGAAAACTATCCAGGTTAGACGAGGGAGACATGCAGGACACTGCTGGAGAAGCAGGGACGAGCTCATAAGTGATGTACTCCCATGGACCCCCACATATGGCCGAGCAAAAGCAGGATGACTACCTCGAACATACATACAGCAGCTCTGTGAGGATACGGGATGTAGCCCTGAAGACCAGCCAGAAGCGATGAACGATAGGGATATCTATGCTGGCGGCACGACATATATGATGATGATGATGACTGTGACAACAGTACCGAAAATAATTTCGTCTAAATTCTTCAAGTTGTCAAAACTTAAGAATTCAGTTCTTTTGTGCAAAGATTTGAAGTAGCAATTTAGTAATATTAGTTTATTTTGTCACTAGGTCTAAAGTATGAAGAACCTAATGAAAGAGCCATCAGGGGTTTTCTAGCCTAACATGCAAACTATAACACTACACGAGGTATCCTTCTCCGTATTTACCAATCCCTCCGCTCGGGCAGGATATCACACAAGGTCAATTTTTAAGCGGAGTTTAACTGGCTTGAATTCAGAGTTTTCCTTCTCCTAGACTTGTTGCCTCACCAAGGGAGAAGAACCTAGCCTGCCCTACTATTTACTCATAGCTGGAGGGAAAATTATTGGATTCATACCTTTCCCGAGAGTATTAGTGCAATGTGAAATGCTATAAGTCTCGTCCAGGATTTGAACTCGTGTCGCCGTGTCCATTTCCTTCGACGATAACCATTACACCACAGGCACCTTATCGTTTACTGGTACTTAGTCCTGGTACTAGGCTAGATGAATGGCCTTTGAGAACTGAATGCTATAAGTCTCGTCCAGGATTTGGACTCGTGTCGCCGTGTCCATTTCCTTCGACGATAACCATTACACCACAGGCACCTTATCGTTTACACAACTTAGTCCTGGTACTAGGCGAGATGAATGGCCTTTGAGAACTGAATTCACTTGTATCATTGGACAACTTGCATAGGAATCTGGATAATTTGTTAACATGGAATTAGCTCGGAATAATTCCAAAACATATGATGAAACCAGTGAGAAGATCATTTACAGACAATGGGATATACACTTGTTGTAATAGTTATTAAAGTAAGAAATTGAGTTCTTGACATGAGCTTAAATCCGTTTTCAGTTCTTTTCTTTAATGGCATATCAACCTTCTTGGGTTGATTAATACCAAAACTATCCTTATAGAAGAATGGTGGTTGTACTATTTAACATATAGCTAGGGAGATAAGGGGTTTCACACCATTCTAAAAGGGCATCCGATAACGTGACTGGAGTTCGAATTTGCTTACTACAATACCGCAGTTCAGAACATTTGCCACTTTGTCACATGGTTTTCCCCAAGTGTTTAAATCCTGCATGAAGCAGTCTGAATTTCACTTTGTGCGAATATCTTTGTGAGAGGAATGAATCCGTATCTGCTCCCTCCAAGAAGGGCAGACTTGTCTCTTTAGATTTGGTATGGGACTCAGTCTAAAAGAAGGAAAAACCCCAGAATTAAAGCGAAAAGTACACTCCTAAAACATTGATACTGGTTCATATATATATAGGCAGCCACAGACAGACCTGTTTTGTTCTATCAGAACTCTTCAGTGTGGCTAGACAGGATAGATTCTCGAAGCTGGGATCGAAACCCGGTTGACTCAAACGCCAATCCAAGACTCTACCACTCAGTCACGAGGAAACTAGCGCAAGCGAGAGAAATTTAAACGCTTATGTATCACATTTGTTTTTAACGGCTACCGAGAGTTCGATTCATATGAAGAGTCTTGCATTACGCTAGTGGCAATCATCTACTTCCCTCATTAGAGAGCTCACCCCTACAGGGGTAGGGGAGCATATATATATATATATATATATATATATATATATATATATATATATATTGTGTCCCCAAAAATTGACATCATTTTAAAAGCAATTATCTTTAAAACTCATTAGTCTATCTCAATGAAATTGAACACTTAAGGTACTGAACATCGTCAGTAGTTAGTTAAGTTTTTGCTATACATGCTGTACCATGTCTCCGGTAACTTTATCCAGCTCGAAAGTGGTTCTCCGCTTGAGTTCATCAATTTTAGCAGGAAGAGGAGGGACATAGACCAGTTCCTTAACATATCCCCATAAAAAGAAATCACATGAGGACAGATCCAGTGACTGTGATGGTCATTTCATCAGAAAACTGACTTCATCTCCACCACGCCCGATCCATCACTCAGGCTGATTTTCTTTGAGGTTAGCCCATACTGTCCTCTTCCATTAAGTATAAAATTTTGACCTGTTTCTCTACATTCAGTGAAAATTCGAGATTATTCCAACAGTAATTGTCAAAATTATAGGGCTGCAAAGTGTCAAATTTTTTGGGACTCCCTGTATATATTAATATGCCAGCTAGCTTAGTTCACTAATCATTAATCTATTGTAGGCATCTCTAAAGTTTTAACGTTGTTTCGATCATAATGAATGAAATAATGTAAAATTCCATCTGTTCTATTTACTGATTATAATTCAGTTGTCTTCAACAAAAATATAACCCATGCCCTGTTCTACCATTGCAAGAAATTTGCATATTAAATCATTTTTCTTTCTTTTCTCTTCTAATTCGAAGAGCAATTTTGAAATGAGAAAAATCATTAAAACATAAAGAATAATGACTGATTTGAAAATGGTGACTGTCAGACAGTGAAATGTAACACTTAGTAATTATTGGCAGGATGACAGTGTCAGTTTTGATAAGATTTTAAATCATATATCTCCACAGGCAGAAATTGAAGGAGGGACAGAGAGTCAACAGATTTCTTCTTTTTATTTTATTTCTATATTTACCTATTTATTTATTTTGCATTTCAAAGAGGATTAGGTTTTCACTGAAGGATTTTCCATGGGAAGTTTAAATTTCTTTGGCTTTACTCATTTATAATGTTTTTTTTCCTTTGCTATTGCCATAGTTACAATGGAGATTAATTTTATCATTATCTCTTTACTCCCAAATCTTATAAGTGGTTTTTGCCAGAGGTGAACATGTAGCGTCATATTTAGTAAAGCGAAACAGGCAGACCCTTGCTAGTGAGTTCTATTTTCACACGAGGTCTTATTCAAAACTAAATTTAGTAAATTATTACTTTAAATCATTACTCAAAAGAACGGTTTTGGTTGGTCTCTTTGTTTGAAGGCATATCAGCTTCCGTGGGTTATTCAATGCCAAAGCCAACAGTTGTGCTACTATTTAACCGATAGCTTGAAGTTGAACGGAACTCATAATTTTCCTGGGGGTATTATTTAAAAAGTAAACGTAATAGTATAATATATAGTGAAATATGGGGGTGGTGTCCCCGTGGTGTAATGGTTAAAGCAATAGACTGCGGAATCGTAGAAAGCGAGTTCGAACTCCAGTCGCGCTATTACGTTCACTTTCGGGCAAATGCCCTTGGGAAACGTATGAACACCCTAATCCTCCCAGCTATGGGTTAAATAGTACTACTACTGTTCTTCTAGGAGAATAACTTTGGCATTAAATAACCTAGAAAGGTTGATATGCCATTAAACAAAGAAACCAAACTAATCAATTGAAATATGAATATGCTTAACATTCAACTTTTTGGACACATTCTTGGAACGGCGACTCGAGTTCAAATCTTGAACGAGGCTGTTTGCAATTCAAAATACCGCCAATAACCTTGGGAAAAGTATCAATTCAACTTTTCTTTGTCTAGCTATGGGTAAATAGTAAGTCAGACTGTGTTCTTTAATCTTAGTATGGGTATTGGTCGAGAAAAAGGAAAACTCTTTCCACACTAAATTGGCTCTTTTCTTGTCAGTGTTGTTGTTGATTTGTTGTTTTGGTTGTCGGATAATTATTGGGTTGTTGTTGGTTTGTTGTTCGTTGTTGGGTTGCTGAGTTAGTTGGACTGGTTGTTGGTTGTTGTTGTTGGGTTGGGTAATTATTGTTAATGCCTTTGAGAAAGGCAAAAATCTATCTCTTTTCTTTCCAGTTATGGGGAATTAGTAAGTTAGACTAGGCTTGTTAGCCTTTGTATCAGCTGGAATATACGAGGATCAATTAATAAGTTTCCAGACTTTTTTCGTATGAGCTCTTTGGTACTTATGCATCTATGTCACCGCAAAAAAGCCGAATTTTCCCGAGCGTTTCCGGAAAGAATCGGAATATGCCGAAACGCCTAGCTAATCAAATTTAAGATAAAATAATTCAAAAAATTTGTTTACTAAGTTACAAACAAGTGTAAACATGAATTTATCGCATCTAAGTGAAAGTCTACAATGTGCAGAAATGGTGATCCAATTCTGCCAAGAAAAAAACCTTATTGGTAAAATTAAAAGTTGCCGGACATGTGAGCATCCTTGCCACCTAAAAAAAATGAGGAAAAGTTATACCTGGAGATGCTGTAACACCAAATGCAGGACCTGGATTATTATTAAATTGTTAGGTGAAAGTATAGAATAGTTACAAAACACCCCTTCCCCGTGGTAAGAATGGATTTTTAAATTATCACGTTATTACTTCTGCACGGTACAATAAGTGCTTAGATACGAAAAAAATATATAAAAAGACAAAAAATGATACACAACCACCCCATAGATGAAATAAAAAATCGAACTATTTTTTTATATTGAAAATTACCATACATTGACTGTTGATTTATTCTTTTTCTCCTGAAAAGGTTGGTAACATAATCCATTAAAAATTGTCTTTTCCTCTTTCTTTTTTTTATGGTCTTCATGCGTTTTGTCAACAAATTGGTTGATTTATTTTATCGTCTGCTTGGTTAAATTTCGTTCCGGAATATTCCGATTCTTTCCGTTATCGGCCCGGAAACCCTCGGGAAATTTCGGCTTTTTTGCGGTAACATAGATGCATAAGTACCGGCACTTTTAACGATAGTACACACATGAAACTCTAGTTCCCTTTGAAGTAATCTCCTCCTGCTGCAATGCACTTGTTGTACCGTTCCAACAACTTCTGGAAGGCCCCATGGAAGTCATCTTGTGTGAGTGTATCAATGACCTTCGTCACAGCTTCCTTCATCTCCTCAATTGTCTCATAACGACAGCCTCTGAGCTTCAGGAATAAGTAAAAGTCACAGGGAGCAAGGTCTGGACTATAGGAATGGTGAGGATCAGTCGTCATCCCTCACAGACTCCCTGCCTTCCTTGAATCTCATATGCCACTTAAAAACTGATGCTCGATTCATGCAAGATGGTCGAAAAGTAGTCTGAAGTATTCCATACGTTTCTGTGGCATTTTTTCCAAGTTTAAAACAGAATTATATTGCATATCGTTCTTCTAAAGTGTCAGATTGCATTTTTGAAATTCCCCAGCTGTGACCATCAGGCTTTAGTAGGGTGTATTCTAATTGCTGCTGTAGCTGTTCATTTGCACTTGAAATCATAAAAATTGGTCAGTCATGTCATAAGATGTATAGCAATAACATACTGAAATTTCAAGAGTCTATGACAATTTTAGATGCCTATACAAAAAGAGTCTGGAAACTTATTGAAGGCACCACGTATGTTATTCTTTTTTCTAATTTTAATTCATATTAAGCAAATAAAGAACGTACTGAAATATATTAGATCTACAAACTCAATTCAAGTTTTATTTTTCTGTACGTAGTGTAAAATGTTTAAAATATTATTTATATTGGTTTTAAACACAGTAAAAGGTGTAAATTGCTATACTTAAGCAATAGAAAACAAGCAATCTAGTTTTATATGAAATAAAGATATGTTATTACGAGGGCTATTTTACTTACTGTATCTTATAATATATATTTTGCATTATTATTGTCTTCTTCCAATACTGGTATTTTAATTTACAATCTGTTTAGGTTACAAACTACAAAAGTCAAGTCAATAGATCTAATTAAAAAGGCTTCACACTAAAAATGGAAATGAAATCCCACAGAAACTAAATTACATATGCAGATTACGCAGATGATTTAGTGCTTCTTGCTTAATACACCTGCTCCAGCCGAATCTCTGCGCTACAGCCTGGAACATGCAGTGTGAGGCATTGTTCTCAAAGTAAACTCAGATAAAACAAAGTTCATGCGTTTTAGACAAGATGATATCTCCTCATCAAATAGCAAGCTTCTGAAATAAGTAGATTAAGTCATCTCAATGGCAATATTTCATCTACTGAAAGCGTCGTCAACATGCTCATCAGTAAAACATTGACCACTATTGGCAGGTTATCGATCATAATGAAATCTGATCTCTCTGATAAAATAAAACAGGAATTTTCCGACGTGTCAGTACTACTGTATTGTTGCACCTCTTAGACTTGAATAAAACGCCTGAAGAAAAGGTTATACGGGAACTACATAAGAATACTGCACTGCTGCGTGTGGTTTGGAACTAATATTGGAAGCAGCTCCCAAGTAAGGCAAGCAAGACATTCCGGGGACAGCTGAAGAAGTAAGAATGAACTCATTAGCGATATTATCCTATGAACACCTACATATTAACACGCCAGTGTTGGCCGACAAGCAAAGGCTGACGTTTATCAGCTTTATGTGGAAACTGAGTGCCATCAGACGACTTAACAACTGTGATGGATGATAGGTATGGATGGTGAGGGAGAGCCAATGGAATCCATATTGTCGGCGGTCTATGATGATGATATTGATAATGATTGGTATCTAATCTGCGGCTGCTGCAATCGTGTCTGCCTATACGGCATTGGGAAAGATATGAATCCAATAATTCTCCCTCCAGATATCGGTAAATAGTAGGGCAGACTGGGTTCTTCAGCCTTGGTGAGGCAACTAGCCTAGGAGAAGGAAAACTGAATTCAAACCTGTTAAACTCCGCTTAAAAATAGATCTTGTGTCATATCCTGCCCGATCGGAGGGGTTTGGTAAATATGTAAACGGCTTGACCTTATCAGAAACGAACATACCTGCAGTTAGCGTAGATCAGATCCTTCTTGATCTTCGTTTCACGAAGCCAAGCCATGATGATGAGATATACCAATATATTGTCCGCGTTGAAACAGAAGCAAATATTGTTTACAGTGGCATTATTTACCAAATCTCTTCGTCACCGACGAATTTTTTACAGAAGTCCTGTAGCATCAAGTCTTCAGAAAGACAAACATTATTTTAAAGAAATCTTTCTATATTTAGCAAATATTCGTAGATAAAAGAAGGAGTTTTATTGCAAGAGAGATACAATAAGATAGACAAGGAACATTGAGGCACGATACTAATCTCCGAAGCAAGGACAGGTATGATGCCGTGCTTACTGTATATATAGTCACTCATCATGAATGAAAGGGAGTGTTGAATATTCCATTACAGCCCCCGCCCCCCGAGCTAATTTTTCCATGAAAACTTTGCTCAAAACCTCTTTTTTGAGGGGTCGAGACATAGTCGTGTGATTTTTTTCTTCCTGATACTTTCCTGTCTTTTTGTGCTGGTTGGATTTGTGGTATCTGTAGCTTTTGGAGAACAGGTACTTCCGGCACTGATAGAGTAGGAATACTTCCATCGGTTCTGGTCGAGATATGGAAACTGGTATTTCGCATGCGTCATTTATTACCTCCACTAGAAATTCTTCTCTATCTTTTTGCGTGACATCTTTAATATATCTCGGCCTTTACTGATTTACGTTTCTCTTACATTCGACTCTTCTCCCTTTTTGTGATAATTCCTAAGTTGGTTGGTTGGGTTTTATGGCATATCAACCTTGGTAGGTTATTTAACGCCAAATCCATTTTTATGTAAATAATCTATTCTATTTAAAACAATTCCCTTTAGCATGAGTACACATTTTAATTGTCAAAAATATTTCTATTTCAAACTATTCAAGCAGTTATATATAACAATTCAGTTTAGTGTAAGTGCAGTTTCAATGTTAAAACAGTTCAATTTCAAACAATTCAGTTTAGTATAAGTACGCAGTTTAAATGTGAGTACAGTTTAATCGTGAAAAACATCACTATTTCTAGCTATTCAGTTTAGTCAAGCAGATCTAATTCAGATAATTCAGTTTACTATAAGTACAGATTTTGTTTACACACAGTTACTTGTCAAAATAGTTCTTTGTTAAACAATTCAGTTTAGTGTAAATACAGTTCCAATGCCAAAAACAGTTCTATTTCAAATAGTTCAGTTTAGCATAAGCATGCGTTTAAATGTAAGTACGGTTTAATTGCCATTAGTTCTATTTAACCCATAGATAGAGCCCTATCAGGTGCTACCACGCCGGGCCAGAGTGGACTTGGGAGCAATGGCAATGAAGGGCTGCTCCGTATTCTCTAAAGCCTCAACATTACTGGGACCTAACCATCAGACTGTTTAGTGTCATATCCAGGACACCCATTGCTCTTACCCCACTGCAGAGGTGCAGTCAGTGTATTCTACAGCCCCAGCCGACTGGGCAAAGTGATAATTCCGTCTTCCCAAAAGCTTTTTCCACCTCTATAATTTCTGAACTAAACTCTGTCTCTTGGTTTGTAAAATTTTGTCGCAAAGTTTTCTTTTACAAGTTTTTTCGTTGGACAAGGCAACAGCCTGTCGAAAACTGACCGAATTTTTCTTGCGAATGTCAGTTCGGCAGGTGAAAGGCCTGAATTTGTATTCGGATTTGGCGTAATTCTGTAAACCGCTAAAAATTATGTATACTCCCCACATCAGTGTCCATGCCTTAATTCTTTCTTGGCGCTCTTTTAAAAGTGTCCAAGAATCTCTCCGCTTACCCATTTAATCTAGGATGGTAAACAGAGGTCCTAATGTGGTCTATGGACAAAGATGTACAGAAATCTTTTAATTATTTACCGGTAAATAGCGTCCCGTTGTCGCTAAACAATGTTTTTGGCGTGCCGAAACGACTGAAAACCACGTTTAATACATTGACAGTATTTGTGAATGTCTACACTTAAATATTTCTGGCCACTTGGAGAAACTATCAACAAATTTAAGGTAATAATGACCATTTAGAAGTTGTTGTCCACGGAACATCCGTTTTAGGCCATGGCTAATTTTTTTTATTGGTGGTGCTTTTGCCGCAAGTTGACAACCTCTACATTCTTTTTTTCAATGTACTGGTCCATCCTAGATAAGTATGTACCGCAACGTGTTAATGACTTCATTCTTGTCATGCTTGGATGACCCATGAGGAATTCTCTCAGGATTTTCTTTTGCAGTGTATAAGGCATTACCACTATATCTGTATATAGCAGTATTTGCTCACAGATTGAATAAGTTCATACACTTGATCCTTTTTTCTGTCTTTCAATCAGTCATACCTGTTTCTTGATTTTTTTTAATGAATTCGTCTTTCTCAGCTGCTTTTTTATATCTTCTAGAGTCACACGCGACTCCTTAATCATATTGTATAACAATACAGATAATTCTTTTTCATCCCTTAAGGCAACTATCATCCGATCTTCTAACGACTCTGAAAATTTTGGGATCAATCTTGACAAACCATCAGCGTGTCCTAGTTTTTCTGATAGGAATTCCATCTTAAAGTTGTAGTTCAACAAGATTATTCCCCAGCGCTGTAACCTGTTGGCAGTGTGCGTGGATATACCCTTTTTCAAACCAAAAATTGTTTACAACGGTCTAAGATTCGTCTGTATCATAAATTTCCACACATGTATGAACCTGTGGAATTTCTTAATCGCGTATATCATAACCAAGTTTTATTTCGCAATCTGGCTATAATTTCTTTCTTCAGGAAGTAGAGTTCTGGACGCATGATCAATAGGCTTTGTAGTCCCATCTTAAAACTTGTGAAGAATTACTGCTCCGGTCCCATAATTTCTAGTGTCAGATGTTACAGTTATCTCTTTTTTAAGGTCAAATTGGGCTAACGACAAATCTGCTAACAGCTTTTTATTTCCTGGAAAGCGGCTTGGCATTCTTTCGACCAAATCCATTTTCTACCCTTTTTCAATAAATCATTCAATGGCGCTCTAAGATCATACATTTTGGGAATGTTGATATAATGATTGTTGGCTAAGCCTCAAAACGCCCGAAGATTATTAACGTTGTTTAATGATAACATATTTTTAATAGCTTCGGCGCTTTCTGGGTCAGGTCTTTTACCATTCTTGTCAATTATTTGCTCTAAACATGTTATCTGCTTCATGAATAACTCGCATTTCTCTGAAACTAGCTTGAAGCCATATTCGTCCATCTTCTGAAACACTGCCTTGATATGTTTTCTGTGCTGTTCGTTGTTTTCACTCCTTAACAGGATGCTATCTACATTCGCTGTGGCAAATTCAAGTCCAGCTAACATAGTTTCCATTATTTGTTGGAACAAACTGGGTGCAACCTTTAGTCCAAAAGGAAGACGATTTAGTTTGAAAAGTCATTTATGCTTAATAATCGCAAATAACTTACAGCACTCTTTGTCTACTTTCTTTTGACAGATCTATCTTAGATAACACCTTGTTACCAAATAGCTTCCGGTGAGGGTAATGGGTATGTATGGTCTTTAAGACAGTCATTCACTCCGGTTGAAAAGTCTGCACATACTCGGATCTTTTTGTTCTTTTTCTTTGTATACACTGTATGTGCTGCTCAATCTGAGAAGTCAACCTTAGAGATTAACCCTACTTTCTCTAAACGTCCCAGTTCTTGGTTTACTGCATCCAAAGCCAAGAATGATACATTCCTTTGCGCTTTGAATACTGGTTTTATGTTGTCAAAACGTTTTAATCTGACTTTGGTTTTAGTACATTGTCCGAGACCTTCATAAAACACGCGTGGAAATTCGTTTTTCAACTCTGAAATAAAATTTTCTGTTTTTTCAGATTTTTCCATTACTGCCCAGTCCAATTTTTTGCAAAATGAATTTACGGGCAATTCCTATAAATCAAAAAGCACGGTACAATCTGTACCAAATAGATTCAACGTACCTGGAAGAACATAAAATTTTGATTTGAAATTTCTCTTCATAAATGATTCATACAGAATTTAGATTTCCAAACTTCAAAAGAAAAATCCATTTGAAATTACTCGCCTAATGAAAATCATTGAATATTACAAATAAAATTTGTTGGTAATTCCTCAAGCTGTTTTTGTCCGTATTATTAATTCTATGCAAAAACGCTATGTGATTGTTGTTGAAACTACATTCTAGCATGTTACGCTTTGGTAAATTCAACCGGTTGTTCGTTTTTTTAAAGACAAAACGACAATATATCCACGAGAAGAAAAAATTAAACTCGTAAAAGATACCTCGTTATCCGATTGTATGCAAAAGAAAAAAAAAAAGCTTTAAGTTTTTAAAAAAATAAAAACCACGATTGTTTTTAGCCGAAAACAATAGAATAGAACAAAAGACTTAGTTGTCTAAATTTCTGTGACGAAGCTTGATGATTTTTATCATAAAGGGTTTTCGAATTATTGTCTCCATCTATATTGTTATTTCCTGCAGGACACACTGCGTAACGGTAATAGGAGTTGGTTCTAGGAGACAATCATATGGAGGTTGCAGGTTCAATCCTGACTGCAGGCTGCGAATAACAATACAGGAATACTTAACACTTGTACCCGGTTATGGCTAACGGGATCAGAACAGGCGACCCCACTGGATTCAGTAAAGGACGTAGTTCGAAGTTCCGTGTAAATTCCCGAGTTCACAAACACCTGAAGAAGGCCGGGGGACATATCGGCCGAAACGTTGTGGCAATAGCTATAAAGATGAAGACAATAGTCCGAAAACCCTTAATGATAAAAACAAAAGACTTTTTCTCAAACACTGTTCACGCGAGAATACTTTTTATTTAGGAAAGTCAAAATTTATCGTAATGTTGTGAATCAAGTTTAAATCCCGTGACGAGTCAAGCAACACACGATTTTGTCTTTTCTTTCAGCTAACAAAAAATAAAGAAGAATTGATTCTTACCGACGTTATTCTTTTCCAATGAAAAATGCTTCTCGCTGTTTCCAAAAATAGTTCTTCGTGTGGTCATAGTAGTGAGTGTTACTCACAAAGACTGAAATCTTTTCTGTTGTGTGCTTTCCTTGAGTATTTTCAAGGTGGGTCTTGTTCAATCCGTAATTACTACTGTTTTACCTTTTACGAACAGGGTTGGAGTCTTTCTTGCAGCGAGTTTTAATCGAATCATCCGTCTCCACTGTTGTACCCTTAAAAAGGATACAATCAGGCAAGATGGTACTTGGGTGGAAAGGAACCATCAACACGTTCGTAGAATGGAGAAAGGGTTTTATTGCAAGAGAGATACAATAACGCAGACAAGAAATAGTGAGGCACACAACTAATCCCCGAAGCAAGGACAGGTCTGATGCCGTGCGCGCTGTAAGTATAGTCAGTCCACATGACTGAGAGGGGGTGTGGTATATTCCATTACAATACTAGCTAAATCCTTGTTGCGGTAAGATATAACTATTCATACGGAATTTAGATTTCCAAACTTCAAAAGAAAAATCCATTAGAAATTACTAGCCAAATGAAAATAATTGAATATTACAAGTGAGGTTTGTTGGTAATTCCTCAAGCTGTTTTTTTCCGTATTATTAATTCTATGCAAAAATCCTATGTAATTATTTAATATGTAAATAATTGCATAGTATTTTTACAGATATTAATAGTACGGATGAGAACATAAATGTTTAAAAGATTTTCTAAAAAAAAACAACGAAAGAACAAAATTAAGTTGTATATATTATCGGCTTTGCAATCTGTGGTCGCTGGTTCGATCTCCAGTGGAGGAGATCTCGATATACATTGCTAATGAGACCTAATAAAGTCGAAACAGCTGTCCAGTGTTTTCGTACGTCGTGCGTAAGTGTTCGCCTGATTTCTGGTCATAGTAAGTCAATTCACAAAATTAAGTTGACTTGAAAATGTAAAAATCTTTTTTCGGCAATATGTATTAAGATTTTAAGGTAATATTGTAGGGAGAGTTCCCGTGGCTTAACGGTTAAAATGTTGGACCGCGTCCTCAAAATAAGTGGGTTCGAACTTCAGTCACGCTTTTACGTTTACTTTCCGAGTGATACACGAGGAAAAGGCATGAAACCTCTAACCTCCCCCAGTTATGGGTTCAACAGTATCACTGCTGTTCTTCTTTGGCATTAAATAAACCCATAAAGGTTGACATGTCATTAAACAAAGAAACGCAATCAAACCAAATCAAACAAAATATTGTAAATATTTCCCAAATACTCAACAGACATGGGTTTAAAAAGACATGCTGGATACTAATGGGGAAGTAAGGAGTCCTAAACATGGGCACTCCAGCAAATACCTGCATCAGCTCTGTGCAGACGCCAGATGCTACTCGGAACGATGAACAATAGGGAAAGATTGCACGAGAGAGTCAAGTAATCACATGCTATATGCACGACTTGATGATTACATATATACATATACAGAGAGATAGTGGGGATAGACCAGGATAGATAAATATGTATTATAACAAGGCCAATTTATAAGCGGAATTTATCAGATTTAAATCTAGAGTTTTTCTTCTCCTAAATTGGTTGCCATTCCAAGCTTAAAGGGTCTTGTCTACCCTACTATTTATCTAGAAGTGGAGAGAGTTGGATTCATACTTTCCCAAGGCTAAATGCACAAAGCAAAATGCAAATAACCTGATCAAAGATTTAAATTCGAGTTACATGTCCATGTCCGACGATGATAACCTCTTTATCACAATATATATATATATATATATATATATATATATATATATATATATATATATCCTTACTTCATCAAAATTCACCCAAAAGTCTTGGAGGTGATTTATATTGCCATAAATCGCCCCACTCTGTGCAGACAATTAAGCACTCATATTTTGAATATCTTTGGGGAACTGTTGGAGACTGGGGTGACATGATTTTTTCCCCACCTCGTCTCCTTAACCCTATTTACTAAATTCAAACCCCGTTTTTAGAAGATTTTCCGGTGACTAGTTTGACTAGTGCCGGACGAAAGGGCCTTCGCTATTTTATTATTTTAGAATAGTTCCCCCTGTTTGTTTACCAATGATTTTATTTATCCCTTTATATAAATTCACATGTACCAAAAATATAATTATATATATATATATGGATGATGGTTAAAATGTCCTTAGGCTGCCCAAGATACTCTCATAGAATTTAACCCAACGAGGTTTATTTTTCAAGATAGTCTCACTTGTTAACCGCAGACTTTTTTCCGTCAGAGTTAGTGTGCTTGCATCCCATTGGTCAAAAAAAGTCATCACCAGCAGATAGGATGTCATCATGTGACCTTTCCCATTAACTTTTCTGCCGACCCTTTATATATATATATATATATATATATACGTTTGTTTTTCGTTTGGTTTGGTTTGGCTAAATGGCATACCAACCATTGTTGTTTATTTAATACCGAATCCATTTTTAAACATATAAACAGTTCTAGTTCAAAGAATTCAGTTTAGCATAAGTACACAGTTCAACTGTCAAAACAGTTCTATTTCAAACAATTTAGTTTAGTATAAGTACAGTTTCTTCCTAGCAGCGGTCGTGTCGATACTGCTATATGGATGCACTACCTAGACGCTAACAAAATGAATGGAGAAAAAGCTTGACGGCAACAACATAAGAATGCTGCGAGCAATATTGAACAAGATATAGAGGCAGCGCACCACAAAACTGAAGCTGTACGGCCACCTACCACCCATCACGAAAACAATCAAAGTTAGACGAACCAGGCATGTGGGACACTGCTGGAGAAGTAGGGACGAGCTCATAAGGGATATACTCCTGTGGACCACTTCACATGGACGAGCAAAGGCAGGACGACCAGCTAGAACCTACATCCAGCAGCTCTTTGCCGATACAGGATGTAACCCTGAAGACCTGCTGGAAGCAATGGACGAGAAGGAGGGGTGGCAAGAGAGGGTCAGGGATATTCGTGTTAATTGCATGACGTGATGATGATGATGATGAGTACAGTTTAAATGTTAAAACAGTTCTATTTGAACCATTTCACTCAGTGTATTCTGCAGCACTAGCCAACTGAGCCAATGTACATACGTGTGTGTGTGTGTGTGAGAGAGAGAGAGAGAGAGAGAGAGAGAGAGAGAATATTGTGACGAGGAAATATGACACCCTAAAACATTTGCAGAGTTGTGGGGGGAGGAAGCCGGTGACCGAGCATGGTAGCGAGCAAGAATTTAGAGGACGACAGCAGTAAGCAGGATAATGGAAAGAAAAGCCGTCTCTCCTCCCACCCTCTCTATCATTAAAAGATGATGTTGGCGTAGGAGGGCCTCACTCTCTATTAGCCATGTGTGTGTCAGCGGAGAGGCGGAACCTTCGACCATGATTGGTACCGAGGAAGAGCCCGCCAAAAAATTTTCTAACTACGGAAAATAAGTTAGTTGCCGTTCATTCATCACCGGGTGAGACGCATAAAGAGTTGCCATGTAGTCGAAAGGTGAAAACACACGAGCAGTTGCCTTTTGTTCGTTGAAAATGAAGACATAATTTGGGATAAGGAAGAAACCCTAATTCCAAAATGATGCCGCGCAGAAAACCTTGAGAGAAAAGAAAGGACATATCTTTTGAATGAACCAACACTCCGTGGTATGGTAAGCCTCGTTAAACGAATGTCCAAAGGAAAGATTTGTCCACGAGGAAAGAGACAATTATTAATCTTGGTCTTATCCGAAATAAGACGTATATCCTTCAACCAAAATGTTATGGAAACCCAAAAAACGTAAGAAAAAAAAAGAAGAGAATAAATTCCACAAAACTCCTAGTAAGTGAACTTGCAATTTATGTTTATTCAACTTTATCCTACCGTATTCATACTGAAATGATAAAGTTGAAATTTGGAGCCCGTGCTCTGCCATTATATCTCATAGTCTGAAGGAAAGCGGACCGTGTCTACGATTCTCGAACTACATTCTCGCCTTCCACCATTTATAGATATATTATGGCTGACTCGTCCGAGGATAAAGATATTTAAAAGGGGCTTAGTCCAGGATATGGATATTTTAGTGGAGGCTCCTTCCGAGATACAGAAAGATTTTCTCGCTCCTGACTTTTACTTGAATTTTTTTTGTCTTTGTTTCTTTCTTTTATTCAATAAAATAACATTGTTATTAATCTTGTTAACCCAAACACGGCAGTTCAGAGTCCTTCTTTTATGATAAAGAATTGTATTTGTCGAAGACCTTGTATTTGAGGGGAAAGCTACCAGTTAGCTATGGTAAATTTTAATTAATCACCTAAAACTCGCCTAGTGGCTTAAAAATGTGGTCCGCTCGGTAGTTGATGATATATGTGACACTAAATAGTGTTCAGCAGACCACAGCCAACGTCTGTGCCCTTCGTTAACTGATATACTTGGCGGGAACGAACAGCACCCTGTAAGCCCGCTGGGCACATGGCGGCGTAACAATATACATAGGTGTACACACACACACACACACACACACACACACACACACGCACACACACTCTAAGTATGTACTTGTCTCTCTCTATATATATGTATATATATATAATTCAGCAGAGGCTTAAAGATTGTCAGGGACAATTTTCTCTTAAAGGACATTCACCGACACAAATTCTTGAATCAAAATGAATCCCACCCCCATCAAAACAATCTTCGCAATAAAAACTTGAAATAAGGACAATCCTAGCCATTATTAATCTCCTGAGGAAGACTTAAAGTCTGAAACACGTGTAGAGCAATTGATAAATAATAAAAACTTAAAATACCAGTCAGATTTGCGGACTTATTCATTTTAGAATATTTATTTTTCTTTCGTTGAACCAACATATATATATGTATAAATACATACATATATATATATATATATATATATATATATATATATATATATATTGTCATCCACAGACAGACCTGTTTCGTTCTATCAGAACTCTTCTGTGTGGCAAGACAGGCTAGATTCCCGAAGCTGGGATCGAAACCTGGTTTACTCAAGGAAGAATACATCCTTTTAGACACTGCAATAATAAGATAATAAGAATACTCATCTGAATTACTCATAGAATAAGGGTAATGACTGCTCTCAGAATGTTAGAAAGGGAAGAAAGCCAGAAACTGACTAATTGAAACAATGTGAAACTAACGATGAAAATACAGATTTGAATTAATCATACATTAACGACTCTTAATGATAAAAAAATGAAACTAAAATCAAATTCATTTTACTGAAAATAAATCGTTTGATTAAAATAAAAAAGTCTTTTTTTTCTCTCTCTTAAATCCTATTTTATATAACAAGATTATTGTCTTTCTATCCGCTCAATATCATTTCTTTTTCTTTTACTCATTGCCTATTTGTGTCGTAAATGATTAATTCAACATCTTACATCATATGAAATATTATTATTATTATTATTATTATACAACTAGAATGGATGTTTTACTAGCTAAATCTGAGATTTTGAAACCAAATAGCTATTTCTAGAAACAACCAGCCAACAGACCCAAAATTTGTGCTTTGTGGGAGAAGGGTTTAGCAATAACATCCATAACAGTCATTCTGACTTTTTCCAACCACTACTTGTTGTGTACACTATCCAGATACCCCAGTGTCAAAACAGATTACCCATTACCACTCTTTCTTCAAGAAATCTGAGTCAAAGGAGAATGTAATGCAACCACATTTTGGTCCTGACGCAAGTCTAATGCAATTTTATAATGGGGAAGAATGGCTGCCAACTGCGGTAATCAACCCGTGCAATGTCAGTACATATAAAATGTTCTATCAGGTCTGACCAGATGGGTGTGCTTAGCAAACCTGACATTACGTTAAAAGAATGTTGGTGATGACGATGAAGATGATGATGATACTTGTTGTGGAAATGACTGAATCTGATTTGAAAGGCCCCTCTCTATTCGGATGTAGAGTTACAAAATCAAATTCCGCCAGTCCTTTTGAGACATCAACGTCTGCTTGAAATGAACAAAATATCGGCAAAAGTAACAGTCCCACTAATTCTATGGAATGGTCATGACTATTTGATTCTAAACTGGAAAATTACTAACAGGGTCACAGACTGCCACCGAAATTGTAATGACTATATTTCTTTACCCGATACTATTTTTCCTTTTTTTTTTTCTTGTTTTGTTTTGTTTACACCTAGTTCAACTTTGGAACTTATTAGGTTTGGTTTGGTTTGGTTTCTTTGTTTAATGGCATATCAACCTTTGCAGGTTATTTAATGCCGAAGATATTCTCTTTGAAGAACAGTAGTGGTACTATTTAACCCATAGCTGGGAGGATAATCGGGTTCATACCTTTCCCCAAGGGTATTTGTCCGAAAGTGAACGTAATAGCGTGACTTGAGTACGAACTCGCTTACTACGATTCCGCAGTCCATCACTTTAACCATTTAACCACGAGAATACCCCCTTTGAACTTATTTGGATTTTCAAATGTATTTCAGTTTTTAAAGACCCCCAAATATTACTTTGTGCACACATTAAAAGACTTCCTCTGACTCCCTCATGTCTTGTTATAATGGAAATCATATGCTTATTTGTCTATAACCAAAATTATATAACTACTAACGTTACATTTCTCTTTCTACATTTATGTCACATTTTCCATAATTTTATTTCTATTTGAATCCCAATTATTAAGAAAAGTTTTATATAATTAATATAGTTCTTCATACGAATTGAGCACTCTGGTATCCGCTAAGGTATAGAAGGTAAACAAACGAAGGCTGCTCCATTATGCCTGATAATTCCCTAGCTGACGTGGTACATTTGTTGGGTGAGCAATCTCATACTAAGTCTAACGTAAAGTTGGGCGGGTTTTGATCCGAGCTTCAAGCGTCCTACGTGTCTAGCCACACTGAAGAGTTGTGATACAACTAAACAGTCTGTCTGTGGATGATAATATATATATATATATATATATATATATATTTGTCGCTGCCTCCCACCTAGACAGGACTTGACACAAGGCGAAAGACAAGAAATCGACTTATAGTGGGGGCTAAGGGAGGGGAAGATCGAGCCGAAGCCGAGATTTGAGCCCTGCCGGTCAATGCTGGTCATCGGCTCATTTAGTGCAGTGTGAGCCTGATGAGCCTGGCTGGACATAGAATCACTCGATATATAATGTGAGTCTACCATGCTAACCAGTTGCAGTCCCGAAGTGAAAGAAGTCAGACATATATTCTCTAAACTAAAACAAGAATTCCAGTCTCGAATTTCACAATGATAAACAAGTTTTATCCTCAAATGAATTCACAGCTGACGAACAAGTAATCAATTAAAAAGAGTTGTTAAAACATTTACCAGTACAAAAACTTTTGCCCGCGTCCAAAACTAATACAGAGAAAGACAATGTCTGTTTAAACTCAACCTCATCCAATTTATTTTTATATTTGTTTATTTCATTTATAATTCATTTCAACATTAATTTTTTTTATTACTGCACCTAGAAAACTCACCTGCAACTATATTAAGCTTCATCTCCGTAGAAATTTAATATGGATAATTTGATAAAATTCATTCTGTCCTTCTAAAAAAGGTGAACCCATATGTTTTTGTATAGTTATTTACAGAATAGTTTGGGGTTTTTTTTGGAGGGGGTTGGTTGGCTGGTTTCTTTGTTTAATGTCATATCAACATTAGTGGGTTATTTAATGTCAAAGCCATCATAGTAGAAGAACAGTAGTGATACTATTTAAAAAATAGTTTTGGAGATAAGGAGGTTCATACTGTTGCCAAGAGTATTTGTCCAAAAGTGAAAATAGTAGTGCAGCCGGAGTTCGAACTCACTTACTATATTGTTACAGTCAAGAACTTTAGACACTACTCTGCAGAGACTTCCCCTACAAAACAAATCTATCATCATCATCATCATTGCCCGTGGTGTAGTCGTTATCGCCGTAGGAAATGAACACGGCGATACGAGTTCAAATCCTGGACGATACTGATTGCATTTCACATAACACTAATACCCTTGGGAAAGGTATGAGTCCAATTATTCTCCCTCCAGCTATGGGTAAATAGTAGGACAGACTAGGTTCTTCAGCCTTGGTTAGGCAACTAGTCTAGGAGAAGGAAAACTCTGAATTAAAACCTGTTAAACTCCGCTTAAAAATGACCTTGTGTCATATCCTGCCCGAGCGAAGGGGTTGGTAAATAGTATCATCATCATCATGTCATGCCGCAGGCACGGATATCCCAGACCCTCTCTCACCACTTCTTGCTATCGTTCATCGCCTCTGGCAGGTTTTCAGGGCTACATCCCGTATCCTCACATAGCTGCTGTATGTATGTTCGAGCTGGTCGTCCTACTTTTGCCCGGCCATATGTGGGGGTCCATAGGAGTACATCACTTATGAGCTCGAAATATATAAATCTATTATAACTTGGCAAATTTTGCTCTATCAAAACCCTAGATTTTTCTTCACAAAATGTGATTATACGATGAAAATCCATTATTACAAGATGCAGTTAAACTCCATTTTAATAGTCTTGGGGTTTAACAAATTCTTTATTTTTCTTTTTTCTTTCTTTTTTTTTTTTTTTTTTTTTTTTTTGTAAACTTAAAATTCCGTGAAGGTTCCCTAGTTCGACAAACACCTGAACAAGGCCGGAGGACATATCGGCCAAAAAGTTGTGGAAATAACAATAAAGATGAAGACAATAGTCCGAAAACCCTTGATGATAAAAATCAACAAGCTTCGTCCCAGAAATTAAGACAACTAATAGAAGGATGAAGTCTACACGTCTAGATAACTTTCTAGATGTGCGCTCAGAAATAAAAGAATTATGTCTAGATGTCTAGATTACTGTCTCAGTATTCTGGCTGATCTTTATAATGCTGTAGTCTCAGTGGTCTCCACTTGTCTTCCTATTTCCAAGTCTTCCATTCCCCTTACAAATCCTTTGGGGATTGTTCCAAGTGCACCAATAACAATTGATATCACCGTCACAGCTTGGATAGTTTAAATTCTTTCTCTGATCTATTATTCACCCAGTCTCTTTTCCAGGTTCTTGAGGACTGTTCCAAGAACTCAATTTACGATTCCTCAGCTGAGTAACTTATATAATTAACAGATGATGTCTAGATGTCTAGATAACGGTGTAGATAAGTGTACAGTTGAGCAACTTATATAATAAAGGGATGATGTCTAGACATCTAGATTACGGTGTATATGTCGGCACAACTGAGTAACGTATATAATAAAGGGATGATGTCTAGACATCTAGATTACGGTGTATATGTGAGCACAACTGGGTAACGTATATAATAAAGGGATGATGTGTAGATGTTTAGATGTGTGTACAGCTGAGCAGCATATAGAATAAAGTGATAAAGTGTAGATGTCTAGACCACTATATAAATAGCCTTTTTTGTTTTTTGAGGGCTTTTGGGGGGGTATTTTCTAAGGTTAAGATTAATCATAATAATTATAGATTTGAACATGGGAGGTTCATTAAAAATATGAGGCAAATTTTCTTAACATGACAGAAAATTAGTTTTGGTGGTACAAACCAAACGAAAACTCATTCGGATAAATATGTTGAATGACAAAAAAGTTTAATAAAGAAAACGAATATTACAGTCTCTGATCGTTTCTGTCCGGTTAAATATAACTTTATTTACCTAAAAAAATAACTACTTGTTGAAACTTTAATTTTATGCCACTAGTTTGAAAATTTCTGTGGTAGCCATTTTAGGACAAATGAACTGTTGATACAAGAAATATACTAAAAGTGTCTTTAAGTTTTAACCATCTAAATTACTATATTTACCCAACCCCTCCGCTCGGGCAGGATATGACACAAGATCAATTTTTAAGCAGAGTTTAACAAGTTTCAATTCAGAGTTTTCCTTCTCCTAGACTAGTTGCCTCACCAAGGCTGAAAAACGTACTCTGCCCAACTATTTACCCATAGCTGGAGGGAGAATAATTGGATTCATACCTTTCCCAAGGGTATTAGTGCTATGTGAAATGCAATCAGTCTCGTCCAGGATTTGAACTCGTGTCGCCGTGTCCCTTCCCTACGACGATAACCATTACGCCATGGGCACCTCCTAAACCATCTAAATTACGAGTTGTATCTAGAAACAAGTGAACTATGAGGAAAAGATGATTGATAGATATTTCTTTGTAATATTCAGAATTATGAAGCTCTAAGTGTTATGCCATTTGGTTTGGTTTGGTTTGGTTTGTTGGGTTTTATGGCATATCAACCTTTGTAGGTTATTTAACGCCAAATCCATTTTTATGTAAATGATCTGTTCTATTTAAAACAATTCATTGTCAAAAACATTTCTATTTCAAACTATTCAAGCAGTTATATGTAACAATTCAGTTAAGTGTAAATACAGTTTTTATGTCGAAAAACAGTTCTATTTCAAATAATTCAGTTGAGCATTAGCACGCAGTTTAAATGTAAGTACGGTTTAATTGTCAAAAACATTTCTATTTCAAGCCATTCAGTTTTACTCAAACAATTCATTTTAGCATAATTATGCTGTTAGTTCTATTTAACCCATAGATAGGAACCTATCAGGTGCTACCACTCCGGGCCAGAGTGGACCGGGGAGCGATGGCAATGAAGGGGTACTCCGCATTCCCCAAAGCTCCAGCATTACTGGAACCTCACCATCAGATTGTGTAGTGTCATATCCATGACATCTGTTTGGGGGTCTTATCCCTCTGCAGAGAAGCAGTCAGTGTATTCTACAACCACAGCTGACTGGGCAATATGCCATTTACAATCTGTTGTCTGTAAACAATGTCTGCCTTTTGAATCTTATTAAAATGCAAAGTGAGAAGATTACAGCATTCTTGAACTACTATTTACATCATCTGGTATTTTCTATCCCAGCTGAACTATAAATAAATAAATAAATAAGTATTTATCAAATGATTCGAGCTCAACCGATTCAAAGTGACCTTAAGGCTGTCAGTCTACTCTTTGACTGTAAACACATTTGTGATGAATGTGACTCAAGTCTCATGCCTTTGGTCAAAAGGACAGCATCAAATGACTATTGGCAGGAGCTTCTGACCACTTTAACACTTTCCGCTCTGACCAAAGAATATTTGTTTTAAATCTTGTTGAAGGCCAATGTATTCAGGAAGCCGAGCAAGCAGCAAATGGTATGAATGAGTCATAAAAACCCGATGCTTTTATTTGAAGTTTTCCATTGTGTTTAGAAAATAGAACTGGTGGACTGTCAGCAAGAAAGATTTAGTCCCAAGTAGCAGACTTGTAAAATTCATCAATTCGCATCTAGATAGGAGAAAATATTTGGTTCTAAAATACATTAGTGGTCACTCTGGCTGAAGGCTTACGTCTTTGGTCAACAGAACTGATTGAAATTGCTGTTGTCAGGGGCTTCTGACCACTTAAGCATTTATTGCTCTCCACCTTGGCCGAAACGCATGTAAGTTGAGTCTTGCTGAAGGCCAGCTACCAGATTGAATCTCATACAATATAGAACAGCTGACTCATGCTATATAATTGCATCTGTTGGTTTAGTTCAATGGTTGGAGAGTAGTTTTTGTGCTTAAGAGGACTTGTTTGGAAACATTTATTTCCTAAAATGCATGTTGACCAAAAAGAAAAAAAAACAAAAACAAGCAGATGGAATATGTTTTTGCTTAAACTGAGTCTTAACAAATCTAAAATATGAACAATATATCTTCTTTATAGTTATTCATCAAGCCTAAAGTAGTCTGGTATATGGCCACAGTAGTGGAGCGCCCTGTGAGAATGAAACCCATGATATAAGGAAATTGAACTTTGGTATAAGTTTACAGTGTACGGACACAGAATGTAGTCGAAAAGACCAGCAGGAAGCGATAGATGATAGAGACGAATGGCAAGGGAGAGTTAGGGAAATTATCAGCACGACATGATAATGATGATGATAGGTTTACTTCAGTAGGTATCCACCTTTACAATACTTATCTTAACCTGGCATTAGGAATAAAATAGTTTTATCTCCCCTGACATTATCAATACAATTCTCGATGAATTTCAGTTTTGTGAGCTAGTAATATTACATTATTATTTATTTTTTTGAACGTTTTTCACACCAGCACAAGCTGATGATTTCTCGTTAGGGTTTGAGTGACAGCAAGTCTCCTTAAGTCTTTCAGACTCTTCTTCGTATTCTGGCCGTTCTTAATAATGCTGTAGAGCTGGATGGTATCTACTTGTCGTCTAATTTCCAAGTCTTCCATTCCTTTTACCAATCTTTTGGGGATTGTTCCAAGTGTGCCAATTACAAGTGGTATAACTGTTACCTTCATGTTTCATAGTTTTTTTTAATTCTCTAGCAAGGTCTAGATATCTATCTCTCTTTTCACTTTCTTTTATTTTCACTCTGTGGTCTACCGCGAGGGCAAATTCCACTATTCGGTAAGTTCTCTCTTTTTCATTTGATATCATTAGGTCTGGTTATCGGGCCAAGATTAGGTGATGCGGTTGTATCTCAAAATCTCAGAGAAGTTTTTATATTCTGGCAAGGTCCAAATATTTGTCTTGCTTTTCTTCGGTTTTTACTCTCGGGTCAGGTGGAATAACAAATTCCACTGAACGACAAGTTGTCTTTTTTTTTTTTTTGTTATTATCTGTAAGTCTGGTTTTCTTGATGGGATTAGTTGTTGCGTATTTATCTCAAAATCAGAGAGAATTTTGTCTTATTTTCTCGGACAGATTCTGGTTTGTGCATTTACCATAGGTCAAAATTCAGAATTATTATTCCTTGCAAATTTTGCACACCAATGCTAACTGGTGATCTCTCACTGGAGGCTGAGTGATAGAAAGTCTCCTCAGGTGTCAAGGACTCTTCTCAGTATTCTTTCCGGTTTGAAAAATAATGTTGTCCGGGTGGTTTTGATTCTTCTTCTGATTTCCAATTCCTTCAGCCTTTTTTCAAAACCTTTATGGTCAGCACCAAGAGCATCAACTACGAATGGTATCACCATCACTTTCCTGTTCCACAGCTTTTTCAGCTCTCTGGCAAGGTTTAATCTTTTGACATTTTCTGCTTCGTCTTCTTCTGAGTGAGTTTTTCATACCTGCTCTAACCGGTGGTTTTTCAATCAAGACTCATTGACAGCAAGTCTCTTTGAGTCCCCAGAACTTTTCCTAGTATTCAAGAACATCTTTAAAGTGCTGTGATCTGGACTGTCCCCATTACCATTATTATCATTATTTACTCATTTAGAGTTTTTCACATCACTATTAGCTGATGGTTCTTCACTGGAGTTTGAGTGACAGCAAGTCCCCTCAAGTCTCCAGGACTCGTCTCAGTATTTTGGCCATTCTCAGTAATGCTGTCATTTGGATAGTCTCTACTCATCCACCAACTTCCAAGTCCTCCAGGCCTTTTAGTAATCCTTTAGTTATTGTGCCAAAAGCACCAATCACAATTGGTACAATCGTCACTTTCATGTTCCACTGCTTTTTCAATTCTCTAGCAAGGTCGAGGTACTTATTCTTCTTTACACGGTCTTTCAGTTTTATTCTGTGGTCAGCTGGGACAGCAAAGTCGAATTATTATTATTATATTGAAATCAATATTATTATTATTGATTTTTTTAGATGAATTATTGTCAATAATTATAAATTCTTTACTTATATTCTTTTTGATTTTCATTTTGGTTCTTTTTTTTTATTACATTAGTTGTATTATCAGTTATATTATCTTCACTTTTTATAAGGTGAATAGTGTGAAGAATTTATTTATGACGAGGGCATTAAGAAATGACTCGAGAAATAGCAAGATAGGAACTACACAAGGATGTTGGATGCTATTTTGAACAAATCTTGGATGTTGCATCCTACTAAACTGAATGTAACTGGCCACCTATCAACCATTTTAATAAACTATCTAAATAAGATAAGCAAAACATGCTGAGCTCTATTAAACGAAGTTACGCCAAACACATAGGTGACATTGTTCCAGGGTCTCCCACACATAGACATACGAGTGTTGGCTCACTAGCAAAAATAGAGCTAACTGGACACCATCTAAAGGTTTTATCAAGTTCAATCGCTGATAGTGATAGATGCCAAAAGTAAATCAAGGGAATCCATTCTTGAAAGGTTAGTTATTGTATGAGATTGCGTATATCAATAGAGGACTAATTTAAGAATTTGCTGGGGGCTTTGCTCCATTCAAGTTGGCCCACTTGGCTGGGGCTGTTGAATACACTAACTGCATCTCTGCAGAAAGGTAAGACTCCCCCAACGAAGGTTCTGTGGCCCATTTATTGACCCTGAAAGGTCTTCACAATGGTACAGAGCTGATGTATGTAGGTTTTTGCTGGTTGACCAGCACTGGTGTGTCCTTGTGTAGGAGTCCATAGCAGAATGTTTTTTTATGATTTAGTCCTTACTTCACCAGCAGTGTCCACCGTACCTTGTTTGTAATACTTGGATGGTTTGCCTCCCATTCCTATTTCAAAAACCATCCAAGTAAGATGAGCAAAAGTATTTATATATATTATGCAAATATGGAGAGAAAACCAAATTTATATATGATATATAAAATATATGATGTATAAAATATAGATAAATAGATAGATAGAAAGATAAGTAGATAGAAATATATATTTATAAAACATATATATATATATATTAAAAGTAATAAAATATTTGAAAAATGATTGAAATATTTTAAAATCCTAAAAAAGGGGACCTATTCTTTCAGTCAATTTTCTTTTGAGAATTATGCCAGTCGAATGCCCGGCCTAGTCTGAGGGATTATTTATTTCGAGCCGTCCAAAGTCATAAGTTTGTTTCAGCGTCCTATAGGGTAGGTGACTCAGAATTTGAGCGTCTCTGAGGGGGTCGTTCTGGTGAGGGTAGTATGATGTTGCAAGACCCTAAACTCCCCAATGACTTAGAAGATTTAACATCACTGATGACACCTACTGGCACTGATTTAAGCGCGTATATTCAAGGTATCATTAATAACAAAGTTTACATTAGAGGAAGCTAACAAGGGATATTGTCCATCGAAAAAGCCTAGAAGAAGGAAGAAAACCGACAAAAATAAAAAAAAGAAATTACTCAAACCCAGAAGAGTTGACATGGGTAATGTTTTCTTTGCATGGTCCAATGGGGTTGCTAGAAAGTAATGGTGCAATATATAAAATACCTATATATATAATTTCGAATTATATAAAAATATATAAGATGAAATATATCATACATTATATATATACTGATTTCAACATAGATGAGTACTCTTGAGAAATCTATGAATCCTACAACCCTCCCACACCCAATTAAATAATAGGGCAACCTGGGTTCTTTAACCTTGATATAACAATCAGTCTCAAAGGAAGAATCTAAATTCAAACCAGTTGTAAATGTGGAGAGGGATTGGCTCTGTCATGTTAATTTGGCCCAAGACATGCTCCGTAAATACTGCCCTCACAGTCAAACCAGGTTACCGGACCAATGAGGGTTACATTTTGAGAGTAATGACTTTTTAATTAAACTTACTGGATAAATGATACTTGTTAAGCCATGCAAGTGATCTCCCCTGATACTCTCTAAAAAAGAGATGTGTTTTGCTAGGACCGGATGTAAACAAATGGCCATATTGGTTTAGGTAAGTGTGTAAGAAGAAGGGTTTAATAAAGGCATCTCCGTATGCAGAGTGTTATCGTCTGAGTTCTTTGTTTTTAACAATCATCATCATGTCGTGCCGCTAGTACGAATATCCCTGACCCTCTCTCACCACTTCTCCCTATCATTCATCGCTTCTGGCAGGTCTTCAGGGATACATCCCGTATCCTCACATAACTCCTGTATTTATGTTCGAGCTGGTCGTCCTGCTTTTGCTTGGTCATATGCGGGGGTCCATAGGAGTACATCACTGATGAGTTCGTCCTTGCTTCTCCAGCAGTGTCCTGCGTGTCTGGTTCGTCTAACTTGTATAGTTTTCGTGATGGGAGGCAGGTGGCCGTATAGTTGGTGCCTTGTGGGGTGTTTTCGCCACTATTTAAGAATTGGAAGGATACTCTAGTATAAAAGTGTGATGATGATGATGATGATGATGCAAGGGGTGTGTTTTAAAAGCGTTATCAATATATTGAATTAGAAGTTTCAGTTAGTTTTTGTTGTTTTTTCCTTCTTCTTTTTTTTTTTTTTTTTTTTTTTGACAGCAAATGATTAATTTCCTGGCTGCATTAAACTTAAGATGACCATAAGTAAAAAGACATAAAAATTTCTCAAATAGATTAAGTTATTAAATCATCTAACCAATAATTTAAATTCAGTATTCGTTTTTTGTTATTTGCAAATTATTATAAATTTATTTTTTAATGTACATAAGTCATTTTTTAAATGACTTCAATATAAATGGAATCTTTAAAGAAAAAACACAAGATAGTCAACAATTGATAAAATACATTTAATAAAAAAAAAACATACGCACATCAGAGGTTTACTTATTTCTTGCAGGGTGTCGTTCTGATTATTGACCTCATCTTTTTGGTCAATCCATTTTATGACCTAACTCCTAAAATATAATGAAGCAGGGACCACTTTTTTGTTAGTGTTAATTAGAAAATGATTTTGCTCAAATAAGTCAGAAAAAGAATGAAATCAGTTGTTAAAAACAATTCTTAAACTTCTCAAAAATTATAAAATATGCCTATTTTAAAATTTTCTTTATATTATTTAAAACTCAGAGAACATTTCATTTTTTTCAAACAATCTAACCAAATATTTTGAATTGATAAGTCAGATGCAAAGAAATATTTTTCTTAATTTCGCTAAAGACATGAATACATATGTTCTCCACCAACCAGCTATTGGCAAATAATTGTGCAGATTGACTTTTTTTAATGTTGGTAAGGCAACCAGTTTAAAAGAAGGAAAATTCTTTATTCAAACCAGCTGAGTTCTACATAAAAAAATTTACCTTGTTACATCCAGTTTCTGTCACAAGCATGTGGAGTAAATATGTGGTGTCTTCAATAAGATTCCAGACTTTTTTTGTACAGGCATTTAGAATTGTCTTAGACTCTTTAAAATTCACGATGTTAAAGCAGGACAACCAGTCCGAACTTACATGCAGCAGCTATGTGAGGACACAGGATGTAACCTAGAAGACCTGCCGGAGGCGATGAATGATAGGGAGAAGTGGCGAGAGATGGTCAAGGATATCCGTGCTGGTGGCACAACATGATGATGATGATGATGATTGCTATACATTTTATGAGATGACTGACCAAATTTTATGATTTCAGCTTCAAATGAACAGCTACAGCAAGAATTGGAATACACCCTGATTGTCACAGCTGGTGAATTTTAAAAATGCAATCTAGACTTTAGAAGAACGGTATGCAATAAAATTATGTTTTTAACTTTCAAAAAATGCCATGCAATGAAAGCTGGATCTACTGCTATGACCCAGAGACCAAGAGAAAGAGTTCTCAGTGGAAGCATGCTGGCTCTCTCAGACCCAAGAAGGCCAGACAGAACAAATCCACCCACAAACTTTTGATGATCCCTTTTTTTGACAGCACTGGCATGATCTACATGCACTGGGTTTCCACTGGACAGACAGTCAACAAGGAATACTATGTTGAGGTTTTAAGGGAGTTCAGGAAGAGATTCCGTCACAACAGGCCAGCACTCTTCGTATCGGGCCAGTGGCATTTCCACCAGAATAATGCACCAGTCCACAACTCTATTCTTGACACAGACTATTTGACCAGGATGGGCTTCAAGACACTTCTTCAGCCTCCCTATTGTCCAGACCTTGCTCCCTGTGACTTTTGCTTATTCCCTAAGCTCAGAGGCTGTCATTATGGAACAATTGAGGAGATGAAAGAGGCTGTGACGAAGGTCATTGACATGCTCACACAAGAGAAGTTGCTGGAACAGTACAACAAGTGCATTGCAGCTGGAGGAGATTACTTCGAAGGGGACTAGAGTTTCATGTGTGTACTATCAATAAAAAGCCCATACGAAAAAAGTCTGGAAACTTATTTAATGATCCTCATACATTTAGATTAAGTTTAAGCACACTGATAGCACAAGTTCTTTGAAGCCCTTTTGGCTGGGATTGTTGAATATACTGACTACATTTTTGTTGAGGGCTACCTCGCAGCACAACTAAAGAGTGTCCTGGATATAACACAAAACAATATGATGAGGAGACTCCAGTTCTGAAGTAGAATACCCCTTCATTGCTATTACTTCCATGTTCACTCTGAACTGGAGTGGTAGTACCTGATAGGGTCACACCAATTGGTCAAATAGAACAATTTGATCGTTTACTATACTTGAAATCATTTAACGATGTGAAAGCAAATGATTAATGATAGATTGAACAATTAGTATTTCATAGAAATGCTAAAAAACGATTTAACAGTCTGCAAACAAACAAATTATGTTGAATAGAATTGCTAGTGTTGAATAGCTAGACATGAACCAATTTAACTGTGTACAAATAGAAGTAATAGTGTGAGGCAGCAATAGTTGAAGCCATTCAACTATGCGCAAAAAATTAGCTCTGGTTCATAAGAAATTATATTACCCACAAACTATTCATTTACAAATTATATTTATATATATATATATATATATACATACATATATATATATATATATATATATATCTCGTCATCCACAGATAGACTGTTTCGTTCTATCAGAACTCTTCAGTGTGGCTAGACACGTAGGATGCTATATATATATATATATATATACATATATATGCATATATATATATATATATATATATATATATTTATACCAAGGATATACCAGCATCAACAAGAATACAGAAATTGAAATTTTATACCAAAACATTTTAAAACTCCGGGATAATAAGGTAATCTCAGTCAAACCCGAATTCCGTGATCTCCTTAAGGCTGAAGCCATCAAAAATAGATACAATAAAAAACAACCTACATTATTAACACATCAACTAAAAACTGCTGCTAAAGAATTACGCAACCACCCTAACATCACCATAAAAAAAGCTGATAAAACAAACATTTTTGTAGTACTCAATAAAACAGATTACCATTCAAAACTACAAAATATCCTCGATGACCATACAAAATTCAAAAAATTAGATAAGAATCCCACCAACCAACTAAAATCAAAAATTAATAAACTAATCACTGCTAATAATGCCGAACTTAATAGCATAAAACTACCCAAAATAATTGGGGATTATAAACCCGGCTATCTTTACGGGACCGTAAAGATACATAAACCTAATTATCCTCTACGCCCTATTATATCACAAATACCTACACCAATTTATCAACTCACAAATACAATAAAACAGCTTATTTCACCATACTTACCTAGCAAATACAACATAAAATCTACACATGAATTAATTCAAGTTCTTCATACAATTAAACCCAATAATGGTATATTAGCCTCACTCGATGTAGAAAATTTATTTACTAATGTACCTGTTAATGAAACAATTGATATTATTATAAATAATATTTATAATAACCCATCTCTTCCTCCTCTTAAAATCAACTCTAATATACTTCGAAAACTACTCTTAACATGTACTACTGAAGTTCCATTTTATGACCATCTTGGAAATATTTACGTTCAGACTGATGGCGTATCTATGGGGTCTGTCCTAGGCCCAATTTTCAGTAATTTCTACATGTCCGATCTCGAAAATAGAATTTTTAATAGCACAAAAAAACCTCCAATATACCTAAGATATGTTGATGACATCCTTATTCTTACTAATAATATTAACGAAATCAACATACTACAAGACACCTTCCAAAACAATTCAGTCCTTAACTTTACTCATGAAGTAAACAAAAACAATAAAATTTCCTTTTTAGATGTTCTTATTGATGCTAACAACAATAATAACTTCACTACCTCCACTTACAAAAAACCCTCTGGTAACAACTCCTGTACCCTTAACTTTAAAAGTGAATGCCCCTTCAGATATAAAAAAGCAATTATTCATAATCTAATATCCCGTGCCAAACTAATCTCCTCCTCCAAAACAATATTTTATAAAGAGGTAGAAAACATAAAACAGGCTCTCATCAACAATGGGTTTCCTAACTATATTGTTGATGAACAAATTAAACGTATGATCAAAAATGTTAACCAACAAAATAAACAGTGTACTACTCCATCCAGCCAACAAACATATATCAAACTTTTTTATCGTAACCAAATGCACTACAATTACAAATCCGATGAAAAAATCTTGAAAACATTGATTCACAAAAACATACTCCCCACTGATCCTAATAAAAAAATAAAACTCGTTATATATTATAATAAGTTTAAAACCTCGAATCTAGTCATTAGAAATAATTCCTCTCCCTCGATTGGAGTTTTGCAAAAAACCAACGTTATATATAAATTTAAATGTCCTTTAGGAGATTGTATCTCTGATAATAATAATATATATGTTGGTTTAACCTCAACTACCCTGTCGAGGAGACTTACAATGCACCTTTCAGACACAAGTTCAATAGCTCAGCATTTAAAAAAACATTCATGCCCAACGGCACAGCTACGGAAAATTCTCACCGACAACACAACAATATTAGAACATCAAAATAATAAACAAAAACTTCAGATTCTCGAAGCATTACATATCAGAAACCTGCAGCCAACACTTAATAGAATTAATTTTCAAACCAGTGCTAATGTACTTAAATGTCTTTAGCTACTGGCACTAAATATAGAATCACATTCAAAAACAAACGCCAAAACCTTCAACGGCAAAGACGCCCTTACACAGTTGTAATATGCTAAAACAAAAGTTACATCACTTTTGTAGTAGATCCTCCCCTGATGATGGCCCAAAGTCGGGCAGAAAGTACTAGGGATACATGCAACTATGGACAATACATAAATCAATTTCCCCAGAATACAATAAAAGTAATACGGGAATTCGAACGGATCCAAAAGAAAATATGTAGACATAAAATGTCTATTATGTTTAATGAAATTTGCATATATATATGTTATATATGTTATATATATATATATATATATATATATATATATATATATATATATATATATATTATATTATCTATATATATATATATATATATATATATTATATTATATACATATATATTTTATATATATACATATATATTTATATATATATATATATAAATCTCTCCTTCCACTTGGATTGTTGTTATCAATTTTTCTACATATGTATGTATGTATGTATGTATAAAATGAATAGGGCATTTAATAACCAATAAATGTTGGTATAACATAAAAACCAACCAACCAACCAAGTTTTTTCCTGATTACTAAAAATTCAGCTAAAAAATTTCAGCTGAATCTGATCTTGGACCACTTAAGATTATCACAACATGTGGACTTATGCCAAACAAATTTGGCAAATTCTTACAGAGAAGAGGATTTTTGTAAAAAAACAAATTCAAAAATTCATAAATTATCTATTTTTCCCTTTTTCCTATGTATAGAATAACACAGGCAGGTGAACCTGATGATTTTCAGGAAAAAGATAAGAGACGAAAGGTTTTGTGAAACCATTCTGATTTATATATATATATATATATATGGAGGTGTTTGTGGTGTAATGATTATTGCAATAGAAAATGGACACAGTGATCCAAAGTCAAACCTGTTTGCATTCCACAGACTGTTTATACACTTAGGAAAAGTATGAATCCAACTATTCTCTCCCGCCCAAACACCTAGGGGGTAATTAATTGGGCAGATGGGTTCTTTAACCTTTGATAGTTCAACTGGTCTTGAAGGAAAACCCTAAATTCAAACCTGTAAAACTCAGTATATATATATATATATATATATACATATTGTATTGCTGGATCCTCATGAAAATTTGGTATCTATATATATGTACACATTGTATTGCTGGATCCTCATGAAAAGTTGGTATATATATATACATATTGTATTGCTGGATCCCCGTGAAAGGTTGGTATGTATATATATGTATATACGTATTGTATTGCTGGATCCTCATGAAAGGTTGGTATATATATATATATATATATATATACGTATTGTATTGCTGGATCCTCATGAAATTTGTCAAAGGCAAAGAAAAAATGAAGAGATGACAATGAGTTCATTTAAAAAGAAAAAGTGAGACACGTGGTCCAAGAAAAAATACCACTCACTTTATTTGTGTTTCAACATTCCTTTAGACGAGTCTTAAATCAGAAAGATACGAAGTGGCATTTTTGCCTCTGCCTTAGCTTCTCTCTTTGCATTCTTTTATCACTGCTGACTGTGTCTCTTCTCATCATTATTTTGTATCCTCTGATTTGTTCATCATATTCTCTTGTTGTTTTATATTCGTCTTTGTAGGGATGAAGAATAATACAGACACCTCACTTGTTAGCTTACATATCCTATTTGTCCAATTTTCTTAGATAAAGCTTGATAATTTCTATCCCTAAGAATATTCAGACTATTGTCTTAATCAGAAGGCCAAGGGACATATTGACTGAAATGTTGAGAATATAATGATGAAGATGAAGACAATAGTTCAAATATTCCAAGAGATAAAAATCAGATATCTTATTTTTTGTCAATGCCTTTCATCATCTTCATAGTCAAGGAAGGAATCAAAGCCAAGATGGAGTTCAATCAATTCACTTTAACAGCGTCTTTGCAGACTGGCATTACATTATATTCTACTTCTAAACTTTCTAGTATCACTTGATCACATAACTTTCTTGCCCAATGAAAGCCAAGCCCTCAAATATTCTTGGGGGTCATCACCAGTCAGTTTTACTTGGAGACACAACAGTTTTTACCCCTGTTTTAAACTTATCTACACAACATGCTAAATTAAAGATTTTGCCAATCTATTATTTGAAAGTAGTATTTTTTAGTTTATGAAGGAAAGATCTTATGGTTATATAAATTATTGTCCCCTAGTAATGGAGAAAGGTAGATTAGCTTGTTTCAAAATTTAAGCTCTTTACTTGCCCTCTTCTAATCACTAATTGATTTGCAGACTATTTCAGAAATAACCATCTCATGTGACCCTTTCTCTCCTTTAATGAATGAGTTTTCAAAGTTGATTCTTTTACAAATGAGCTAAATTATATAAAGAAGATTAAAATAATATTTAAGATGAAAACAGGTTAGGTAGCCTCACAATGGCAAGCACACCTGAAATGGTAGAATAAGTTAATTTAGCAGATAGAAGAGTTACAATAAAAAAAACATTTCTGAACAATTGGGAATTTTTATGGTACAGTACACAAATTTATCAGTTTTCATTGGGTTTTACCAGACCTCATACTAGACCTAGCCCATCTGTAAACAAGTTTTGACTAAAATATGATTATCAATACACATCACACATTCTTCCATAAATTTCACATGGTTTGTGCTTCTCAGCTACCAAAAAATTTGTGAAAGACTTTTGTTCAATACTGGTTGATTTTCCACAATTTTGAATCACCTTAAATAGATATTTTTTGCAAAATTAAAATTGATTTTGCAATAAATCAATTCTGAATAATGTAGAAAAAACGTTTGAAAAGAAATTAATTTTTTTTTTCTTTCTAAATTTACAACATATTTTGAATGACCATTTTATCAATTTCAGCATAAGTAAAGTAAAATTGTTTCCATGAAACATTACAAACAATCCGTACATATATTTTTTTCACAGAATGATTAGTATAAAAAGAAATATTTAAGACATGAAGTTTTTGGGACAACAAAAAGAGAATTTCAAGATATTTGGCATTTCAAAACTGTGGAAATGCAAGATGTGAAAGAATTCTAAATAACAAAAAGGAAAATCTTAAAAAGCATATCAATTTCTTTTGGGTTATTTAATGCCGAACTTGTTTAATTTGTAAATATTTTATAACAATCATTACTAGTTTTGGACATTGGCCTAGGGGTTAGAGTGTTCGCCAATGGCCCGGGAGACCTGGGTTCAATCCCAGGTCGAGTCATACCAAAGACTCAAAAAATGGTACTTGATGCTTCCTT
Organism: Sepioteuthis lessoniana; assembly: GCA_963585895.1. Taxonomy (NCBI): domain Eukaryota; kingdom Metazoa; phylum Mollusca; class Cephalopoda; order Myopsida; family Loliginidae; genus Sepioteuthis; species Sepioteuthis lessoniana. The sequence goes on along the minus strand of OY757928.1, from coordinate 9,086,483 downwards.
GCTTAGCACTCAGCATTATAAGGTACGGATCAAGGGTAAAGTAGAGCAATCCAGGAAAGGAGTAGCGCCCTCCCCTACACATTGGTGTAGTAGCTATCGAAAAGGGAGCCTTCGGGTTACCCTCGACTATGGTCGCCAACTTACTTTATTACTAGTTTTATTTTTTAACATTTCATTGCTATCATTTTTTCCTGATGCACTCTTTATTTGCCAAAAATAATAATCATTTGTTTGCATACTTATTTGGTATCAAGTATTTTTATCTAATACAAATAATTTGCATGCGGTTGCATGTTTTCAACATTCCAATCTCATCCAAATACTTTTTATGCAGATCTGTTTTACACATAGATGGGACTAAAAGGGACCATGTCTTCAGATCAGAGTGGATCTGGAAGTAATAAAGTTTCTAGAGCCTCATCATCAGATGCAGATTAATGTGTTACCAAGAGCAACTCTTTTTAAGATAGTGGTTGGGCCAAAACTCACTGAAGGGGATCATCATCATCATCATCATCATCATGTTGCAGCACCAGCACAGATCTCCCTGACCCTCTCTCACCATCTCTCTATTGTCCATTGCTCCCGGCAGGTCTTCAACGCTATATCCTGTATCAGCACAAAGCTGTTGTGTAAAGGTTCTATATGGTCATCCTGCATTTGCTCGTCCATGTGAAGGGGTCCACAGGAGTATTTAGCTTATGAGTTCATCCCGACTTCTCTAGCAGGGTCTCACATGTCTGGTTCATCTAACTTGGATAGTTTTCATAATGGGTGGTAGGTGACCACAGAGCTGCTGCTTTATCGAGTGCTTACAGGGTTTAAAATCTATATATTGTAAGCCTCGCTGATGGGGTGAAAATCTTGAAAAGTGTTTAACCCCATAGATGTTTAGCTGAAATGAATAATAATGAAGCAAAAATGTCTGAAAATGTCTGAAGTGAAGATTCATTGTTCTTGGAGGTAGATTTATTTTCAGCTTGTTCCAGACACTGTTCAATCTATTGGGTGGCAAACATAAATCTTTCTAATTCTAGAATTGCCTGTTTATACCCGGATGAGAGAAAATGTTTAAGGTGCAAATAATTACTTAAGAATTAAGTGTCCAAGGTAAAAAATTAATGATAAATTTTTATGGAAAGAGAGAGAGAGAGAGTGAGAGAGAAAGAGAGAGATAGAGGGAGAGCTAAATGAATCAACGTATTTATATATATATATATATATATATGATAGGTAGATAGATAGATATATACACACACACACACACACACACATATATATATATATATATATATATATATTAATAGATGCACACACACAGGCACACACGCAGGTATATATATATATATATATATGTGTGTGTGTGTATGTGTTTGTGTGCGTTTAATTAATTGTATAAATAATTTTGATTAAATAGTATTTATGATAGTAACCTAATAATCTTTCAGATAGAAAATAAGAAAGTGCTCAATGCTCCTCAGAGCAGATTTAAACATAATATATGAACTCCATTGTACTCCTTTTTGTTACTCAATTTTATGAACTACAATGGTCATCAGGCAGTAACAATGGTCATTGAAGCCACAAAAGGAGTACCAAAGAATTAGTACTTTAGGTTAACAAGAGAAATTGTCACTGGCTTCAACCACAGCCTCCAAATGATTTCAAAATCTCCTAAAAACCTCTTTGATGATCTCCGTGTTTAGATTTCAAAATGCTGCCATTATCCTTGCCTTCAGTTCATCTTTGGTGTTTCACACAGTTTTTTTAGTCTCTTGTTCAATTGCACCCTACACATAATAATCAAGGGGATTGCAAATTGTGTAGTTATACATCCAAATGTAAGAGGTAATTATCTGACAGCCAAGTCTAGGTTCTCCTACTTGTGTAGGACGGCACAAAATCCAGATGCCAAATGAAGGGTCTTCCAGTGGTGACCCTCTTGATCCTGAACAGTAATCACTAGTGAGCACCATGATGTGGACTAGGTTGCTAGATATTCATCACTATCAATACATCTTGTGGGGAAAGTGTAAGTCAACAGTTTTTCTGTGAGTTCACCATTTGGAACCTGCCAGACATTTTTCTCATCTGAGATAAACCAAAGCCTGTTCAGTTAGAAAGAATGAATATCTTTGTTCAAAAGTTTTATGATGTATTTTTCCCTCTTGTCCTTCATGGTCTGTGAATAAAAATTGCTCCTTTTTCATCTTGTTTGAGAAATACCGAATATCTTCATGCATTACTTGCCTCATAAGAAATACAACCTCTACCATATCCCTGGACATGGATCTTGATTGATTTGCTGGGCTTGTTGTCAATCATGTCCCTGATCTCACCAACAAATTCCGGAATTCTTTTTGTCTCAGAACAATCAGAACAAGGTTTTGAAGCTGCTATACTTTCATAATCTTCATTGGACTCATCCAACTCTTTTTGAGTCCTCTGCACTGTCTTCAGATTGGCACCCAAACACTTAAAAATCTTTTATTTGTAACTATTGTTGTCAATCTCACCTACAAATCCAGAGTTCTTTTTGTCTCAGTACAATCAGAACAAGGTTTCAAAGCTGCTATACTTTCATAATCTTCATTGGACTCATCCAACTCTTTTTGCACTATCCTCTGCACTGTCCTCAGATTGGCACCCAAACACTTAAAAATCTTTGTATTGTAACTACGAGCATGAATATGAAGCTGTATAGCATGCTGTTTTCAAATTTGGGGAGGAGTGCTGCTGTCTTCCCAGATAGTGCCCAATTGAATCATATTTGCTGCACAGTTAACAAAACCAAAAACAAACAAAATGCTTGTGCAAAATTATTAATTCAAAATGGTGACAATTTACCCATATCACCCTGTAGATAGATAGATAGATAGATAGATAGAAGTGACTGAGTTAGATAGCAACAGACAGACAGACAGATAAAGAGATTGATAGATATAAAGAATGCTCAAAAAGTATCATGTTATATTTTCCAAGACAGGAATGAGCTAAAAAAAATGAAGCATTAATTTTCTTCAAAGTATTCCACCCTGCATCCCACATATTCCACTGAGTTTTCAGTTAGTCAAAGCACCTCTGAAACTCCTTTTTTGATATAGGATGAAGCTGTGTCATTTCATTCTTTTTAATATCCTCCACAGCTTTATGTTTTACCCTTTAGATAACTTTTCATTTTAGGAAACAAGAAAAAGTTTTTAGGAGATTTTGGTTTGGTTTGGTTTGTTGGGTTTTATGGCATATCAAACATTGTAGGTTATTTAACGCCAAATCTATTTTTATGTAAATAATCTGTTCAATTTAAAACAGTTCAGTTTAGCATAAGTACACAGTTTAATTGTCAAAAACATTCCCATTTCAAACTATTCAAGCAGTTATATGTAACAATTCAGTTAAGTGTAAATACAGTTTTAATGTTGAAAAACAGTTCTATTTGAAATAATTCAGTTAAGCATAAGCACGCAGATTAAATGTAAGTACGGTTTAATTGTGAAAAACATTTCTATTTCAAGCTATTCAGTCTACTGAAACAATTCATTTTAGCATAAGTATGCTGTTAGTTCTATTTAACCCATAGATAGGACCCTTATCAGGTGCTACCACTCCGGGCCAGAGTGAACCTGGGAGCGATAGCAATGAAGGAGTACTCCGCATTCATCAAAGCTCCAGCATTACTGGAACCTCACCATCAGATTGTGTAGTGTCATATCCAGGACACTCGTTGGGGGGGTCTTACCCCTCTGCAGAAAAGCAGTCAGTGTATTCTACAGCCCCAGCACACTGAGCACTGTTATGAGAGTGTTTTGGTTAGTAGGAAGGAAGTTGTACATGCATAATCCTGTATTTTGCCAAAATATATATATATAAGTACATTATATGTGGCTAGTGTCAAAATAATCTAAAAATAGAATCCAGAAGCTTTTTTAAAAATTCAGAAATTACGTTTTTTTTTAAATCCCAAACCACAACAGAATTTCATAAAGACTTGCAAAAATATTTCTACAGACAAACAAACCAATTTCTTTGTTGCGAAAAAGCAGGCATGAAAAAAAATCCATCAATGCCAATATCATTATCTCTTTTGAGATCAATCAGAAAATCTCATTTTTCAAGGACAAATATACATTTCGTTCAGTTTGAAAAAAAGTAAAAATAAACAAAAAACAAACCAATGGAATCTCCCATGACATTTTATCAAGATGACAAGTCTTTTAGAATCATATTTCCACCCACTCAGGAAAGTTTGGCTGTTGGCATTTTCACAATGGTAAAGTATTGATGCCAAAGAAAAGAATGGATTTCAAGGAGTAGAAATCTTTTCTTTTTTACAAAATTCTTTTTCTGTCAAAATTCACTTCAGTTTGATAATAATAAATGCATTAATCTCTTTTCAAACTTTACTATGGTTTTTTCAGTGTGGCAAAAATGTGTACAAAATTTTCAATCACTCCTGTGACCTTCATTGCCATAAATTGCTGTATATTGTCTGATTAACAGTGATACAAGAAAAGTTCCTTTCTACACATAAATCACCATTAACCAAACCAATGCTTTCAGTATGAGTTGATTATAAATCATTATCATTATTGCTGTTTTTATATATTTTCACAGATATAGTCTAGCCTTCTATATGCTTTCTAAAGTTGTCTGATAAAGTGTTTTAATTATTTTCAAGATTTTTTTTTATTGCTGTCTTTAATTTTGTAATTTTTAGCACAATGTACACTAGCTATATCCGTCAATATTTTAGCATTTTATAGATTTCCAAAATTTTTTCTAATCATAATTTTGTAACGCATTTCAATCGATACTTCTGCGAGAGCTCTTGTGTTAGATTTGTAATCAATTTATGAAATGTGTAAATTCAAGAAACTGTGTTAAGCAAAAGTTTTGATATATGTTAAGATTTTTTTTTTGTCTGGGTAAATGAAACAAGATATTGTTTAACATTGAATGGTTCTTTTAGTGGATTTGGCTTTGTTACATTTGCCATCATGTGTGGCATTTTGTTGGCTGTGTTTAATATCAAGTAAACCTCAGGGAGTTTAAAATGGATTCCCTTATTGCATCCAGGTGGATATGCTATTCTTATTCTTCACTTTTTACCATGTCTGGCATGCTTTCTAAAAAATTAAACTAAAGCTTCCTCTCCTTTCCAATCCATCGTCCTTTGGGTGCCATGTGAAGTTGTGAGGGGTGGTTAGAATTATTTTTGTTTAACTTATTTTACGTACGTATACTCCTCCCATATATATATATATAGAGAGAGAGAGAGAGAAAGTGACAGACAGAAAGAAAAAGAGAGGTAGAGAAAAAGTGGTGGTGAGCAGACAAAGAAATGGGGGAGAAAAAAAAGACAGAGAGAGTGGAGAGAGAGAAAGAGGGATATAGAGAAAGAAGGAGCAAGAAAGAGTGAAAGCGAGACAGGGAGAGAAAGAGATAGTGTGGGAGAGAAATAAATAAAGATAGAGTGGTGGAGATGAGAGAGAGAGAGAGAGAGAGAGAGAGAGAGAGGACAGAGAGAAAGAGGGATATAGAGAAAGAAGGAGCAAGAAAGAGTGAAAAAGAGACTGGGAGAGAAAGAGATAGTGTAGGAGAGAAATAGAGAAAGATAGAGTGGTGGAGATAAGAGAGAGAGAGAGAGTGAAAGAGAGAGAGAGAGAGCAAAGGGGAAAGAGAAATTTTAATTCAAAGACATTTCAAAATTTAAACACATTTTAGATAAAAATGACCCAAAAAATGTTTCTTAATTCGTTCTTTATATGTTTAATGAGTGTGAATATTTTTGTATTTGTGTGTGTACATATGCATGTATTTGTATAAGCATATACGTGTGTATGTTTGTACATATGAACAAATGCACGTGTTACAAGTAGGAGAGTAGAAATGCACATGTACTCCTTAACAAATTTTGGCGAAATAAGTGGGGATCATATTAAACTCATCTCTTTCAACTTCTCTCTCTCTCGCTCTTTCTCACTTTCTCTCCCACAATATATATATATATATATATATACACTGTGAAAAAAAAAATATATATATATATATATTGATCCCTCTGATAAAATAGAATGGGATTTCTTCCAAGAAGGTGGCTGTGTCAGCACTACTGTATGGATATGCCAATTGGACTCTAACAAAATACTTGGAGAAAAAGCTTGACAGGAAGAACACAAGAATACTATGTTGTTTTGAAAAAATCCTGGAAGCAGCAGGTGTACAGCAACTTATCTCTCATCAGACAAACAATGCAAGTAAGATTAACATGATATGCTAGACACTGCAAGAGAAATAAGGATTAAATCTTAAGCAACATTCTCTTATTGTCTCCTCCACCAGGACACACCAGTGTTGGCCAACTAGCAAGGACTTTATACATCAGCTCTACATGGACACTGGATGTAGTCTAGAAGACCTACCAGGAGCAATAAACAATAGAAACAAGATGGCAATAGACAGTGACAGGGAAGTCTATACTATCAGTATAACTTGATGTGGACAAGGAGGAGAATTTAATTATAAATTGCTTTTTAATATCTGTTTTGAGATAATAAAATTCTAGTATCTTTGGTTCAGAAAAAATTTAATTTTTAGCATAAAAATCACTGGTTTATAGTCTTTTGATGTAATGGCATATCAAGTTTTCTAAGTTATTAATTGCCAAATCCAAATATATAAAATTTTGTAAATTGTAGTTAAGGGCAACCACAAGATTCCCTTTCCAATAGCTACTGAACTGAGGTGTAAGGGAGGGTTTTACTCCTTTCCCTGGATTGTTCCACTTACACTTGAGCCATACTTCATAATGCAGAGTGTTAAATAAGGAAGCATCAAGAACCATTTTTTTGAGTCTTTGGTATGACTCGACCTGGGATTGAACCCCAATCTCCCTGGCCATTGGCAAACACTCATAAATAATAATGGTTTTAACTATTTCTTTCAAAAGTGATGTACTCTTATGGACCCCCACATATGGCCGAACAAAAGCAGGATGACCAGCTCGAACCTACATTCAGCAACTATGTGAGGATACGGGATATAGTCTAGAAGACCTGCCGAAGGCGATGAACAATAGGGAAAAGTGGCGAGAGAGGGTCAGGGATATCTGTGCTACCAGCACGACATGATGATGATTATGATATACATATATATATATATATATATATATATATATTTGTAAGAAATAGTTTGTAACATTATTTTTAAATGAATTAGAGATCATTTGTTTGCACACAGTTAAATGGTTTCATGGTTGGTTGGTTGGTTGATTGGTTGGTTATAATTTGGATAGTCATTTTGGTCTTCCATTCCGAGACTGTAATGTTCGGAACACAAAAGATACATCTGTCTGGTAGAAACTGTAATTCTATATCTGAGGCAAATTGCTACTGATCTTAAATACCTTCTGTCCTCGACCTTTGATTGGTCAATTTCTACAACAAGGACTTTACTGCTTCTGCTATTGCTGACTGTTTAGTCTGTAAATAGAATGGACTATATTATGGATGTCTAAGACCTTTTTTGAGTAGCCGTGTAGGGTGTGTGGTTGGTTTAGGATCAGTTTTTGTGGTGCGGGTGATGGTTTGTTGAGACTTCTTGACATGACCGCCGATTAAGCCCAGCAGCTGCATCTCGCGAGTGAGACTGACCCACTCCTGGAGCCTCATGAGGGCCAACCTCCTGGCTCTAACCCTCCATGGAAGGGTTATATTTATCGCTTGAGGTGCCTCTTTTTAGGGGAATGCCGACGGAGCCTGAGAGATTTTGTGCTTTCCAGGTGTGTCTAGGCTATGGTTCTGCACCTGGACCCGTCTATCTCTCTGCCTTGTCGCATACTCACTCATTTGGTGGGGCCCGTGACAAATATCTATTCCTAAAATCAGTTCAGCAGGTGTTTTGTATTTTGTGGCATATCATCCCAAGACCAGTGTAAATAGATAATTAGATCTGATCAGTTCATGTCTAGAGAATGCATCAGATCATATTGGGATTTTGATTAAACAGGATCACCTGAGTATAAAACATTTTTAAACTTTCAAAAGTTTATCTCGGTAGATCTCATGATTCTTAATTTTATTGTCAGCTTGGTTGGTTGTGTTTTATGGCATATCAACTCTTGTAGGTTATTTAATGCCAAATTCTCTTTATACATATATATTGAATATATATATGATTTATAAATGAATAGTTTGTAGCTAACAATCTTTAAACATGCTCATTTGTTTGCGCACTGTTAAATGGTTTCAGTTATAGCCAACTAACACTAATAGTCTTATTTGCACATGGCTAAATGGCCCCAAGAAGTGATATTTAAAATTTACAGTTTTATTTTCATCTATCAGTTATCAGCTGATGTAAGTTCAATGTCTCACTTGCTTAAAAATAAATTTTAATCTTTTTTTCCTAACTTTCATTGGAATTCTTGTAGATTATTCATGACTACCGGTGCCATTAAATGGCTTCAAGTATTGCTGAGTAACGCCAACAATTCAGTTTAATATCAGTTTCTTGTTTTCACACAGGTATATGGTTAAACAGATCTATTTGGCCAATAAATGAAACCCTAATAGGTACAACCATTCCAGATCAGAGTGGACCTGAAAGTAATAACAATGAAGGTGAACTCCACATTCCCCAAATCTTTAGGACTGGAGCCTCACCATCAGATTGGTTACTGTCATACCCTGAACACTTATTGGGAGTTCTTACTACTCTACAAAGGCCCAGTCAGCTTATTCCACAACCCTAGCCAACAGGGTGCAAAAAATTATTAGGTGTGTACTTATTATTGAGCGATAGTGTATATTTGTGTCCATGCATATATATTTTCAACATTTGTGGGGATTTAGGAATTAACAGTAAAACTCCCAACTGGATATTGACTCGTCAGCTGCCAGATACAAAATGTATAAACGCGTCGCCACGCATAAATCTCCACGCATCCATCCGGTTAAAATCAGAAAAAAAAAAATAATAAAAAGTAAAGTAGCCAATGGGAAGCGGTCGCACCAAAATTAGAAGAATTTTGGAGTAGCGAATTTGGAGCCAGTGTAGAGAGATAAATACTCAGGTTTTCTGTGAACCGACCTCTTGTCCGGCAGTGTCTGTCGAACCAACAACATCATTTTGCTGTCTGGTGTTTTGGGCACCACGCTACGTCTTGGGACATAGCGTTGGTTAGTCCATTCACCAAGTAAATAAAGGAAAGTATGGAAGAAATGTTTTCGTCTCTTATCTGTTTCTATCTTTTCTTTTTGTATATTTCTTTTGGACCTTCTTTGGGCAAGGCATTGCGCCAGCCAATCAACGTGGGGTAAAATAATATAACCAAAATATGGAGTCAGATATCTTACGGCAACACAGTCTTGCCTTAGCCCCCTGACCTCCTAAAAGGCTTTAAACCCCACACATTAAAGGTTAATCATGTGTTACAATATCGAACTGTGTAAAGACGATTCTGTTTAACTATAAAGTATTAATAACAGTAATTTTACGTTTTTAAGTCATGAATAATCAACAAGAATTCCAATGAAAGTTTGAAAAAAAGATTAAAGTTTATTTTTAAGCAAGTGAGACATTGAACTTACATCAGCTGACAACTGATTGATGAAAATGAAAATATCAGCTATTATATTCTGTTCTTTTTAGTCGATACCAGAAAATTTATTTTAATGTTAACTTTCTGGAAGTCTTTCTGATTTGACTACCATTAGTCAATATAATAACATGATTTTTTCTTTAAAATAAGAACACAACTAGAGCTGAAATCTTTAGGGAAGAAAAGAGAAAATAAATAAAAGAGATTAATGGAAGCCTAGAATCAGCAAGTGGCATGTCCATTTCTTTGATTACATCCATAGAAGTCTTGAGAATCGGTTGACCCATTGTTGTTCTAGTTATGCATGTTCAAGGTTTTCTTTGCTAAAAATAGACCATACTTCCTCTTATTAATGCTATTACCAGCTTATGTAAGAATATTTATATCCCAAGTATAGAACTGATTATAGAAGCATATGATCATGAATCGTATTGGCTTTGGTCTTGGGAAATCTCGTTCCAGGCCAAAAATGGTAAAAAAATTTATTTTATATATATATATATATATAAAATATATATATATATATATATATACTTTAAGAAAAACAATGAAACTGGTCACATAGGATATATATATATATATATATATATATATATATATATATATATATATATAACCTATGTGACCGGTTTCGTTGTTTTTCTTAAAGTATATATATATATATATATATATATATATATACACACTAGTATGGCTACCCAACATTTCTCAGGTGGAATAGATATTCTAGATTAAATGCCTTTTTCCTTCTACAATTTGGGGCATATTTTCTGCAAGACTGCAATTAGTTTTTTTTAAATCTTTTTTGTGATTTAAATTTTCTGAAAACTTATATTGATGAAAAATATATTTTCCCATAGAGAAATATTTTTTCTTAGATGATTCAAAAATTAGAATTTAGACAATTATAACAGGCTTTAAGAAATCAAATTTCTGTAAGGTTTTTCAAAAATAACAACATCTTAAATAATTATATTCATTACTAAATAAATTTCAAAAACAAAATTAATTTACAATTGATTTAATTATCAAGAATTGTAAAGAATTATTATAAAGAAATACTTAAGAAAATATAAGCAATAATGAATAATTATGCAATTATTATAAAAAATAAAATGCAATTTTTTTAATTATTGGCAGTTTTAACAAAAACAAAAATTTAAAAAGATTTATCTAATTACTCATTAATGTTTTTATTTTACTTTGAAGAAAAAAATGTTAGACCAAAGACTCAAAAATTGGTACTTGAATCCGCCTTGCTTAACACTCTCTATTAAAAGGTACAGATCAAGGGTAAAGCGGAGCAATCCAGAGAAAGCAGTTGTGTCCTCCCCAACACATTGATGTAGTAGCTATTGAAAAGGAAGCTTTTGACTACAGTCACCAACTTACTTATCAATACATTTATATATATATATATATATATAAAAACACAAATATTAATAAGTAAAGTAAAGTTGGCAACCATATTCGAGGGTGACCCGAAGGCTCCCTTTTCAATAGTTACTACATCAAGGTGTAGGGAAGAGCTGTGACATTCTTTTTTTCTTTTGGTAATATCTATTTAAAAACAAAAAAAAAAGAGAGTATTTTAAAATTCTGTCTTCTCTTTTTCTCCTGATTTGTCATCCTTTTATCAATGCAAAATTAATATACTATTTGCTTGTTTCACTTTTGTTTTGATTGGAAAAGTTTTTAAAACAAGGGAGATAACTGTAATTGTGTTTGTAAGATCTGATAATTTTCCAAACTGGGATACCAAAAAGAACTCATCACTTAGCTCTCATCAGCCAAAATGATTGTTGAGATTAATAAAAAGAAAAATGAAATAGAATAAATTCAAACAGTTGCTGTTCCCAGAAACCTTTCACAGGAAGTAGGAACAATGCATAACTGAAACAGAAAACCTACTGGCACTAGAAAGAAACTTGTTCTCACTTCGGGCTTACCCTTGATACTAGATGGACCTTCTTTCCCTGGGCTACTAGGAGACAGTGCATGTGTCCGCCCAAGTCTCCTCTTGCGGCAGCCGATATTAAAAATGCCTATGGAATATGACTATTCTTTTGCAGCCTTCAAAGACAAAAAAAATGCCAATGAATTAAATAGGGTAGAAAAGAAAACAAATGAGACGAATGTCTAAACCCAAATACCCACCACTTACAAAATTAAAACCCAAATGATAACCGACCAAAACATACCTACATCCTATAGACTCAAAACCAATTTCACTTTTATTACCAAGCAAACCTAGGGTACCTTATCCTGTAAAAGTTGTTGCAAAAATTTACTATTTTCCCAATAATTTGGTTTCAAGCAAACAAATGCAGAGATGATCAGGATTCAATATAAGGTGCATTTTTAAACAGGATTTAACAGGTTTGAATTCGGAGCTTTCCTTCTCCTAGACTGGTTGTCATACAAAGGTAAAAGAACCCCATAGTGAGAGAGACAGGGAGGAAGAGAGAGAGAGAGTTTTCATCAATAAATAAATGCACTCCTAACAAATTCTTATAAAAAGTTGACTTTCTTCCAAAGATCGAAGCAGTCTATCATTTCAAAACAGCTATCATTAGGCATTATTAATTGTCAAACTCAATAGCATTGAAACTTTTAAACTAAAAATAAAATTATAACATCTTTGTGAACAACAATGAAATTGATCCAATTCATCTAAGATCAAATGAAATCTTTGTTTCTTTGGTTTTGAAGAAAATTAACTTTTTATTTATAAAAATTTGTTAATGTTATTTTTACTCATGGGTAATTGTGTATACTTGTGTTTATGTGAACATGTATTCAATATATTGCATGTTCATGGTACAATGGTTAATGTTGTAGGAAATGGACATGGTGGCCTGAGTTCAATTCCTGGTCGAGACTGTTTGCTTTTCACATAGTGCTAATACCCTTGAAAAAGGCATGAATTAAATTATTCTCCTTCAAATAATAGCCTTGGTATGGCTGTTAGTCTTGAAAAAGGAAAACTTTGAATTCAAACATGTTAAACTACACTTAAAAATTGACCTTGAGTCACATCCTGCTCATATGGAGGGGTTGGGTATATATATATATATATATATATATATATATATATTCAATAGATATTCAGTATATAATGCTAATCATATGTTACAGCTTTCGAGTTAGCAGTGACCTTAGTCTGAAAGCATTCTCTCTGCTATAACCTTTAAGGTATAATCCTCAGGGTGAGTTTTGATGTTAAATTTTGGGGGAAAAAAGAAAAAGAGTATCTTACAAGGCAGGAAAGCTGGTATCAAAACAAATTGCGAGTATAGATACAGAGAATCGGAGCCAAAATCAAAACGATACCTTCAAGGTACAATCTAACTCCATTCATATGGTGACTGAATGTTGTTGCATATTATATAACTATATATATCTATCATTTGCTCTCTCTCTCTCTCTCTCTCTCTCTCTCTCTCTCTTTGTTAATATCAATCTATCAATTTATCTATCCCTCACAATCTATTCATGTCTACATTTATCTATCTATCTATCTATCTATTTCAGTCTATTCATATCTATCTAATCATCTATCTATCTATATTTATATCTATGAGGATAAGCTGAAAAGATCATAGGTTGTTAATCAATGGGATCCAAGCCCTGCAACACTGATAGACGTATGCAGTCTGCGAGGATGCCGCATTGAAAAATAAACTGCATTGGTTTCCATTCCATGAGAATTATTTCTGTAGTTGAGTTTATTCAAATCTATTTATCAATCTCTGTTTCTATCTATCTATCTATCTATCTATCTCAGTCTGTTCATATCTATCTATCTATCTATCTATCTATCCATATCTATCTATCTATCTCAGTTGGTTTGGTTTATTACTTGACATTGTAAAGATGACACTGGTCACACCAGTCAATGGAGACATTCAGCTTATTAAACCAGAATGTTTTTGTCATCAAGCTACACTTTTGACTGACTTTGAATATCCTCAGAGACCAATTTCTTCGAGATTCTAACCTTCTGTCTTTAAGTTCATCATTGAGGTATTTCCAGTCATTTTTGTAGTCTCTTTTAGCACAATGATCAGGTTAGTTCTTTGCTACCTGTGTCATCTTCTATTGTAAGATATTCCTTATTACAATAGCAATTCAAACTTACCAAACATTTTCTTTTGAATAATATACAAAGCAAAGTAATATCATTTTGTGAAGGTTATATCTATCTATCTATCTCAGTCTGTTCATATCTATCTATCTATCTATCTACAAAATTCAACAACCAAGTGTTGGCAATATAATCAGTGTTTAAAAGCTGATTACTAAATAATATAGTGGCCCAGTTGGCTGGGGCTGTAGAATACACCGTCTACATCTCTGCAGATGGGTAAGACCGCCTAACAAGTGTCCTGGATATGACATTAAACAATCTGATGGTGAGGTTCCAGTAATTCTGGAGCTTTGGGAAACGCAGAGCACCCCTTTATTGTCATCACATCAAGGCCCACTCTGGCCTGGAGTGGTAGCACCTGATAGGCTCCTATCTATGGGTCAAATAGAACTAAAATGTGTAGCTAAGCTGAATTACTTGAAATAGAACTGATTTGATATTTAAACTGTGTACTTATACTAAACTGAAATGCTTGAAATAGAACTGTTTTTGACTTTGAAACTGTACTTACGCTAAACTGAATTGTCTGAAATAAATTTATTATGGACTACAATTTCTAATTTTATTATTTTTTAACCAATATATATGTATACATATATATTTATATATCGTAAGTAACTATTTCTATTAAAGCATGATAATCTCTGGGATGCAGTTATATGGTTTCAAGTATTCTAAAAATAGGAATAATTTTCAACCAGATTTATTTGATACATAGATGGGACCATAGCAGGTACTCCCCCTACAGTTCAAGTGGACCTAGGAGTAATAATATCAATGATGAGATGACTGCATTCCCCTAAGCTCCTGAACTAAAGCCAACCCACTGGATGTAGTTTTGTATCCAACTCAGGACACTTTCTTTTCTCATTTATATAATGCAGAGCTTCTTCATTGTACAAGGAAGATTACATATCAAAATTCAGTCAGTAATTGGACAACATCAAGCTGTTTGCAAAAAAAGGAAAAGGTAATGAAGATTCTAGTAGAAACAATAAGAATATACCGTCAGGATATAGGAATGGAATTTGGCATAGAAAAATGTGCCGTGCTAAAAAGTTGAAAAAGAGAAAAAAATCAGAAGGAATAGAACTGCCAATTCAAGAAAGAGTCAGAACACTCAGAGAAATGAAAAAATTGCAAGTACTTGGGAATATTAGAAGCAGACAAGGGGAGATGAAAGAAAAAATTTAAAAAGTGCTTAGACCTAGCCAAAGAACTAAAAGGTTTATGGAACAAGAAAGTGATGCTGATAATAATTGTAATTGGTGTGGTTGGAATGTCCCTTAAAGGCTTGTTAAGGGGGCTGGAAGTGTTGGAAATTGGAGGACAAGCCAAGACCATCCAAACTACAGTATTATTAATATCAGCCAGAATACAGAGAAGAGTCCTGAAGACTTGAGAAAACTGCTTGTCACTAAGCCTCCAGAGAAAGACCATCAGCTAATGCTGATGTAAAAAATCTATAAGGAATAAAATAATAAACAAGAAAAAAAAATCCCTGTCCCCTTGTGGATTTTAATGTAACAGCAGACCAGAGTGAAAAGAAAAGAAAAGGAAAAGCTGGATATATATTTGCTTTGTTTTCATTTTATGGCATATCAACCATTGTTGGTCATTTAAAGCCCAAACCTGTTTTTAAATATATTTCTAAACACATGATTGAATATATGATTTCTAAACACATTTTGTAGATGCGCACAGTTACATCATCAAACAGTTTATATCTAACAATTCAGTTTAGCATAAATCAACAAAATTAAATGGTTTCAAGTATTACTCTGTATCACTAATAATTCAATCAACTGTCATTTGTTTACACACAGTTAAATGATCAAACTGTTCTATTTCAAACAATTCAATTTAGTATAAGTGATTTGTTTGCACACAGTTTAAATGTCAAATAGTTCTATTTGACCCATAGATAGAACCCAATCAGGTATTACCAATCCACGGCAGAGTTGACCAGGGAGCAATGACAATGAAGAGGTACTCCACATTGCTTAAAGCTTCAACATCACTGGAGCCTCACCTGTTAATTGTTTGATGTCATATTCACAACATTTGTTGGGGAAAGTCTTACCCATCTATAGAGAGACAATCAGTGTATTCTACAACCACAGACTACTGGGCTAGATACTACTCATAGCTGGGGCTGTTAGAATAGCTGATAGTAAGGAAGTCTGTGATCTTTAGTTTTAGCCAGGCAACTGGTCTAGAAGAAGGAAAACATTTTGAATTCAAAACCTGAGGAATATTGTTCCAAGTACCCTATTTTCTGATATCAACTCATCTAAAATAAATATAAATGGTTCTATACAAGTATTCACCACTACAAATAAATGAAAAAAATAAATAGAATACACTGACTGCACCTCTGCAGAGGGGTAAGACCCCCCACCGCCAATGAGTGTCCTGAATATGACACTAAGCAATCTGATGGTAGGGTTCCAGTAATGCTGGGGCTTTGGGGAATACGGAGCACCCCTTCATTGCCATTGCTCCAAGGTCCACTCTGGCTTGGCGTGGTAATACCTGAAAGGGCCCTATCTATGGGTTAAATTGAACTTATGGCATACTTTTGCTAAACTGAAACCATACTTACATTTAAACTGCATGCTTATGCTAAACTGAATTATTTGAAAAAGAACTGTTTTTTGACATTGAAACTGTACTTATACTGAACTGAATTGTTTAAGATAGAACAGTTTTGGCATTTAACTGAGTGTAAACAAAATCTGTACTTATACTAAACTGAATTAGCTGAATTAGAACTGTTTGAATAAACTGAATAGCTTGAAATAGAAATGTTTTTGACAATTAAACTGTATACTCATGCTAAAGTGAATTGTTTGAGATAGAACTGATTATTTACATAAAAATGGATTTGGTGTTAAATAACCAACAAAGGTTGATATGCCATAAAACCCAACCAACCATGGAAAAATAAAAAAATAAAACAAAATAAGAAAAACCTGTGTAGGTCATTTAGGTGTTCACATATTGTTGTATAGCCATGATACAACTATACGTATACATATATATGTGGAAACATAATCAACAATAATGACGAATGAACACACTTCCTTAGAAAAATATACCTCTCACACTTTATTCGAAAGGGTTGCCAAAGGGTCGCGAAAGAGTTGTGTGTGAGACGTGAGTTGGAGACAGAACAGACTGCAGCATATTGACCCCCGGTTCCTCTGTCTTTAGTAGCACTTCTTTCTCATTCTGCTGGATTGTTTAACCAGGGGTCCTGAGGGCCCAAGCCCTCTGCTGGGAGCTGATTCTCACTGCCTCGAACTGCAACTCGAACTTCAACTGCAACTGGCTCAAATTAACTGACTCCAACTCTGGCACCGGGTTATATAATTGTTTGACCTCCACCTGGTTCACATGGGTGTTGCAATTGCACCGAATTCAACCTGTCAATGGTCAAGGTTATATCTTGATATCTTTGACCAGATGCACCTGTTTCTCGATTGATGGCTGGGTCGAAGGTCAATATGTTACAAAATCAACTGAACTGTTTGGCATGTAAATATAATCTTTGTTCTTCAAGCTCAACTTCAATATTAGTATTAGCAAAAGTAAGATTCATTTTGATTATATCCAAGTTTAGTTGCATAATCTTCCAGACAACATAATACTGAAATCTTTATCAACAACTGAAATTCTGTTTAAATGTACAATTATCTTCTCTAAGAAGCTGCTGCCAAATCCAAATGCCTTTACCCAAATTTGCTCTAAACTTAGAAAGTGTCATATCATTTTATTTTTGGAAAGATGTTGCTGTAAATTGAATTTTGCATGGGAAAAGGAGAGATTTTCAAAAGCAGAAATCATACAAATTTCAAATACAACATTACAATAGGTATTCATTCAGTGGGTCATCTTAAAGTGATATATGATAGAAACGAAAGAAATAATATGTTAAATGTAATGAAAAATTAATGTTAATTTTGTACAGTATAATTTTAAAGGTACCTTGCTTCCAATGAATCCACACCCCTTCTATCTCTCTCTCTATCTCTCTCTCTCTCTCTTTTTGTGTCTCTTTCTTCATCTCTCTCTCTCTCTATATATATATATATATATATATATATATATTAATTATAATCAGTTATTGTAATTGTACAAATATCTGTAGTAATTGCATAAAGTACAAATCTTGGGGTTTTACTTTAAGTTATTAGTATATTCTCTCTCTCTCTCTCTCTATATATATATATTTCAGATTGCTCATATTTATATCTATCAATCTATGTCAGTTTATGTACGTATGTACCTACATACGTATGTATGTATGTATGTATGTATGTATTTTGTTCATATCTATCTATTTATCTATCTCAGTCTGTATGTCTGTATGTATGTATCTATCTATCTATCTATCTATGTCTATTGAAATCTATCTATCTATTCTTTATATTGCCTTTAAAATTTACATTGAATTTTAAACACATCAGATAGAGTAATGCTTCATGTGTTGCTTTCTTAATAGTGTATCTTATGCTGATATCAGTCCAAGAAATGGATGGAAATTGTTTTCAGAAACAAGCAAGCAATTATTATTGTAGAAATATCTAGAAAATAAGCCACATAAAAATACTTGCTGAATAATTTAAGTTATCAATGCGACCAGCCGACCCACAGATGAAGAAGTTAAAGACTAAAAAATTATACATTTTCAAAATTTGGTTTAGTAACTGCAAAGCCGAAAGAAATTTAAAATAATGGATATTTTTGGAGTGCAAATTGGTAAAAAAAGTAAAAAAAGTCATTTCAAGATGTTTGCTTATAGGCATTCTGAATTGAAAATAATGGTGGATGCTGTTAAAAACTAATGTGCTCAAGGCAAATCCTAAAATAGTTTCTAAGAAATCTTGAACAAATTGGTAAGGAACCAAGAACCAAACAATTCAGATTATTATAAAATATATCAAGGTTCATGCATTTTGAAAAATTTTATCCAATTATTTACGAAAAGGAACAAGAAATATTTCAATAATGATTATACACACACCAAGGTGATTCAGAATTTTGGCAATATTTTAGTCATGTAAATCTCAATGCAGTAACTTTGCCATGATCGAGAAGATAACACAACATACTGGACTGTGAAATGCCAAGCTTATCAAACATTCTTTGAGTTCTTGGAGCACTGTCTTTGAATCTAGAGTTTTAGACTTACCTGAACTTGTCCAATTGTTTAAGTTTCTAGTAGCTAGAGTGAAATTTCTTCAACCATCTCGTTACTGTACAGTGTTTAACTGCACCTTCATCTTTTTGGTTGTTTTTTTTTGTGTCATGGCACAGTTTGAAATTCTAAAGTATGAGTTCTCAAATTAGACTCCATTGGACATTCATTTCTGTGGCTTTCAAGTTATATCTTAACTGAAACAATGCACCATGAGTCAACCTACCAACCACCATGATACTGCCAACCATAAAAGGTTGCTGAACTACTTCACTCACTTGATATACACACCACAGACTTGCACATAACAAGATATTGCAGAACTTTTGACTCACCCGATTAGTATCCATTTTTCCATATTATTTTATCAGGGATCAGTTGCTGATAAATTGTCACTTGTAAACCTTGCTTTATCTATGTGTATGTTGTCATCACTTTCACTAGATGAGATATTCCTACCAAAGTGAGTCATAGGCTTATCAGTACTACTGTATGGTTGCACCACTTGAACAGAAACAGATTGAGAAAAAGCTAGGTGAGTATTACACAAAAATCCTGCCAGCTGTTTTCAGCAGTTCTTAGATACAACATCCTACAAAACAGTGGCTGTATGGCCATTTATCTCCCATCTCTGTAATCATCTCCAAAATGAGCAAGACATGCTGGGCAGTGGTAGAAAAGTAAAGATAAACTCATAAGCAATGTTCTATGGACTACTACATATGGACACACCAGTGTTTGTTGACTTGCAAAAACTTACATTCATCAGCCCTGTGCAGCTACTGGAGGCTGTCTAGATCAGTGCCTCTCAAATTATCTCATGTGGTATACCAATAAAATATTTTTCGAATGTGTTATTTATCAATGTATCAGTGACATATTTGTACCCTATTATTATTTCGGTTTTATGATCGAGTTCCAAGTATTTCAATCTGTTGTATGGTATCACAAAATATTAAACCATGCAGAAAAAATTGATGTATTTTTATTTTTACATTATGTTATATATATTATGATAATGTGAAACTGTAAACTTGTCTCACACCACCAGTTGATGATTGTGCAGCAGCATTGGAACACATTCTATCGCCTTATATAGTGCTTGTATAGGGAACTTGAAAAGAGATTGCCCAGTTGGCTGGGGCTGTAGAATACACCGACTGCTTCTCTGCAAGTGTCCTGGATGTCATGCCATACAATCTGATGGTGAGGTTTCAGTAATACTGGACTTTTGGGAAATGTGGAGTACCCCTTCATTGCCGTCATTCCCAGGTCCACTCAGGCCTAGAGTGGCAGCAACTATAAGAATCCTATCTATGGGTTAAAAAGAACTAAACCATGGTTTGAGTTTACTGCTTTTTACATTCAAACTGCGCATTTATGCTAAACTGAATTACTTGCGATAGAACTGTTTTAACATCTGAACTGTGTACTTATGCTAAATCAAATTATCTGAAATAAAACTGTATTGACATTAACTCTGTGTATTGCCCAATCACCTAGGGCTGTAGAATACACTGACTGCACTTCTGCAGAGGGGTAAGACCCCAACCCACCCAATGAGTGTCCTGAATATGACACTAAACAATCTGATGATGAGGTTCCAGTGATGCTGGGGCTTTGGGGAATGTTGAGCACCCCTTCATTGCCATTGCTCCCAGGTCCACTGTGGCCCGGAATGGTAGTACCTGATAGGGCCCTATATATGGGTTAAATAGAACTAATGGCATGCATATGCTAAACTGAGCTGTTTGAATTAGAACTGTTTGACTAAACTGAATAGCTTGATATAGAAATGTTTTTGACAATTAATCTGTACTTACATTTAAACTTTATGCTTAAGCTAAACTGAATTGTATGAAATGGAACTGTTTTTGACATTGAAACTGTTTTTTACACAAAACTGATTTGATTAATATAGAACTGTTTTGACATTTAACTGTGTGTAAACAAAACCTCTACTTATACTAAACTGAATTAGAACTGTTTGAATAAACTAAATTGTTTGAAATAGAACTGACTATTTTCATAAAAATGGATTTGGCATTAAATAACCTATAAAGATTGATATGCCATAAAACCCAATCAACTTGAAAAGATAGAGAGAGAGAGAGAATCAAAGGAACCCATATAGCCAATACACCAAGATGATGATGATCAAAGATGCCTTAATATCTGACCAATGACAACACCTTTCCTTATGATTTTCAATAGCTTTCTGAAATATAATCATTAATGATATATTTACATTATACGTATAACTGAAGCAGGGGAAGTCCCAGTATTGTAGAGCCTAATGTACTTCTATAAGAATGGCTTTGGCAATAAATAATCCAGAAAGATTGATATACCATTAAGCAGTGAAATTAAACCAATTCAAATCTACATATCATTGCATGATTCTGTTGAAAAATTTGTATCAATTTCTGATCTTGATAATCTCTTTCAGCACCTTTAAATAATCCATATCAATGTTATCCATACCATGACTTTTACAAGAAACGACAACTTGTCAAATTAACTCAAAATTTATTATAAATAACACTAGATCTGCTATGTTTTAAAACTCCATCAGATTTTTTAATCTTTTCACTTTAATAAAAGCCATTGTAATTTATGCTAGAAATTCTGCAAGAAATGTCAATAATCAGAACATTCAAAATTTAATCAAATTGCATAAAGTCAGAGTTGTTTTAAAGCCTAATTTTTCTGCCAAGTCTTTAAATTTTAACACTTTAATTGGTACCACTGCAATCTAATCCTTGAATTCTAAAGAAACTATATTGGTCTTAGCATATAATAAAATAGTTGCTCAGCTCAAAATATTGGGTTCATGGTTTCATAATGTTGTGAGACTGAAACTTACCTGCATCATGGTCTCTTCCAGCACTATATTACTATGTGAGATAACACTCTCAGGGAGCAGTATCGTAATACCTTAGTATTAGCAAGAATACTAGTTGTACACAGCCGTGTACGACTACCAATATTGGACACCAGTGGATAGTAAGCTCCGCTTACCTTTACACTATCCTTTGTAACCTTTTGTTCATATATCTTTCTTACCTTAAATCTGTGTTCCATGTTTTCCTTCCGTGGTCCCAACCTTGGGTCCACATCACATTAGTTAAAGGTTTGCTACTGAGGTGAATGAAAAGAAAATGATTTTTACAAAAAATAGTCACAAAACTCCTGCTTAGAACTTTTTAATTTTACAAGTACTTGGGCTCACATATAAGAAGGAATCACATGAATCTATGTAATGTTATTTCATTTTTTTTATATACATTTTTTTTATCAAATTATTTTTCAGGTTTAATATTTTTCTTTTATCTCTGCAAAATTGTCATCATTAATTATCTGCCCTTTTGTTGAATGATAGATTGACTAAATCTTTTATCTTTCAAGTAGTATAAAATTTGAATGACGGTTAAATGGCTGGAAAGATATCAAAAGTCAATTCAGTTTAATTGACTGGTAATTACCTTTAAAGGCAGTTGAAAGGTTGGCTGTCATTGGAGGATTGTAAAGTCTGGTGTTTAAAATCGTAAGACTTAGATGTAAGATTTCAACTTTAAATTAGCACTGAGCAGCAGAAGGCACAACACCTATATTCATCTGATATCCAAAGGGCAATCCCAATTTTCATATGAATTATGGAATTGATAAGACAACTATATGAATCTTGTTATGTGTGCACACAAGAAAAGAAGACTTTGTATTTGTTATTCTTCCCAGCAAAGAGAACAGAGCAGCCAGTTAAAATAAGACAGAGTGGAACGGTGAAGAAGATAAGAGCAATCACCAGTCAAAGGGGACATAAAGAAGATGGCTACACAGCAACTTGACTAATCACAGTGGCAAATAAAGAAGACGGAGGTGCCAGTGATTTAATGGTTATCGTCGCAGGAAATGGACACGGCGATATGAGTTCAAATCCTGGATGAGACTGATTACATTTCACATAGCACTAATACCCTTGGGAAAGGTATGAATCCAATTATTTTCATTCCAGCTATGAGTAAATAGTAGAGCAGACTCGGTTCTTCAGGCTTGGTGAGGCAACTAGTCTAGGAGAAGGAAAACTCTGAATTCAAACCTGTTAAACTCCACTTAAAAAATTGACCTTGCGTCATATCCTGCCCGAGCGGAGGGGTTGGGTAAATATGATAAAGATAGATAAATGTAATTAAAGTTGGCTACAGTAGTCGAGGGTGACCCAAAGGCTCCCTTTTTGATAGCTACCACATCAAGGTGTGAGGGAGGGCATTACTCCTTTTCCAGGATTGCCCAACTTTACCCTTGATCCTTATCTTATAATGCTAAGTGTTAATCAAGGAGGCATCAAGTAACATTTTTTGAGTCTTTGGTATGACTCAACCTGAGATTGAACCCAGGTCTCCTGGGATCTTTGCTAACATTCTAACCATTAGGCCAATGTCCAGTTTTCACAAGTTTTTTTGTTTTTTTTCCAATATTTTCTGGACGAAGTGTAATAATTTAGGTTCAGGTAATTTTTTTTGGAGGGGGGGGGGTTCTTTGTTTAATGGCATATCAACTGTTGAGGGTCATTTAATGCCAAAGCCAGGTCTCCCGGGCTATTCGCTAACATTCTAACCATTAAGCCAATGTCCGGTTTTCCCAAGATTTTTTGGTTTTTTTTCCATATTTTCTGGCCGACATGTAATAATTTAGGTTCAGGTAATTTAGTGGGGGGTTCTTTGTTTAATGGTATATCAACCATTGAGGATTATTTAATACCAAAGCCATCTTTGTAGAAAAATAGTAGTGGTACTTATTTAACTCATTGCTGAGGAGATAAGAGTATTCATAACTTTCTCAGGAGTATTTGTCCAAAAGTGAATGTAACAGCACAACGGACATTTGAATTCTTTCATTTAGATGCTGCAATCCAGCACTTTAGTCACTACAGACCTTGACAACCCCTCAATTGTTGATCATCCAAATTCTCAAAATAATAGAAATGACAATAAAAACCTATTTAAATCATTTTGCTTCTTTTTAAATGGAAGTATCAATCGCATCATGTGAACTCTGAAATGCTAATCAGAATCCTTCAGTACTTCCTAAATAGAAGCATGAATGTCATCATGGACAGCTGTTACGCTAGAAACCTGGAAGGGTGATGGTTTCTCGAGTACACAGACACACACATGCACACTCACACACACATATATATGTGTGTGGGTGTGTGTGTGTGTATATATATATATATATATATAAATATATATAAAGCCACACAGTGTTTTATACAAGTACGTTTTATGTTGTCTTCTTTTCTTTGTCTTCTTTTCCTGTTTTCCAGTATTTTACCAGACATTCTTTTAATCAAACCCCTCCTCACTTTTCTTAGTAGCAAAACTACTGTGACATCATCTCTCTTGCGTTTTGTTTTGCTTTGTTTTTATTTTTGTTGCCCTGGAACTTAGTATCATTTCAGATTTTATCATCCCCTCCTGCTGACCAAACAAGCCCACTCATAGAAAGCACTCGGGTGGCAGCATTCCTTCACTCCTGAGGTCTCCCTTTTGATAACACACATAAAAGATATATATATATATATATATATATATATATATATATATATATATATATATATATATATATATATATATATATATATATATATATATTTATATATATACACACTAACACTCACATACATATATATATATATATATTTTTTTTTTTTTTTTTAACCAAGTGCCAAATCCCAAATTGATTTGAAAAGAGAAATTTACATCATCTAAAACAAACTTTCTCTTACATGTCTGTATCTGCTGGGATTTCTACACACATTGGACTTAAATTTTATATCGGTTGAACAAAAAATAGAGATAAAAAGAAAAACTACACGCCAATGCAGGTGTGGAAGAAATCTTATTCAACTTTGAATCTAAATCCAACAGTATTTTTCTTTTGTTTTCCTCTCTGTTAAATTTGAAGACTCCCAAGAGATTGTGACAGATGTACAAGTAACAGAAACTAATATCATGATTAATTCTAACTCTGTCTGACACAGATGCAGACACAATTTGGATTTTCCTCCTTTTTTGATGACATGCTGTGGATTTTATGGCAAAACAAGATAGCTCCTGTTGTCATTCAATACAAATTATCAGTGGGGAAAATGTTCTTTTCTACAGCTGTTATCAACAATAATTCACAACTTTCCCAAACAACTTATCCTATTTGAAAGTTGGAGGCACAGAGACAATGACCCTTAAAATCTATTTCTTTGAATTTTAAACTTATGGTTGCCAAATAGGATTAAGAATTATAGAAGTAAGAGATAAAGATACATCTTTTTTTTTTCAATGTTTAACATTTTGATTTTTTGTGAATGCTTTGGTTTTCAGTGGAATTATATTGCTAAAATAGTACCTCACATTGTGTTCATGATGTTAACTAAAATTGAATTTTCATCTTCTTCTTTAAACTCAGACATGTAATTGAAAATTTCTTAAAAATAAACCAGTTATGACTTTTTTTCCATGGCTTTTTTCTCTTTTTCTCTTGCCAGAAAATCTGGATTTTAAAAAATAGTGAATTAATTTGAAGTTTAAGCAAAGATCATCAAAGAGCCATAAACATTAACCACTCAATGATGTTTGTTAATTTTGAAGTTCTCACAAAAGATTGACCTAAAGAGTAGAGTGTTCGCTAATGGTCCAGGAAACTGAGGTTCAATCCCAGGTCAAGTCACACCAAAGACTCAAAAAATGGTACTTGATGCTGCCTTGCTTAGCACTCAGCACTATAAGGTAAGGATCAAGGGTTAAGTAAATTAATCCAGGGAATGGAGTAGCCCCCTCTCTTACACCTTGGTGAAGTAGCTATTGAAAAGGGAGCCTTCGAGTCACCCTCAACTAAGGTCACTGACCTTTACAAAACAAGCAAATTGAAATGACTCCTTTTTCAACTAAGGAATTCCCAACTTCGAAAGAAAAAGAAAAATTTTATTTT
Source organism: Sepioteuthis lessoniana (assembly GCA_963585895.1). Lineage (NCBI taxonomy): Eukaryota > Metazoa > Mollusca > Cephalopoda > Myopsida > Loliginidae > Sepioteuthis > Sepioteuthis lessoniana. The sequence continues at coordinate 9,060,542 of OY757928.1, read as the reverse complement.
CTGTAATGCTGAGTAAGATTGGTTACAAAATCCTTTTCTAATAATTTCATCTGACATTCGTTTGAAATTAAAAATCAAGCATGAAGATTTACCTATTGAGATTGAAGATGAATCCATGGCAGCAAACTCATCAGGAGGTAAATTTATCACAGGTAAATTCATCATACCAGATTAATTGCTGTTATAATAAAGTGTTTCCCTAACCTTATAATAAAGTGTTTCCCTAAACTTAACCCTTTAGCTCTTTTCATTAAATTCTTAAAGGAAATAATTAAATTCTTAATTTAGCTACGAATAATTTATCTGCAATGAATTTATTATCCAATGTTTTTACTGACAATGAATTTACCAGGCATGATCGATTTATATATCTTGGATTTCTGTTAGAGAAGGATATTCTACAGTGGCTAAAAGAAAATGTTTTCACATTTTAAACCAGTTTTCCACATTTTTATTTATACGAATTGAGCCTGAATGGCAAAAATGTATAATTCGTAGTATTGATTATCTTTTCAAAAAGTGTTTGGTAACCAAAAACTTCCTCTCTCCAAATGTATTATTGTGTTTCATATATATCAGCTGTACTTTCTTGAGTATATAATACAATTTCTGGTGGTTAGTCAGTTGGTTGGTTGGTTGGTTGATTGTTTGGTTGGTTGGTTGGTTGGTTTGTTTTAGGGCATGTCAACTCATGTTGGGTTATTTCATGTAGCAGTTATTTTATCAATTACGGCCATCAATTATATTCAATACAACATGTAATTTCACAGTAATTTTAAACAAGTAAACACTTTATACTTAGAATATTGCTGTTTATTTGTATAATGGCTTAAATTTGGGGGAGGCCTCTTGATATAATGACTGAAGTGCAGGACAGGAAGCTCAAAAGGAGTGAGTTCAATCTCTAATCATTCTATTAAATTCTCTTTCGGGCTAATGCTCTTAGGAAAGGTAGAAAGCACCTTATCCTTCTAGGTATGGGTTAAATATTATCTCTGCTATTCTTTTAAAAGGATGGCTCTGGCATTAGATAACTTACAAAGTTTGATATGCCATAAAACAAAAGAAACAAAACCAAACCAGTTTAAACTTGTTCATGATTGGTAAAACAATCTTACACAAGGATGATTTATCAAATGCTTTTTTCTGGGCATCTCCTTCAACAGACACTTCTCCCAGCAAGATATCTAAGACATGGAAAATATTTTATTCTAATATAGACAAAATGGAGGATTTACTCCTAAAATTCAGTTGAACGGGCTTCAAAATATGACAACAATAAACATTCATGTTAACGTTTTGTTTGGGTTTGATTGTGTTATTAAGTTATAGATAAGGATGTTAAAAGACAGAACTTATGAGTAAAAATCAAATAGATTTGTTTGAAAATTATTTTATTTGATAGAAATACTTGACCTGATACAACTTAGAGCAAATTATTTGTACTATATTGGAATACTTGATCTGATACAACTGGATGCAATTAGGCTTGGTTTGGTTTGGTTTTATGGCATATCAACCATTGTAGGTTATTTAATGCCAAATACTTTTTATATATATAAACAGTTCTATTTCAAACAATTCAGTTTAACATAAATACACAGTTAAAATGTCAAAAATAGTTCTATTTCTAAGAATTCAGTTTAGCATATGTACAGTTTTGTTCAATTTGACCCATACATAGGACCCTATCAGGTGCTACCACTCTGGACCAGAGGAGACCAAGGAGTAATGGCAATGAAGGAGTACTCTACATTCCCCAAAGCTCCAGCATTACTGGAGCCTCACCATCAAATTGTTTTGTGTTGTATCCAGGACACTCATTGGGGAAGTCTTACATCTCTGCAGAGATGCAGTCGGTGTATTCTACTGCCCCAGCCAACTAGGCCATGGATGCAATTATTTGTAATAGATAGGAATACTTGATCTGATACAAATGGATGCAGTTATTTGTATTAGAGAGGAGTACTTGAAACCATATCAGTGTTTAAATAATTTGCATTAAAAATGGTAACTTTAAGCTATTATCATTTACAAAGAATTATGATTTTTGTTTACTTGAAACCATATAAGTGTGTGAATAAAAGATGATTATTATAAAATAGAAATAAAAGTTGGCGACCATAGTCAAGGGTGACCCAAAGGCTCCCTTTTGGATAGCTTACTACACCAAGGTGTAGGGGAGGGCGCAACTCCTTTCCCTGGATTGCTCCACTTTACCCTTGATCCGTACCTTATAATGCTGAGTGTTAAGCAAAGAGGCATCGAGTATCATTTTTTGAGTCTTTGGTATGACTCGACCTGGGATCGAACCCAGGTCTCCCGGACCATTGGCAAACACTCTATCCGCTAGGCCAATGTCCGGTATAAAATAGAAATAATTATTTGAAACCATAAAATTGTTTATCAAATATTTGTATTAGATAGAAATACTTGGAATCTTACAATTGAGTTCAAATTATTTGTATTATATAAAAATATTGGATACCGGACATTGGCCTAGCGGTTAGTCGAGTCATACCAAAGACTAGAAAATGGTACTTGATGCTTCCTTGCTTAACACTCAGCATTATAAGGTATGGATCAAGGGTAAAGTTGAGCAATCCGGAGAAAGGAGTAGCACCCTCCCCTACACCTTGGTGTAGTAGCTATCGAAAAGGGAGCCTTCGGGTCACCTTCGACTATGGTCACCAATATAATGGATACTATTTGTATCATGAATAAATACTTGATCCTATAATTGTTTACTTAGAATTCTTTTTATTATTTACTTTAAATGATATAACTGTAAAAACAAATTTCTATTAAATAGAAATGATTCTTCAAAACCATATAACTATTAGGATAGGAATAATTGAAACTATATAACTGAGGAAATTATTTATATTTTATAGGAATACTTGATATTGTATAACCGAGCCTAAATCATTTGTATTCAGAATAGTTACTTGAGCTATATTTGTTTACAGAGGATTATTAGAATTAGTTATTTGAAAGCATAGAACTATATGCAAACAAATGATTTTATTAAATTAAAATAGTAACTTAAATCAACATAAATGAGTAAGAATTAATTTTTGCTAATTAGTTAGGCTGCAAAATCTAAAGCACTGAATGTAACAAGTTCCAGAAGATGAAAGAAAACATTGGCCGAAACGCTGTAATAAAAAAAAACAATTAATGTAAGGATATTCGATGCAAAGGAATTTATAGGAACTACATTTGACTAACAATATGGTATACTGTAAAAAGAAACAGACAAAAAGAGTTATTTTCTAAAATGTCATGGGTGCAAACTATTTGCACAGTATTGGAATATTTGATCTGATACAATTGGTTGCAAATTATTTGTATTAGATAGGAATATAGAATAGAGGTTTAAGATATCTTTATATCAAAAGTTAATATACTAGGTAGAAAATCAAAGTTTGAATCCTAATAAACCTTTCAGTTTAAAGAAAGGAATGGTTCATGCCTTTCAATATTAGACAAAAATATGCAATGCCCACCATATTAGGCTATTGGTTTGGTTTGGTTAACTAAACATTTTTTGCCCAGTCGACTGGAGTTGTAGAATATACCAACTGCATCTATGCAGAGGGGGTAAGACTCCCCCAACGATTGTCCAGGATATGACACTAAACAATTTGATGGTGTGGCTTCAGTAATGCTGGAGCTTTGGGGAATGTAGAGTACCCCTTCATTGCCATCACTCCCAGGCCCACTCTGGCCTGGGAGTGGTAGCACCTGATTGGGTCCTATCTATGAGCCAAATTGGTACACCCTTATATGTATATCAGATTTATTAGTACACCCTCATATTGGTATACCCTCGTATTGGTACACCCTTATATGTATATCACATTTATTAGTACACCCTCATATTGGTATACCCTCGTATTGGTACACCCTTATATGTATATCAGATTTATTAGTACACCCTCATATTGGTACACCCTTATATGTATATCAGTTGAATGATTTCAAGGATTTCTACATAATACTAATTACAATATGGTTTCTATTTAATTGTGATCATTTCATTGCACACAGTTGTATGATTTCAAGTAACTAATTATAATCCTATGTAAACAATTTTAGTTTCAATTAACTATTCCTAATACAAATAATTTACAGTTATATGGTATCAAACATTCCTGTCCAATACAAATAATTTTCAAACAATTTTATTTGATCCTGGGATGGGATCCTAACAGGTACAACCACTCCAGGTCAGAGTGGAACTAAGAGTAATGGCAATAAAGAGGTACTCCACAATCTCCTGATCTACAGAACTGGAAGCTTACCATCTTAACACCTGTTTTTCTGAGTTGGGGTGGTATCTAACTGCTCAACAGGGGATACAGTCAGTATATTATTAGCCCCACCAACAGGGCAGACACACCCAAGATCTATTTTTATGACAACTTTTACACTGTACAGTAGCATGGTCACATATCCTTTCAATATTTTTTAATAAGATGGCAGAAAAATAGATTAGTCCCATTCTTATCTACAGCATACATATTCCAATATCCTCAACAGATGCTTGGAAACACAGATATTACCATTCCCTACATAAACTGTTTTTCCTGAACATACAAACTTAAGATAGAGATAAAATTCTATTTATAAATTAGGCCAAATTAGACATTAACTACAAAGATATTTACCATGATATTCAACAGATGAGAAAAAAAGTCTGTCCAAAAAGTTTTGAAACTGAAGCTATATTTACTAAGACAAAAATGGACTAGGAATGAAACATCTTTGAAACACTAGGTATGTTCAAAAAGTCTCAAAAATGAAGCTGTATTTATCAAGACAAAAATGAACAAGGAATGAAACATTAATTATCTTTGAAATACTAAGTATGTTCAAAAAGGATCAAAATGGAAGCTGTATTTATGAAGAAAGGAATAAACAATGAATGGAATGTTAATTTTCTTCAAATTAATCCCTTAGTGTTCGCCAATGGCCCGGGAGGCCTGGGTTCAATACCAGGTCGAGTCATACCAAAGACTCAAAAAATGGTACTTGATGCCTCCTTGCTTAACACTCAGCATTATAAGGTACGGCTCAAGGGTAAAGTAAAGCAATCCAGGGAAGGAGTAGCGCCCTCCCCTACACCTTGGTGTAGTAGCTATCAAAAAGGGAGCCTTCGGGATACCCTCGACTATGGTCGCCAACTTTACTTAGAAGTTAATACATTTATTCCAGTGAGTCATCCAGTAGACAAAGCACCTCTTAAATTTCTCTTCTCATATAGTAAGAAGCTATACCGTCATATTTTCTATGTCTAGTATGATCTCTAATTTTACCATTGAGACATTGACCATTGAGAAAGAATTTTCATTTTTTGGAATGTTCAAAGAAAAATGTGTTCGGGGGATGCTGCACATTCATCAAAAACACATTTGACTCACAAAGTAATGTGACTGTCTTTGTATTGTTTATTCTTTCCAAATTATCATTGTCCAATCTATTTGAAGTCTAGACATCTAAACATTGTCACTTGTTCTGTTGTGCTCATATTTTCATTTAACTGTTTAATTCTTTTTAAATTTAAAACTTCAGGCAGAAAACTTTTTTGATGACACTTTGTATAACATACATATATGGTTGATAATACTTGAAAAAAGAAAAACAACCAAAAATCTTGATTTGACCAACTTTGACAAAGCTATAATAGTGTAGCAGAAAGAATTCCAAATCATTATTTAGTGCGGGAATTGTTTTGCCTTTGGAATTTTGAAATTATACAAATCATCGAATGAGAACTACCCATGCCATTCTGCCCGGGTACACCTCCCCGGGCACCATAAAAGGCAGCGCTAACCATGTGCGCTCTCTCTTTTCTTTTCTCATTCCTCTTGGCTGGCAGCTAGGTAAGACCAGCCGACACGAGAGATAACATTTCTCCCTCTAACTCGGGACGATTCCAACAGCAGACAGGGACTATCCATCTTAAAGAACACACTTCAACATCTGTTCCTCTGCATACCTTAGGAGACCATTTCCTGGTCAATTATTTCTCCCTCCTAAACCAAATGGACTCGATACCTCTGGCTAAGCACTAAACACCCGCATAACCATTTACAAGTGTTTTCCCATTCTCTTCAACTCACGGATGAGGAAAAGTTCCTCTCAAGCAGTCATTAAACTACTAGATTGAAAGCCATCAGTATCTACGCGTTCATTATTTGTTTCCTTTCTATAAAAATAACAAGAGGCAACAGAACGATACAACGTCAATTATCATTTATACAAAAATGGTAATACCATCTGCCCTCTTGTTATAATAGAATTGATAGAAAAAGTCACGCATGAATCATCATTGAAAAAAATGGAAGAACATTGCTCTGTTTAGGATGTAGACAAAGTATCTACTATTAAAACTTCTTGGGTTTTGTGTAAGATGAAGAGAGCTGTCTGAAAATAAGCGACTTCAAACTACAATTTCATTATTACATTCCCTTTTCGATTAATTACGTTGGGAAGGGTTCGAACTCCCTTATCCCCCTAGTTTTGGGTTAAATAGTATCATTGCTGTTCTTTTAAAAGGATAGCTTCGGTATTAAATAACCCACGAAGGTTGGTATGTCATTAAACAAATAAACCAACCCAAAACAAAACAAAACAAAAAATACCGCAGGTAAATAAATGTAAAAAAAATGAAGTAATTAAAGATGGGTATTTCTGACAAAACAACTAAAGAAAAGATGACAATGTCTCATGACGATGAGGAAATCAAAAAACACATTGCCCTCAAATAATACAATAAGGATAGAAGTGTTGAGAATAATTATCCAAACATCTTTATAAATAGTTACAATGCCTTATTTTAAAATTACACACCATGAAGAATTTCACAGAACTCATTTAAATGTATGGTTATAAAAGTATAATAATCTTATGAATTTATAAAAGTATAATAATCTTATGAATTTATATATATATATAATCTTATGAATTTATATTTATATATATTAAATTGAATTTTTGTCACTATACATATATATATTATCATTATCATTATTACTATATATATATATATATATATATATATATATACTCACACGCAAACACATTTCTTTTTCAATGATATGACATGTTAGGGAAAATGTTAATCTCTAAGTGATTATTTGCCTCATATTCTTCGGAAATTTTAAATCATCCTTTGAAAATTTTTTATTTGTTATTTATTGTCTGTTGTTGATTCTGATTATTAAATTTTCATTGAAGTCTTTTGAATAAAAGAAGAGATTTAATTTTTGTAATGGTTCCTGTCTTGTGATTCTTTAATGAATTTCTACAAAATAAGTAAAACATTTTCTTTTCAAATAAAGAAAGACGACCTTTTTATAACTAACAAAGAAACACATACATGTGTATATATATATATATTAATTACTGAATTAATTTAATTTGAAGGGGATTCCATAAAATTACTAAGCTGTCATGTATATTTGAATTAAGAGATTTTTGGTTAATTTTACAGATATCGTAGGCGGTTGTAAAGGTGCATAACCCACGTGTATGTCACCAAATCAAAAAATAGAAAAAGACCCAGGTGTCTCATGGTTTCCTGAAATAACGTTTCGCTATTTTAGTGCAAAAAAGCTCGCGTTATAAATAGACCAAAATCCCCAGCTCTATTTCGTAGCAGCCTTATTGATCTTTGACCAAAGACGAAACAAAAGTATCAAGCTCAAAATTTCACGACGATATATAAGTTTTATACACAAGGAATATCAAGACCTGATTTGCAATTGTGCATTCAAAAGGAATGGTTGATTAGGTTTTATGGCATATCAACCTATGTAGGTAATTTAACGCCAAATCCTCTTTATACAAATGAATCAAATATACAATTTGTAAACATTTTATTTGTAACATCTTTTAAACGGGCCTGAGCTCATTTGTTTGCATACACTTAAGGTTGGGTTTGATATTAAGTCATATCAACCATTGTTGGTTATTTAATGCTAAATCCTGTCTTTACATGTATATTATATATAATGATTTGTAAACACATTTTGTAGATACACAGTTAAATGATCAAACAGGTCTATTTCTAACAATTCAATTTAGCATAATTCAATAAAGCTAAACGTTTCCAAGTATTGCTATGTATCACTAACAATTTAATTAAACATCTGTCATTTGTTTATCTACAGTTAAATGATCAAAGAGTTCTATTTCTAACAATTCAATTGAGCATAAGTCATTTGTTTGCACTCAGTTTAAATGTCAAACAGTTTTACTTGACCCATAAATAAGACCCTTTTCTTTGCTATCACACCTGGCTAAAGTGGACCTGAGAGTGTTGACAATGAAGGGATACTTCCCATTCTCCAAAGCTCCAGCATTACTGGAACCTCACCATCAGATTATTTAATGTCATGTTGGAGGTCGGAGAGCGTCTTACGTCTCTGCAGAGATGCATTTGGTGTATTCGACAGCCCCAGCCCACTGGGCTATCAAAAGGAATGTTAAAACCTTTATATACACTATACTCATAAAAAGATTTATACTCACACAACATATTTTTGTAAGGTGTTATTTATTACCAACAATAATATATTAAAAGTCAACGTCATTTTTAACCCAACCTCTCGTTGTTTTGTTTTGCTGTTTGCTTGTTTTATGTATCATTCATTTCTGCATTAACTTTTTAAAGAGAGTACTCAAAAAACTCCTCTATCACGATATTGAATTACATTTCGTTACGTACTGGTTACACATAATTCGCTCCAACATTCACACTACTTTTTTAATAAGTCATTCAGTTTGTTTGTTATGCCACCTTATGCATCTCTGCTTTTTATTATCTTTTCACATCAACTTTTTAAGAAAAACGAATATTTGCCCAGAACATTATTACAAAAAATGTTTCTTTAAGGTGGTCCCTTCGTATCTGTAATTTCAATTTCTGTGTTTTTAGTTCTTCACGATCAACACCAGAAATAAACAATTCATGTTTTACTTTTGTAATGGTCCCAAAGCGCCAAACAAGTGATGCTAGCAAGTTTGATATGTCGCAGAAAAACTGTCAAGAGTTTCTTTCTCGTGAAATGGTAAAAGTTATCAACTTAATAAGAATCTTCTGGTGGAAAGGGAGACGCCATAGCGTAATGGCTAACGTGCTGGACTTCAACATCGTAGTAAGCGAGTTCGAACTCCAGTGGCACTACTACATTCACTTTCGGACTAATACCCTTGGGAAAGGTATGAACTCCCTTATCCCCCAACTATGGGGAAAATAGTACCACTACGTTCTCGTTCGGACTAATACCTCTAGGAAAAGTATGAACCTCTGCATCCTCGAGCTGTGAGTTGAATATTACCTCTTATAGGAGTTACACTTCTATAATTCAAAATGGACGTTATGCCACTTGTTCCCGAAATAAAGATGGCAGACGCACGTAAACAATCAGTCTTGGGAACTCATTGGCCAGGATAACTATGTGGTTAGTGCCTAAACCTACGTCCGCAGTTTCAATTTCGTCTCGCGTTTTTGGAGCCTACTCCATGACAAGAATTTTCTATAAATACGCTCATCTTCCAACATTCATTCTCTTTTCACATTTTCGCTTACAGGGGCCAACACACTCTCTCCAGTCTGACTTCCAGAGAGAACACTATCACTCTCTCATTTCAACTAACAGCAGTATACCGCCACAAAAATGTATATGCCACGCATCCATTCTCTTAATTGTAACACCTTTTCGGTGAGATTTTTTTCAGCTTCAAAAACCAAAGAAATTTCGTCAAACAACCGAAAGAAAGAAACTAACTACACAAGAGAAGACACGTTCCTCCTAATATGCACTATTAAAATGCTATAGAAAATACTTTGTCAACACGCATAGGACATGTTTGTTATTTAACTTTTTTTGTAGTATTAGTGTTAGTTACATATACAAACACACACAGAGGAATATATGTTGAATAATATTAGAATATTAATGTTTTGAAATGTTTAATTGCGTGTATTGTTGAAATATAAATTTGAATTTGACTGTACCGCTTTGTCTTGAATATTCTTTTTGTCCGTGCCGTTTCACATCTTTCATATCGTTTACACATCAATTACCGTTTTCAAATATACTAACTTAAATTCTGGGGGACCAAACATCATCAAACAACATGTCCCCCTACACTCCACTGTTCTTCTACAAGGATGTCTTAGGCATTAAATAACCCATGAAAGTTGATATCCCATTAAAAACAAAAAACTGGAATCAAACTGAAAAGAACACCTGAAAATAAAATAAGTCTGAGTTAGATAAGATTTATATAAGAATGAATCACAGCTTTTTATACAGTTTATTGTCATATTTGTTCTGATTTGCATTTGTCATTCTAATTCTCTCATGGTAAGTTATGAATTAAATTTTATCAATGGATGTATTTTGAGGATAAACATGGTCTCTCTCTCTCTCTCTATATATATATATATATATATAGAGAGAGAGAGAGAGTTCTATATATATATATAGAGAGAGAGAGTTCAAATCCTGGACGAGACTGATAGCATTTCACATAGCACTAATACTCTTTGGAAAGGTATTAATCCAATTATTCTCCCTCCAGCTATGGGTAAATAGTAGGGCAGACTAGATTCTTCAGCCTTGGTGAGGCAACTAGTCTAGGAGAAGGAAAACTCTGAAATCAAACCTGTTAAACTCCGCTTAAAAATTGACCTTGTGTCATATCCTGCCCGAGCGGAGGGGTTGTTAAATATGATATATATATATATATATATATATACAAATTTCGTTGAACATAATAGACATTTTCTATCTGCATATTTTCTTGTTGATCCATTCATATTGCCGTATTGCTTTTATCGTACTCGGTGGGAATTGATTGATGTATTTTCCATAATTGACTATATCCTAAGTAGTTTCTGCCCGATTTTGGGCCATCATCAGGGGAGGATCTTTTACAAAAGTGATGTAACTTTTGTTTTTGCATTACTACAATGTAAGAGCGTCTGTACCGTTGGAGTGTGTAGCAGTTGCTTTTAAATGTGTTTCTATAAATAGTGTCAGTAGCTAAAGACATTTAAGTACATTAGCACTGGTTTGAAAATTAATTCTGTTATGCGTGGGTTGTATGTTTCTAATATGTAGTGCTTCAAGAATCTGTAGTTTTTGTTTGTAACTTTGATGTTCTAATATTGTTGTGTTGTCAGTGAGAATTTTTCGTAATTCTGTTATTGGGCATGAATGTTTTTTTTAAATGCTGTGCTATGTATCAGAACTAGTATCAGAAAGGTGCATTGTAATATATGTATATATATATATATATATATGTCTGTGTGTGAGAGAGAAATTAAAATGCCGTAATTATTTATGTATGACATACTCTCATGTTGTTATTTTGCAAAAATACATCTCTAAGATGTGGTTTGATGCATCGTCAGTGATGTTATTTAGTTCATTGGGGTTTTCTGGTCTTTTCAACATCATACTCACTCGCTTAAGTGACCCGGCCGAGATCGATCTCAACCTGCATCTATTTGACGTAATTGTTCGTTCGTACTTCCGGCGTTGTTCTTTACAAGCAAACGCTTTCGGGATTATTACTTTTTATCATGTATAACATTCACATCAAACGAGAAAATTCTTGAAAAGAAAATTTCGGTTATAATACGAAATGACATTTTAGAATTTGTTGTAAATAAATTTAACCTAAACTGAGTATTTTACTTTTTCTCGACTTTTACTGACTCAAACTAAGTATTTTCATAATTTTCATTTTGTCTCAAAACACAAAATTTCCACAATATTTAGAACAAACACTCAGACATGTTCACACAAAAATGAAACAAACTTGCGGCGAAAATAAGCTAGTTTTTCGAAGAAACAAAATTATAAATAAACACACATTCTGGTTAATATGCCTGTAATGGCGTAAAACACATTAGTTTGGACAATAGATTGTGGGGATTTTTACAAGCCCCGAAAATCCCGGTTTAAATCCTACGCTTTGTGAAAGAATAAACCGTACTTCACCGCAGTAGGGAGGTGGGTGGAAACTTTTGAAAAAAGGAGTCGAACGACTTTTTGTGTAACAAAATTTATATACAACAAACAATAAACAGGGTTTTAAACACCAAATGAATTTATAAGAGTTCAAAAAAGAGTTCAATGTTCTGATAGATGGTAGGTGTATAAGAGTAAGGTTTTGTAAGGTTTAAGTGAAGTTGTAAGTTTAGGTTGTAAGGTTGCAAAGTTAGGTTATGTAGGGTTAGGTTTTGCAGATAAGATGCTTGCGGGAACTTAGCTGTGATACTGGTTCCTTTTTTCTCAGCACGTGCGTTCGTCGCTCTTGGCTCCTGGCTAGTGATGAGGGTACCAAATACGTTTGCCGTCAAGGGCTGCTACGATATGGCCCTGTTGCTAACAGCGGTGGAAGTGGAAAAAAGAGGAAGAATCTTCAGATGGGGCTCTTTTTATAATGGACACCACGTGACCTCAAGGGGCTGTTGATATTCGTTGAAACAAGATCACTAGTTCCTTAACAAATTTCCACAAGATTTAAATTACTTTCGATCATCTAGCCCCAAATATGGCCGGAAAAAGTTAATGGGGGAGACAAGGAGCAGATGAAAGAAAATCGACAAATTTGGAAAAAATATGATCTACGATGGTTATAAAGCATTTAAATTTTGGACAATTGAACACTCCATTTTGAAATGAACACTTCGGAAACCGGACACGATTTTGGTCCTGGAAACTTTTCAATGTGGACATATTTGTTGATATCTGCAGTAGAATATGTTTATCCAAAGCCAGACTTGATCATCATATAAGATCTCATAACAACAAACAAACGCAGGGTGTTTTTAACCGGTCCTTCATTGCAACATGAAGGTAATTTATGTCAGTTCTGTGACAAAGTTTACAGCAGATTTTAGGAGCCATATAGTAGTACACGAGATCTTTTACTTGTCACAAATGCTGCAAGGCGTGTATGGGTGAAATTGCCCCGAGGAGTGACACGCATTTCCACTGGTACTTTTTTGCAGAACTGAGATGGACTGATGTAAAGAAGTGACAGTCACTATATATATATATATATATATATATATATATCGAGATAGACTGAGAGAGAGAAGAAGTGTGTGGAGTTTTTTGAAGAGCATAGCACAAAATAGGCTACCTTGAAGAAGAAAAAGGCAACGTTCCCTTATTAGGCTAATTTTTCTCTAAAATGAAATAATTTATTAATATCATTATTATTGTTGTTGTTATATGTTAATTTGTTTATTTGTTATGCCTCTAAGGACATCTCTGTTTTTACTATCTTCTCACATAAACCTTTAACAATATTTGAAAAATCTTTGCACAGAAAATATGTACTATTACCAAAATGTTTATTTGCCCAGTCGGCTGGGGCTGTAGAATACACCGACTACACCTCTGCAGAGGATTAAGCCCCCCCCCCCAACGAGTGTCCTGATATATGCCACTAAACAATCTGATGGTGAGTTTCCAGCAATGCTGGAGCTTTGGGGAATGCGGAGTACTCCTTCATTGCCATCGCTCCCAGGTCCACTCTGGCCCGGAGTGGTAGAACTTGATATGGGTCCTATTTATGGGTTAAATAGAACTAAACCGTGCTTCTTTCACTATACTGATTTTTGCATTTAAACTCCGTATTTACGCTAAACCGAATTGTTTAAAATAGAACTGTTTGGACTTTGGAACTGCGTACTAGTGCTGAACCGAATTGCTTGAAATAGAACTGTTTTGATGTTTAAACTCTGTACTTATGCTGAACTGAATTATCTGAAATAAAACTGTTTGACATTTAACTCAGTGTATTGCCCAGTCGGCTGGGGCTGTAGAATACACTGACTGCACCTCTGTAGAGGGGTAAGAGCTCCCCCACCAACGTGTGTCCTGAATATGACACTAAAAAGTCTGATGGTAAGGTCCGAGTAACGCTGGGGCCTTGGGGAATACGGAGCACCCCTTCATTGTTATCGCTCCCAGGTCCATTCTGGCCTGGCGTGGTAGCACCTGATAGGGCCCTATCTATAGAACTAACAGCATACTTATGCTAAACTGAATTGTTTGATTAGGCTGAATAGCGTGAAATGGAAGTGTTTTTGACAATGGAACCATTACTGGCATTTGAACTGTTTAAAGTAGAACTGTTTTTTTACATTGAAACTGTATTTACACTAAACTGAATTGTTTAACATAGAACTATTTGGACATGTAACTGTGCGTAAACAAAATCTGTACTTATACTAAACTGAATTAGCTGAATTAGAACTGACTGACTAAACTGAATAGCTAGAAATAGAAAAGTTTTTTTTCCCAATTAAACTGTACTTACATTTAAACTGCGTGCTTATGCTAAACTGAATTAGTTGACATTGAACTGTTTTTGACATTGAAACTGTACTTACACCAAACTGAATTGTTATATATAACTGCTTGAATAGTGTGAAATATGAATGTTTTTGACAATTAAACTGGGTACTTATGCTAAACTGAATTTTTTTAAACAGAACTGATTTTTTACATAAAAATGGATTTGGCTTTAAATAACTTACTGTTGTTTACTAAGCTTTGCTTAACCTGACTTACAGGTCTATCAGATTTCTTACTGTACCAGATATTTGTCTGTCTCCCACCAGATAGAACTTGACACAAGGTCAATGACCTGAAGGTCGATTATAGTGGGGGTTTAGAAGAGGGAAAGCTCGGGCACGAGCCAAGGCTAGAGCCCTGCTTGACTATGCTGGTCATCGGTCCACTTACTGCAATGTGGGCCTGATGAGCCTAGTAAAATTTCTTACTGTACCAGTTAAGTGGTCTGCCATGTAAACAGGTTCATTGATGCTTAACTTGTGGGGCTTAAACAGGAATAAAAAAGTAAAACGAATAAAATTCAGGAGCGGCAGATATCCGCACATGCCTGAAATGATAGGCTTTCTAAAACCAAAGAGGAGTTCTCTCTCACTAAACATTCACCACGGCCATTAGACAGACATCTTTCTCTCGGTCTGTTTGCAAGGTAGTTCACGTGCTCACCAAGTCCCGGGCTCATCAGCACGTTGTGTTTCTTGCTAGTAGCCGCCCCGTTATATATACCTCACTGAGAACACCTAATGGACACACGATGATCTTCAAACTTATAACTCACCGAAAATAACTAAGATATTTCAACGCCTTATCTGAGAGACACGACTATCTCTACTAGTTCAGGAAAATATTATTTCGCAACAGAATAGTCGTTAAACCCAAGAATAAAGTTCTGATTTTAGAGGTGTGTTTGTCTCTTTCTTTCTGTCCTTAGTTTTTTTACAGTTTTCCACGGACAAGAGAAGTCAGTGGGTGAATAGGGTAAGAAGAAAAAAAAAAGGAGTCAGATTTGCAATCCAGAATCATCCCAATAAAATCCAACAATTCACCAACTACTACAACAAATAATAACCCTCCTCATATTCCCTATTAACTTCAGCACCTTCTAACGTGACTTAAACATGAATTAAAATATGATTGTTAACTGCCGAAGTTTAATTCTTAATGAACATTAACCAAGAAACATATTTACTCTTGTTTCAATCTTTTTTGCTTCCTTCTAAAATCAAGACCCGCTCAATGAGTGTCCTGGATATAACACTAAACAATCTGATGGTGAGGTTCCAGAGATGCTGGAGCTTTGGGGAAGACGGAGCACCCCTTCATTGCCATTACTCCCAGGTCCACTTTAGCCTTGAATGGTAGCACCTGATAAGGCACTATCTATGGGTTAAATAGAACTAACTGCATGCTAAACTGAATTGTTTAAATTAGAACTGTTTGACAAAGCTGAATAGCTTGAAATAGAAATGTTTTTGACAATTAAACCGTACTTACATTTAAACTGCGTGCTTATGCTAAACTGAATTGTTTGAAATGTAATCACTTTAATATTGAAACCGTACTTACACTAAATTGATTTGTTTAATATAGACTTGTTTTGACATTTAACTGTGTGTAAATAAAACCTCTACTTATACTAAGCTGAATTAGAACTGTTTGAATAAACTGAATAGCTTGAAACAGAAATGTTTTTTACAATTAAATTGTATACTCATGCAAAACGGAATTGTTTGAAATAGAACTGACTATTTCCATAAAAATGGATTTGGTTTTAAATAACCTAAAAAGTTTGATATGCCATAAAATTCAAACAACCAACCAAACATCCTTCTAAAATCCAGTCTTCTCTTCTTCATCAAATTTAAACTCTCTTGTAATCAATTAATTTTTATACCTTTCTAAGAAATTTGATAAGAATTCATGAGAGATCGTAAAGCATCAGTAATTTTATTTTCCATTTTTCATATCCTGTAAAATGTGATATAAATGTTGAAAGTACAAGTTATTTTACATTTCAATCTTTAAAAAGGAAAAGTTAAATTTGGATTTAATGTATAAATCTGTGTTCTTCTTAGAAATTATTCATGTCGCTCTTCTGGATATAATTATATTTTTAGGTAGCAAAATCTGATGATAACTGCTTTTACAACTTCTTGGATCACATGGTTTCTCATTCGAGCTTCACACATTTAGGAAACGATTAGTTTTTGCTGTACCAGAAATTCAATTAGCAAAATTCAAATTTTCTGCAGATATTAACAAATTGCCCCGAAATTATTTTCATATTAATTAAGAAAGAAGTAATTAACAAAAAGGACAGAAAATGTTTCTTCCTTTTGAGAAAAATTTTGCATCTGGTAAGATTTGATTTTCTGTGCAAAAAATTCAATCTTAATACAGTGTCCTGAGTATGATGCGAAACTACATTTGATAATGAGACCCTTGCTTTAGGGGCCCTATCGGCTTGGGCATCTTTGCAGAGAGGTAAGACTTCCCTAATATTGACATATGGGCTCTTTAAATAGCAAACTATATATATATATTTTTGTGTGTGTGTGTGTGTGTGTGTGTGTGAAGGTTTTGTTTGGTTTGGTTTGGTTTTATGACACATCAACTATTCTAGGTTATTAATGCCAAATTCATTTTTATACAAACAACTCAATTTCAAACAATTCAGTTTAGTATAAGTATAGTTTTTTGTTTGGCATAAGTACACAGTTAAGTTTTATTTGACCCATAGATAGGACCCTATCAGGTGCTACCACTCCGGACTAGAGTGGACCTGTGATCAATGGCTATGAAGGGGTACTTTGTATTCCCTAAAGACTGAGACGGATGTACCTTCCTCACACTGCTGCCAGTGAGAACGCACGTACTCGCTAGGGTCCGAGGGCTTAGCAGGGCGTTGAGTCACCTGATAGTAGCAGCCTCTCTTGGACATACCCACTGAACACAGGGACACATGATAGACCCTCAAACTTACAATTTGCTAAAAATGATTCCATGATTTTCTTCCAACGCCTTAACTGGGAAACGCGGCTATTTCTGCTGGTTCATGAAAACATCCCCCCAACGAAATAGTATTAAACCCCGAAAATAGAAATTGAGTTTAAAGGTATTCTTGCATTTTTTTTTTCTTTTTCGTCCTTAATTCCTTTGCTACTTTGGCAAACAAAAAAAAAAATAACAAGTGAATGGGGTAAGAAGATAAACGTGTCAGATACAAATCTTAGAATTTCTCAAAAATTCACTACTACCTACCAAAAACCCTAATGGGTCTGATAGGTCTGCTTATTGAGAAATACTGTTTTCGCAATAACAATCAGACATTAAGTCTTTAAAAATAACACGATTTAATATACCAAGACCAACAAGTATTTTCATTAAATCATTTGATAACAGTAGAAATAAAACTTTCGTGAAGATACGAACTTTCTTGATTGTCTCTCATGTTCAGTGTTATTTAAGTCCTTTTTGATGCTTCAGGAGTAGTCAGCCATCATTCGTTTGTCCTGCCATCCCCAGTTGCGCTCTTCCATTGTTTTGATATCCTGATGGAATCGTTCTCCTTGCTCATCACTCACATCAATGCAAATATCCGGAAATTTATCTCGATGACAACGTAAAAAATTAATCTTAATACTCATATCAGCACCTATGTCCTGTAGACTTTTCAATAGCTTTTCTTCTAACTCCCTGTAGTTTTCGGCCTGGGATTGCCTCAGAAGTTTTTCACCACATCAACCAACGATGTCCAAGCACGTACTTCCAAGTCATTCGTTGAATTTAGCAAATTCATCATCCTTAATGAGTTTCCTTATGTCAGGACCATCAAAACACTCCTACTTTAAGCTTTTCAATGCTAAGTCCTTGAAATGATTTATATATACAATCAAAAATTTACTTTCTTGGTCGAATGATTTTACATACTGTTTTATTATTCCCAATTTGATATGAAAAGGAGGAAACATGATTTTTTTTCTTTCGGAAGGGCAGATGTTATGGTGAAACCATTTTTATGGTATTCATCATATACAATAGAATATGTGCATTCAATTGAGATGTCTTTAGTTGAAGTTTCTTTCCAACTGTGAAAACAAAAGCTCTTAATGTTCTTAGTTACCTTCTATAATGAAGGGACAAAAGTGATGGGATAGATATATGAATATCAAACTGATGATTTTAAGGTTTCATTTTTTTATGTCACCTTGATTATTAGGTTTATTAAAGCGTATTACTGATGAAGTATATCAGTTAATTTGAATTTTGGTAATAAATTGGAAAAATTCGGGACTTACGAGTATATTTTATTCAAAAACATTTTTTCTAATAAAAAATAGTTCATTGCAGGTGGCTGACATAAATTGCTTGGCCTACGCGAAAATTGATGGGTTTTTAGTGTTTCGGGAAATGATTAATTTCTCTAACACTATATATTATTAGGCAACACAAATGAATAACGAAACTTCTTTTTAAACAACACAACAAAGAAAGGTTTATTATCTTAGTAGGCGTAAAGGAGTGAGAGTGCGAAGTGTCACTTTGGTGTCGCTTGTCAGTATGTTGGTCCTTGGTTTGTGGGAAGCGTGTGCGAAGCTAGTAGCAGCGAGCGAAGGGTTCCAAGTGGAATCAGTGGCAGTCATGAGAGAGAGATGTGTTTCTGTTGCTGGTTCATGGCTCTCTGACTTTGTCCGTTCTACCAAAAGGGACTAGAAAAATAGTTCCTGAGAGGGAGAAGGAATTAGTGAGCTCTGCCAGTTGATTGGTTAGTGAGTGACCGAATCTCTTGGCGGGGGCATTGATTCGCGAAAGGAAATAGATCTGTGGCTGCTACAGGTTTCTACGTCTTTCATTAACTAAATTTTGCGATCATCCAAGATTGTAAATTGATCTTTTTTTCCGAAATATGAGCAATTACAGTACAGCAAAAAATGGTACCTAACCATAAAAAAAACTAAGGCCTTTTTCTGAATCAGCATTGTCAAATTAGGTAAAAAACGTGTTTTGTTTCTTGGCTCCAGAAATCGCGTTGACTAGTGTCATCATTAGTTTCTTGAGATCTCTTTGACCTTGAATGGTAATTCACATTAGGGTCCCCTCTATGGTTATCATTGTCTTAGAATTATCTATGTTTAATAGTAATACTCGAAAGCATATAAATATGTGCTAATTATCTGCATTAAGAATTGTTACTTGATTGCATTGTCAACGAGGATTAAAATATGCCGAATCTATTCCCTGCTGAGAGGTAAGACCCCCCCACCACCACCACCAAATAGGTAGCCTGAGTATGAGATTAAACTGCATCTGATAGTGAGACTTCTGTTCTGGTGCACCCATTACTCCCAGATCCACTCTGACTTGTTAGCATCCCATTTATGGATCAAATAGGTCTTTTTTTAATTATTTGTATTAAATAGGAATATCTGCTAACATATAACCATGTACAAAAAAACTTAAGAAATTATTCAAAAAATCTTAATATAAACCTACAATATAAGTAATTCCTTAACTTGTAGGCACAAAATAAGCCCACATGAGTTGACATACCATTAAAATCAATCAATCAATCCATCAATGTGATTGGGTATGTGAAGCTCAGAGTTATGAGTAAATTTACCTTGTTCTATTTTTCATTGCGTATATATATATATATATTTTTCAGCATCTGTTTCATGCCACAAGGTTAACATAGAGATCATGTGGGCAAAGAATATTTATACTGTTTGTGTCAAAACAACCTGCCCATTGGACAAGTGGGTAGAGTGTTCACCAATGGCCTGGTAGACCGGGATTCAGTCCCTGGTCTAGTCATACCTAAGACTTAAAAAATAGTACCTGATGCCACCTTGCTTAACACTCAGGATTATTAGATATGGATCAAGGGTAAAGTGGAAAAATCCAAGGAAAGGAGTTGCGCCCTTTCCTACACCTCAGTTTAGTAGCTATTGAAAAGGGAGCCTTCGGGTTACCTTTGACTACTGTTACCAACTTTACTTCTGCTCACATTTAAAAAACTGGCTGCTGGTTCCATGACACCATAACATGTTGATCAATATAGGGAAATCATTAATGGATTAAATATGAAGCAAATTTATCTTCTTTAGTAATTCCATTGAAATGTTGCACACCAATAAAGACATTGTTCCCAAATCTGTTTACTGCTGAAAGTCTATAAAAGACACTACCAGTAGTTGGTTTGTCATGAGTGGTTCTCAGTTGTTTGCCAATTGTAACCAGGTGGTTTTGATTTTCAGAAAACAGGAAATAGTCACAAAATGACACAAAAGTAAGCAGGATGTAAGAAAATCTTTTCAGGACAAAAACTCAATCTCAGAGAGTGTGTCTAGAAATTAATGTGACTAATCTTTTTTCAGTTTTCAGGTTGGCAACTTTGATTGAAAATAAGTGGACCAATGTGAATTTGTTACCAATCCTTCTCACCATCTGATTGACACTTGATCACATATTTTGTTCAGTTTCTGTTGTGCCAAGTTGACCATACAGATCACAAAAGATAAATATGTAATTAGGTCAAAACATAGTAATATAGATATTTACCAACCCCTCCGCTCGGGCAAGATATGACACAAGGTCAATTTTTAAGGGGAGTTTAACAGGTTTGAATTCAGACTTTTCCTTCTCCTAGATTAGTTGCCTCACCAAAGCTGAAGAACCTAGTCTGCCCTACTATTTACATAGTTATATATTAGTAAAGTTGGCAACCTTAGTCGAGGGTGACCTGAAGGCTCCCTTTTCAATAGCTACTACACCAAGGTGTGGGGGAGGGTGTTACTCCTTTCCCTGGATTGCTCCACTTTACCCTTGATCCGTACTTTATAATGCTGAGTGCTAAGCAAGGCGGCATCAAGTAACATTTTGTGAATCTTTGGTATGACTCAACCTGGCATTGAATCCCAGTCTCCCGGACCATTGGCAAACACTCTACTCATTAAGCCAATGGCCCAGTTATATAACCAACCATAGTCAAGGGCAACCAGAAGGCTTCCTTTTCAATAGGTGTAGGGGAGGGCACTACTCCTTTCCCTGGATTACTCCACTTTATGCTTGATATGTACTGTATATTGCTAAGTGTTAAGCAAGGATGTATCAAGTACCATTTTTAAAGTCTTTGGTGTGACTCGACCTGGGATTGAACCCTGGTCTCCCAGACCAATAACGAACACTCTACCCATTAGACCAATGAGCCGGTTTGTTTAGTTATATACAAGAGTATTATAATTTAGATTCTGTGGAAATTCCATTGAATCAGATATTTTATTGCTACCAAATTTTCTGAGATATATGTTGTGGCAAGTAATTCATATATAAAGGAAGATGAAGGGTAATATAACAGATATTCCCATGGAAAAAAGAATCAGGATATCAACTTGAAATTATGGCTGTGTGTGTTTAACTTCACTTAGCAGCAATGCTCTTGAAAAAGACATGAATCTCTTTCTTCCTGTATATGAACTAGACAAAGATTCAAAGTAGCAAATTTTTTATGACCATATTAAGGAAAATCAATTAATATGTGGGTTCTAAGGAATTTCCACAGAACCATTTTATTATCGCTGTATTTAATGAGATGTGTGTTGTGATAATAGATTCATTTCTTGAGTGTAACTCAACACTTATGTATTACCAGTTGAAAAATATGTAGTTGTTCTTTTTACTTACCTAATTTTATAATTTTTTTCTTACTATGTCAATTTTTATAAATGTTTCCAAGTGAGTTTTTTGGTTGAAGGAGGCATTCTAGTTCATTACTAAATGTTATTATTTTCCCAATCTTTCTCGTCATAGAAATTCTAATTTTACAAAGAGAAACATCTCTTAAAAAGGTAAACATTTTATACTAAGTTGCAATATCAATGTTTTAAGAGCCAGTTTATTAATGTAATTCAAAATTCCAAACATCAACTTTAACAGATGGGGCTCTATCAGGTACAACTAATTGGGATCAGAGTGGACCTTGGAGTAATGGCAATGACGAGGTGACTTAACATTCTGCAGATTTCACAAATAGAGTCGTACTGTCAGATCCAGTTTTGTGCCATACCACAAGAGAAAATGTTTTTGGAACTTGAACATAACATAACGGTAAAAATAGAAATGGTTTTATACCATCAAACTTGGTAGCTTTAATTGACATATTCGATTTATTAAAATAAATGATCAATCTCTTACTATTAATTTAAGGGTCAGTACTCCAGATCAAAGAAATAGCTTTAAAAGATAACTGAAGTTTCATCCTATACATATTTACCCAATTCCTCTGCTCGGGCAGGATATGACACAGAGTTTAACAGGTTTCAATTCAGAGTTTTCCTTCTCATAGACCAGTTTCCTCACCAAGGCTGAAGAACTCAGTCTGCCCTACTATTTACCCATAGCTGGAGGGAGAATAATTGGATTCATACCTTTCCCAAGGGTATTAGTGCAATGTGAAATGCAGTCTCGTCCAGGATTTGAACTTGTGTCGCTGTGTCCATTTCCTACAATGATAACCATTACACCACGGGCACCTCCTGAAAGTTTCATCCTATAGCAAATAGAACTCATTAGATCATTGAATAAAGCCCATAAAGTTACTTATTTAATATTTATTGTTATATTCCTGAGAATTATCAAGGAGGCTTATATATGATTAAACATCTGGTGAAAAAATATTACATGTGTGTAATCAGTGGTGGTAAGTTCACAGGTAGAAATGAAAACATCAAGAAATAATTGAAGCAAAAAGGTTATAGACTTCTGTCTGCCATGACAGGATGAATAAGAATAATGATGATAACTTCCTTCATTATAATTGGACAATTGCCAGTGGAGAGAAATGAAATATTGGTAATTTTGGCCCAGAGAATGTAGCATGCCAAAAATATCTCTAAAAAATAGCTGGAAGACTGCAAAGATATCCTTTGAGGAACAAGAACCTCTTGGTTCCTTTTAAATATTCAACAGATTTTTTTCATCTTCTTTCTTCTTGTTTTGTTTTTAGGGAAAAAAATTGTAACTCTTTTGTTGAATAGAACTTGTTCTATTGTTTGGGAAATTGTGTTTGTAACTTGGCCCACAAGCAAAAATATCAATAATAAACTATAAATATTTCATTATTTTTCTCTTTCTCGCTCCATCATCTTTGTTCTTTTTGTGAAATTTGTGAAGCAAAATTCCTGTCAAATAAAATGTTGCCAAGATTTCCTTTGAACGTTTTTGTAATACTGTCTTTTTTTAAACAATCATGAAAGTGTTAACATCAACCGTATTTTACTCTCTTTCTCTCTCACTCTCTCTCTCTCTCCCTCTATCTTATAATTTAGCTCCTAAAATATACTCCATGACACACTGATGCACCGTGAGACATCATAGCTATGTGTGTAAAGAAAAAGTATTTACAAAACCTGCAGAAAAGAAATGACTCCTCTTACAGTAGAACTCTAGATGGCTGTCAGACAAAAATTAAAATTTTGTAATGATTGGATTTGATGAATGGAATTCTATTAAAATGCATCCTTAAACATTGCTGAGGGAAGAGCCGTAGGTTAGTCAAGCATTTGTGTGTAGAAATTATTTTAGGTTAAAAAGCATTGGTAAGTGATTATTCATATGTATACATAGATATATATATTCCCTTTGGTACTGGACATTGGCATTATTTTTAGAGTGTTCACCATTGGCCTGGGAAACCTGGGTTCAATCACAGGTCAAGTCATACCAAAGACTTAAAAAACGGTGCTTGATGCTCCCTTGCTTAACACTCAGCATTATAAGGTAAGGATCAAGAGTAAAGTGGAACAACCCTGGGATAGAAGTAGCGCCCTCCCCTACACCTTGGTGTTGTAGCTATCGACAAGCGAGCCTTCGGGTCACCCTTGACTATGGTCGTCAACTTAACTTACTTATATATTCCCTTGTTGGTCATGTTTCTGGTGTTTTCAGCATCACTGGACATAATAAACCTCCATTTCATTTTCATTTTTGCCCTACTTCACTGTGTTGGCCTAAATCACTTGACAATTTCATGTTCTCATCGCTGAGGAAGTCTACCAAGTGATTGTTCCAGGTCTTTTAGACACCATTCAATTAATGCATGGATTCATCTGTTGTCTGGGAACCTTATGACATGTCCAGCCCAGTCGAACTTTAAGCTTTGATATTCCATGATCATGTTTTTGACTCCACTCACCTCTCAAATTACCTCACTTTGGATATAAAACAATTTTTCCAGCATGAATCTTTCATTAGTCCTCTTTGTCCAAACTAGTGACTCTTCTTCCTTCTTTGCGGTAATTCCAGGTTTCACTTGCATATAACATCACAGGCAAAATGATACAAGTGAAGAGATTAGCTTGAAGGGTCTCAACCAGATTTGCCTTGAGTAACATCATTTGTTGTGGTAAATGATTCACCCCTTTGTTCTCAGCAAGATTTCTGCCTCTATGTCTCAACAAATATTCACCATTAACTCATAAGTAAATAAACTCTTTCATCTCCTCAATTTCATCACTTCTCATGACCCCATGGTCCTGGTGATATCTGATATATATGATGCATATGATTGGACGACCTTTTCGAGAAGATTTCATCTGATATTCATTCAAAATTATCAAAAGAAGAATTGGTTTTTATATTATGGAGTATAGAAGATTTGTTGGGTATTATTTGTGTTCATAGGACGTGGGTTGTCAATGTCATCATCATAGTTGGTGTTTAAGTATCTAACTCCCTTGTTCTTCTTCATACCCCATTAATTTGTCCTTTGTCTGAGGAAGGCTGTAAGAGAATTTATGGAAGAAAGGAAGGAAAAAGATGAAGATACCTTTTAACTCAAAACTTTATTTCAGGTTTTAACAGCTATTCTGTGGGTATGGGGATTCTTCCTGAAACTAGTAGATTTAGTCATGTCTCCAAGATAAGGCATTTAAATATATTACAGTCCTTTCTGGTAGGTTGTGAGTTCAAGGTCAGTGGTTATGTCCAGTAGTTGTTTTTTAGTGAGATATGATTGACTGTAGTGGCTTGCCGTGAAGCCCTGGGACTTGGAAAACAGGTGCACTACCTTCCAAGCAGCTGAGTGAAAGAGAGCCATTCCAGTACTATTGGGGAGGCTGAAGTGAGAATGGATATTTATTTGGTATCAGTAAGTCTATATTTCTGGCATGTGTAGATTTCTCTTCCTGTCAGAGGTTTCTGTGGAAACTTTTACATTTTTCAAATTTGTTTTATTTTATATTATTTTCTTTTTATTGATTCTCACATCTAGAGATGGATCAGATTATGGAATTAGAATATATTTTGGATTTCTATCAAAGGAAAGTATCTTTGACCAGATAAAAAATCTATATCTATTTTGGTCCTGTTGTACACTTTCTATTTCTGTGGATTTCTATAGTCTTCTTTAATTGATATTAAATGTAAAAAAAAAGAACCCGTTCTTTAAGAATAAAAATAAATGACAATCTGTTTGTCTCATGTACATCCCAATATAAATAATATCACTAAAAACTATCAAACTTCTGTTTCTTCTTGATAACTATCGATAAATCTTTCACAGCCATGTTTGACAATCTTCAAATCCCTTAAAACTACAGTTTGTGGTTGTCATATAATTTCAAGCACCAGGAATCAAAATCCAGGAGAAAAGAGTCAGAAAAAATTGGACCTCTGTTTCAACCCATCTAAAAGGAAGAAGAAAGAGATCCTTGAAAATTTTTGAGGATAGAGAAAATCTTATGAGGGAATGAAATTTTCCTATCAAGTTTCCAGACCCCAAATCCAAACTGTATTATATACAATAAGTGGACATGGGGATTATATGGATAAAAAAGTGACAGTTTTTGCCTATGTATCTTAGAGACATTAATTATAGAAAAAAAAGACATAAAAAGCAAGAACATAACTTGGTTTTATTTAGAAAATATAATTTTTATCATTTAACTTAGTTGATTTAAGCTAAATTGAATTGTTAGAAATAGAACTGTTGGATATTGAACTGTATGTAAACAAATGACTGATGTTTAAATGAATTGTTAGTGATACATAGCAATACTTGGATAAATCATATATATTTAATATATATGAATAAACCAGATTTGACATTAAATAACCTACACTAGTTGATATGCCATAAAACCCAATCAAACCAAATCCTATATATTTGATACATATGTATAATGAGAATTTGGCATTAAATAACTTTCAATGATTGATATGCCATAAAACCCAACCAAACCAAATCATATATATTTAATATATATGTATAAAGAGGATTTGGCATTAGATAACCTACAATGGTTAATATGCTGGAGTTTAAATATCTTTTAAGCTAAAATGTTTAAATATTGTTTTTGTTGTTTCTTAAGTGACTCTAGATCAAGAAAGGTTTGAGAACTAATTCTTTAACAAAGAAATATTGTATAAAGATCGCATTGAACCATAGCAGTAAAGTAATATTTTTGGAGCATTCATCATAGAATATAATGTTATTTAATGTCTTCCTAAACCAGTCCTTCACATGAAACAACAGACTTTGCTTTCTGTAGACAGAATTGTTTAGTTACCAATTACTATGTTCAAAGAATGTACTTAAAGATACTAACAGATCAAAACAACCAATACATCAAATTAAGCTTTGTAAAATAAATCAAAGGTGGAGGAGAATTTCTGCCCCATCAACTAAAGTGTGTGTGAAGTCAAAGAGAAACCAGTGGGGAGGGTTGTCCCTGACAGGAATTAACAAATAAACATGATCTTTATATTTACCAAATATGAGAAAAGATATGATTATAGGAGTCAAATCATCCATTACATCTGCCAATATAATTCACTTTATACAAATAATTGTTTGACTGTACAGTCATCTTAATATGAACTGTATTAGTCAATAATACTTTGATCATATAACTTCTGATCTGATCTTTATAGAGTGAAACAAATGTTTCTTCCAGAAATAAAATACTCTTTATATTCTCCCCAGTCTTGGAGAAAGATTTAATCTTAAAATGATTTAGAAATAAGCACATAATTCCTGTTTTCCTTATTTGGAATGCAATCGAATCAATATAAAGTATTGACAACATTTTCATTATTTCAGTCATGTCAGCCAAAGATATGCAAATGTTATCTTTTTCTATTGAAGATTTGTAAAACAGGATTTATAAATGCCTGAAATTAAAGAGGAGGAAGTGAAGTCTCTTTTCATTCAGCTCTCTGGAAAGAAAAAAATCTATCATTTCTACTGACAGACACTTTTAGCATAAATATGGATTATCAGTTTGAAATTAAATAAGTTTCCAGACTTTTTTCGTATAGGCTCTTTTATTGATAGTACTCACATGAAACTCTAGTTCTCTTCGAAGTAATCTCCTCCAGCTGCAATGCACTTGTTGTACCATTCCAACAACTTCTGGAAGGCCCCATGGAAGTCCTCTTGTGTGAGCGTGTCAATGACCTTCATCACAGCCTCTTTCATCTCCTCAACTCTCTCATAACAGCAGCCTCTGAGCTTAGGGAATAATAAAAAGTCACTGGGAGGAAGGTATGGACTATAGGAAAGGTGAGGAAGTGTCTTGATGCCCATCTTGGTCAAATAGTCTGTGACAAGGATGGAGTTGTGGACTGGTGCATTGTCCTGGTGGAAATGCTTCTGACCCGATTTGAAAACTGCTGGCCGCTTCTGATGGAATCTCTTCCTGAACTCCCTTAAAACCTCAACATAGTAACCCTAACCCTAAACCTTTGGCTAATCAACTCTGGTGTATTGACTTCCTTTCTCCTCCTATACCTCTCATCATCCCTCACAGATTCCCTGCCTTCCTTGAATCTCTTATGCCACTCAAAAACTCATGCTCAATTTATGCAAGATGGTCGAAAAGCAGTCTGAAGCATTCCATACGTTTCTGTGGCATTTTTTCCAAGCTTAAAACAATATTTTGCATATCGTTCTCCTAAAGTGCCCTCACGTCCAGATTGCATTTTTGAAATTCACCAGCTGTGACAATTAGGGTGTATTCCAATTCCTACTGTAGCTGTTCATTTGCGTCTGAAATCATAAAAATTGGTCAGTCATCTCATAAGATGTATCACAATAAAATACTGAATTTTCAAGAGTCTACACCAATTTGAAATGCCTGTACAAAAAAGTCTGGAAACTTATTGAAGGCACCACATTGTTTCTAAAGTTTTTGGCACATGATTATGTGATATTAAGAATTCTTATCCAATAAAAATGAATTGCTAACAAATCTATTGAACTCATTGATGGGAACCTAAAAAGTCAACCACTCCAGGTCAGAGTGGACCTGGGAGTAATGGCAACAAAGAGGTATGCCATACTTTACAAATCTCCAGAATTGGAACCTCACCTCTAAGGTCATAGGCAGGACATCCCTTTGGAGTGGAGTCCTACCCATTAGCAGAGAAAAGAGTTCGTAATTTTTAAGCCCCATTTTCAGAGAAATGATACACTTTGAGGATGTTCACTTTTAGTTTTTATTTAGTGGAAAATAAATTAAAAACAGGTAAGTTACAAAATATTTTCTGTTTAATAGGTAGTACTATAATTGGATTTCAAAATTAATTTATTAATTACTGTGAGGATTCCTTGAATACAAACAAACTCTGTCAAAATTAACAATATATGTAATGATCTTTTGTTGTTGCTGTTTAGAATATACCAATAATGGGAGAGTGGTTTACCCAAGTACTCAATGACCAACTCTCTTCTTTTCTGAAAATGACTAGTAAGGGGACAGAGTGCAAGAATTGGATATAAACTGACTTCAGATTTCAGGTGTACTTACCGAAATGGTTATTGTAAAAGAAAATGGAATCAGAGACTCACATCCTGGAGCAGATCGTTTATGTTTCACTTCTTGCTAATAACCTAAGGAAAGGCATGAATCCATCTATTTTCAGCTTTGGTAAATTGATGACAGAAAAAATGCTTTAGTCTTGGTTTGGCAAGAATTCAAACCAGCTGAACTCTCCATGAAAATAATGGTACACTTCATATAACTTTTATCATCAAAGGAAATGGATTTGGTGACCCAAGTTTAAATCCTGGATATGACTGTTTGACATTCCCTTAGTGCTAGTGCACATGGACAACGTTTGAATCCATGTGTTCTTCCACCATCTATTAGTAAAATAGTTGGACAGACTTTGCTCTTTAGCAAGCAGTCCGGGAAAAGAAAAACTCTAAAATGAAACCAGCCTTACTCCTCTTAAAAAGTGACTCATCCTACTTGTGTTAGAGCAGTTGGATAAAGTCATTCAGCCTCTCTGACACCAGAAGGCTCCCTTTTCAATGGCTTCTACACCGAGTTGTAGGGGAGGACGCTACTCCTTTCCCTGGATTGCTCCATATACCCTCGATACGTACCTTATATTGCTAAGTGCAAAGCAAGGAGGTATCAAGCACTATTTTTAAAGTCTTTGGTATGACGCGACCTGGGATTAAACCCAGGTCTCCAAGATCATTGGTGAACACTCTACTCACTGGACCAAATAGAGACTGAATACACAGCTGAAAAAATATTTTCAATGAAATATTTTGTTCATATTAATTTGGTAAATTGTAAGGAAATGATAAAAACATTTTTGAGAAATACCAATTTATTAAATTTCTACAAAGACTGGAAAGCGTGTAATCACCAGGTGGAAATTGGTTAAAAAAAAACCTTATAATTATTTATCCATTAAAAAAGCAGCAATCATTAGAAACGTTAGCGGGGTTGTCCTCGTGGGGTGTAATGGTTAAAGCGATGGACTTGCAGAATCGTAGTAAGCGAGTTCGTACCCCAGTCGCTCTATTACATTCACTTTCGGGCAAATACCCTTGGGAAAGGTATGAACCCCCTTATCCTCACAGCTATGGGTTAAATAGTACCACTACTGTTCTTCTAGGAAAATGGCTTTGGCATTATATAACCTACAAAGGTTGATATGCCATTAAACAAAGAAACCAAACCAAACGTTAGCGTGTAAAAGAAATAAGTATACATATATATTTTTGTATGTGAAAAGATGCATTAGTTAATAAAAGAAGCTGAACATATTACAGTTATTAGAGCATAAAAGAAAATATAATACCTTTGTTGTATTAGTGGGTAAAATATAAAGAGTGCACATTGCAGGTATTTTATTCCTATATATTTTTAGAATCTTTCTTTTTTCATATGTTCTCTTTTTATTTTAATAGCCTTTTTTAAGATGTTTTGCAATTAGTTTGTTTCTTTTTTTCACACATTATGTTATTTCTTTGTTTCTTTTTCCATATGCTCTGTTGATAGTGTGTTTCTTTTATGTATGTTCAGTTATTAATTCGTTTCTTTTTCATGGGTTCTGTCATTAGTTGGTTTATTTTTTTTATATGTTCTGTCGTTAGTGTGTTTCGTTTTTCATATATTCTGTTGTAAGTGTTTCTTCTTTTATATATTCTGTTGTTAATGAGTTTCTTTTTTCCCATGTTCTGTTGTTAGTGTGTTTCTTTTTTTTGTATATACTGTTATTAATTCGTTTCTTTTTCATGGATTCAGTCATTAGTTGGTTTATTTTTTCATATGTTTTGTCGTTAGTATTTTTCTTTTTTCATATATTTTTTGTAAGTGTTTCTTTTTTCAAATATTCTGTTGTTAATGAGTTCCTTTTTTTCATGTGATCTGTAGTTAGTGTGTTTCTTTTTGGCATATTCTGTTAAAAGTTTGTTTCTTTTTTCATATGTTTTATAGCTAATTTGTTTCTTTTTTATGTAGTCTTTATTAAAAGAAACAAACTAACTCGTGGCAGAATGTAGGCAAAAAGAAAGAAACTAATTGCAGAACATGATAAAAAAAGAAAGAAACCAATACATAGACACATGAAAAAAAGAAACGAGCTAATTAGATAACATATAAAAGAGAGAGAAACTAATAAATGAACATATATAAAAAAAGAAACAAACTTATAAATGAACATATAAAAAAGAAACAAAAAAGCGACCATATAAAAAAGAAACAAACCATTAGCAGAACATATAAAAAAAAGAAAGAAATTTATAAGTGAATATATAAAAAAAGAAACAAAATAATAACAAAATATGAACAAGAAACTAATAAAAAGGTTTTTTGTTTGTTTGTTTCTTTGTGATATACCCTGCAATTAGTTTTTCCCCATAAATTCTGTTATTTGCTTGTTTCTTTTTTTTATATTGTCTGGTTTTTGGTTTGTTTCTTTTTTATATGTTCTCCATTAAAAGAAATAAACTAAATAATTACAGAAAATATGGTAAAACTCACAAACTTATAAAAAGTTCTGCTTTGGTTTGTTTCATTGTTGAAAAAAATAAAAATAGTTTTCTTTATTAGTTTTTTTTTTACATAATCAGTTTTTTTTTCTTTTTCATATGTCCTGTTCGTTTGTTTTTTTTGGGGGGGGGGGTGTTTTGTGGTTCTTTTGTTTCTTTTTTCATTTGTTCTGCTTTTTCGATTATTTCTTTTTTTTATTTGTATTCTTTCATAAGTTTTTATTTTTATAAATGATGCGTATATTTCTGCCTTTTTTAACAAATATTATATGAGAGAAAAATGTAAAAGACAACATTGCTAGCAATAGGGCATATGTGTACTGCTTCAGTGGTAATGCTGCTGCTAGTGATGCCTTTTATTTCACCAGCTGCTTGCGAAAATGTTAGGAAAAGTTAATTGGCAATTTAGTCCTTGTTTGAAACATGAATTTATGAAAAATCTTGTGTTCTAGAAAGAATCTTTTATCAATAATTCTTTTGCATTGTTCCTAAAATGTAAGATGAAAGCAAACCTGACATTTCAAACAAATGAATAAGAATGCCAAATATATTTTACAAATGATTTGTATTCTTGATATTATCATATTATTCTAACATATTTCATGATAAAAGTTCATAGTTGTTAACTGTAGCAATTATACAAAATACGCATCCGACAGCACATCTTTCTGTCTTGTTACATTCAGAACAACTCCTGCTTCTTCCTTCCTATCAATTTCAGTCTATTCAAATCTCTCTCTCTCTCTCTCTCTCTCTCTCTCTCTCTCTCTCCCATTCCCTCCATCTATCTATTTCTATTCATATCCCAATATCACTATCCCTCTACAATTATTCATTAATCCATACCTCTTTACTTTTAAAGTCATCACTTTATAAGACCTTCGAAATCTATCATTGCATTCACTTTGTTTTTAAAATGAGTATGTCAATGCACACAAAACTGAATATATGTGCTTTAATCAAACAGGTGACATTTCCACACTAGACGGAACGTGTCGGGAGCTCGGCGAATACTCAGCGGGTGGCGGTGATCAGGCTGGCTTTAGTGTTGTAGGAGGTCATGTTGGTGATGTTATCGACGTATGACCAATCCAGTAGACGTACGATGAAACCGGTAGACAAATTCATCAACCTAGGAAGCAGTGTCTCATAAACCGAAAAAGACGTCAACACGCGGCTAACGAAGGCATGGGCAGCTATCGATAGGCTATCGATCATATGGAAATCAGACCCGACCGATAAAATAAAACGCAGTTTCTTCCAGGCAGCGGTCGTATCGATACTGCTGTATGGATGCACTACTTGGACGCTAACAAAACGGCTGGGGAAGAAGCTAGACGGCAATTACACAAGAATGTTGCGAGCAATATTGAACATGTCCTGGCGGCAACACCCCAAAAGGCACCAACTATACGGCCACCTCCCCCCATCACGAAAACTATCCAAGTTAGACGAACCAGACTTGCAGAACACGGCTGGAGAAGCAGGGATGAGCTCGTAAGTGATATACTCCAAAGGATCCCCACATATAGCCGAGCAAAAGCAGGACGACCAGCACGAACATACATACAGCAGCTATGTGAGGATACAAGATATAGCCCTGAAGACCTGCCAGAGGGGAAGAACGATTGGGAGAAGTGGCGAGAGAGGGTCAAGGATATCCATGCTGGCGGCACGACATGATGATGATGATGATATGGTATAAGATTTCGTGCAAAAGTTTGTAAAAAGCAATTTTTTTAATACCCACAAATGCGCATGGATACATACTGTCATATACCCTACCGGTGAACATTAATAGGTATGTCTCATTTCTCACAAATACACGGAACACTAGTGTGAGGGGGGTATTTTTGTTGACTAAATAGTCACCACTAGCAGTGGGTACATTCTTCACGCTGTATTGTATTTGTTTTAACGTTATCAAGATTTCTATTTCATTTCAAACCTCCGTTTTGGTTATTTCTCATTTTGTAATCTTTTGTTTAGATACAACACATATCTATCTATCCATCTATCTATCTATCTATCTATCTATGTACATTCATATCAATCTATCTATCTATCTATCTATCTCAGTCTATTCATATCTACCTATCCTAGCCTTTTCACATCTATCTATCTATCTATCCTGATAATATTAGAGTTTAATCTGGTTGTAAGTGTGCTCACAACTAAGTTTACTGTGACAGAGGCTCTATGTATAATTTTGAATAAATACAACTTTCCATTGTCATTCACAGCAAAATAAAAAGTCGTGTTTCCTATTTATCAGAAACACAAAGATGAAATGAAAATAGCCTTTTTGAAAGTAGAAACCTGATAAGAAACATGAATCCACATTACAGTGCATACACTCAACAAAAACCGTCTGCCAAAGAATTACTGAGACAAACCTATTTCCTGTCTGTCATAAAAGTTAGTAAATACGTTAATTGGCTTTACCTCCCTTGTCAGCCAAATAATTCTGCTAACAGACACTTTATGGCGTTGTTAAACACGGATCACCTAAATTCGGCTAGACGACCAGACCTAATGATAGTCAACGAAAAAAAAAAAGAAAAGAAAAAAAGAGAACTTGCCGAATCGAAGACTTTGCTGTCCCGGCTGACCACAGAGTAAAATTAAAAGAAATTGAAAAGAAAGCTAAGTGCCTGGACCTTGCTAGGAAATTGAAAAAAACTGTGGAACATGAAAGTGACAGTGATACCAATTATGATTGGAGCTCTTGGTACAGACACCAAAGGATTGGTATAGGGACCAAAGGACTTGGAAATAAGAGAACGAGTATAAAAACCATCCAAACTAGAGCCTTGTTGATATTGGCTGGTATACTGAGAAGAGTCCTGAAGACATGAGAAGACTTGCAGTCATTCAAATTCCAGAGAGAAACCTCCTGCTAATGATGTGAAAAACTCTCAATAACAACTAAATACTTAATTTGAATTCATTTGCGTACCTATTCATTTATATATATATATATAGAGAGAGAGAGAGAGAGAGAGAGATACATTCCATTCATTTAAAATAAAAATGAATCGAATGAAAATTTTAGTACTATGCATAGACTAAATGATTTTATATACTTGATTTTTTATCAAGATTATTTTTTAAAGATTTCTTTAGAATATATTGTAATCCTTAAAAAATCAAATGAATTCCATCATCTTATTATTGTTTTACACTTTGCCAGTTTTTCACACCAGCGTTAACTTGTAGGCTATCCACGAAGTTTGAGTGATATCAAGTCTCCTCAGATCTCCAGGACTCAACACAGTATTCTGGAAGCTCTCAGCAATGGTTTAGTCTTGATAATCGGGGTTTTTCCTCTGATCTCAAATTCCTTCCGTTTTTTTTTCCAATGCTTTAGGGATCGTTCTAGTAAGTTAGCGACTATAGTCAAGGTCGACCCAAAGGCTCCCTTTTCAACAGCTACTACACCATTGAGTAGGGGAGGGCGAAAACTCCTTTCCCTGGATTGTTCCACTTTACCCTTGATACGTATCTTATAATGCTGAGTGTTAGGCAAGGAGGTATCAAGTACCATTTTTTAAGTCTTTGGTATTACTCAACCTGGGATTGAACTCCGGTCTTCCGGATCATTGGCAAACACAAGGACACTAAATACAATAGGTATCATAGGCACCTTCATATTCTACAGCTTTCAAAGTTCTCTGGCAAAGTCTAAGTATGTATCTATCGTTTCTCTTTTATCTATTTTCTCTATGTGGTCCGCAGGAACCGCAATTCCATTTGACGATAAATGATCTTTTTTTGTTGTTGTTAACAATAGGTATGGTTTTCTGGCCGGGATTATGTGGTACTAAGCTAATCACGGTTCTTGATTGTACCCTTAGTTCAGTGAATCTCACATGCATTTCCGGCTAGTTGGTTTACCACATCACGTTGTGTTTGAAAGATCCACAGATGGGGGATGACGCAATCTACCCAGAAGTTCTTCTAACGGACAGGATGGTTCACTGAAAAAAATAGTATTGGCAACTCAAAAATAAGGAAGATTTTCCGTTTACAATTAACAACCATTTATTGAAACAATGGTGTAACAATAATATATATATATATATATATATATATATATATATATATATATATATATATATTGTCGTTATTTGTTGTATTTGAGAGACAGTCAAATGAGGTATTTAGCTGGTGAAGTCTTTTTATCTTACTCAATTTTTTGGAGAGTGAGGCTTTTGCAGGAGAGGCATTAGATCTTGGAGAAATTTCTTTATCTATTCTCTTGTCTTCAGTATGGTCATTGGATCTCTTCTCTCATCTTACCCTAAAAACATTTATTTTTAGTGAGGATTCCCCTTGGAATAAACATTCCTGACTGGCTAACTAATCACAAATCATTTCGTGTCCTTCTTCTACTTTTTAACTGGTCAGCCAATCAAATGCACTGATCTACATCTATAGGAAGAGTATCCCTTCCATGTATCAGATTTTAATTGGTCATCCAAACAAACTCCAACATAGGAGCTTGGTTAATTTAGGGTCCCAGCCCACGTCTTGTGATGGAGTATCTCTTTTCACAATAACCAAAACAAAAATAAAAGATCTAATTAATTCATCCAAAGATTTGACCTTTTCACCCCAACAAGTGGTCTAGAGATGTCAAGATTTAAAATTGATTAAGGCATCTACAAAACCTCAAAGTTGCTTACTTTTTGTTTTGACAATGTGTGGAAATTTATTAAGGAACTCGTGATCCTGTTTCACCGAATATCAGCAGCCCCTTGGGATCACGTGTTGTCCATTATAAAAAGAACTCGCCAGGAGATTCTTCCTCTTTTTGCCACACCCACCGCTATTAGCAACAGGTCCATTCGTAGCAGCCCTTGACGGCAAACGTATTTGGTACCTTCCACCAGCCAAGACCCAAGAGCGACGAACGCACGTGCTGAGTTAAAAGGAACAGGACACACAGCTAAGTTCCAGCAGGCATTTTATCAGCAAAACCAACCTTACCTTACCTTACCTTAAACCTTTACCTTATAACTTTATTTTACACCTTTACCTTATAACTTTACCTTATAACAACCTTACAACTAAACCTTACATACCTTACAAAACCCTACCACCTATCTGAACCTTGAACTCTTTTTTGAACGCTTACATATTCGGTATTTGTTCCATTTGGTGTAAAACCCTGTTTATTGTTGTTGTTGTTGTTGTATATAAATTTTTTTACACTAAACGTCGTTCGTATCCTTTCTTCAAAAGCTGTCACCCATTTCCCAACTGCTGTTAAAGTACGGTTTATTCTTTTATAAAACGTAGGAATAAACCGGGCTTTTCGGGGCTTATAAAAATCCCCATAAATGAGAATGCTCGGATTGTACTTGTCCCTAAGTGACCTTTTAAACTGACTTTTGAATTCCTTAAAAAGTCATTAAGTCTCTTTCATATTTTTATAAACGGAAAATTATATTTTCTTAAATAAAAAATGCATTATACTCTACATAAGATTTTAGCACCAGTGAATATCTCATATTGTCATAAGTATGTGATCTCTTTGTATCAGAAAAGGCCAGAATATTTTAGGCGTCTCATCCTCAAGGAAGGATTCTCGTTTATGCATATTATTATTGCTCCTTGAGAGTTTTTCCCATCAGTGTAAGCTGATGGTCTTTCACTGGAGTCTGAGTGAGAGAAAGTCTCCTCAAGACTCCAGGACTCTTCTCAGTATTCTGGTTGATGTCAATAACGCGGTAGTTTAGA
The DNA here is from genome assembly GCA_963585895.1 of Sepioteuthis lessoniana. NCBI lineage: Eukaryota > Metazoa > Mollusca > Cephalopoda > Myopsida > Loliginidae > Sepioteuthis > Sepioteuthis lessoniana. Next base: position 9,023,111 of record OY757928.1, on the reverse strand, counting down.
TGGTCTCCACTCGTCCTTCTATTTCCAAGTTCTCCAGTCTTTGTACCAATCCTTTGGTGATTGTATCAAGAACACAAATTTTAATTGGAATAGACGTTACTTTCATGTTCCATTTTTTTTTCAGTTCCTTTGCACTTTCTTTTAATTTTACTCTGTGGTCAACAGGGACAGCAAAATCCACAATCCTGCAAGTTCTCTTTTTTTTTGTTGTTGTTGATTATTATAAGGTCTGGACGTCTGGCCAAGATTAAGTGATCCGTTTGTATCTTAAAATCCCAGAAGATTTTGTGTGTGTTATTCTCCAAGACTGAAGTTGGGTTGTGCACATGCCATTTGTTCGTATGGTCAAATTTCAATTTCTTGCACTTTACCCACCCAGTCGTGTCTAGTTTTATACACTTTCCGTGCTAATTTGCTGCATTCGCTTATTATATGATTGATAATTTCGTCTTTATCACCACATAACTTACATTTGATGTTTTGTTGCGTTTTACCTATTCTTGCTTTGAAATGATCAGTCCTTATAGCGTTGTTTTGTGCTGCTTTCAGGAGAGATTCCTTTTCTCTCTTAATGTTTCCATTTCTTAGCCACGACCATGTTTTCTCGTGTGAGATGTTGCTTATTAGTTGCTTAGAATGTCCATAGAGTTGTTTTTCTTCCCATAATGTTAGAGTTTGGAGGAATTCGGGGTACCCTTTCATTGCCATCACTCCTAAGTTCACTCTGGCCCAGAGAAGTAGCACTTGATAGAGTCAAATATGTAGAAGTCGCTGCTCTAACGTGCAGAATAAACAAGAATAACAACAGTGGCCCCAGCAAGCATCTGGTTGGCAGAAAAAAAGTAGAACAGGCGGTAACTCTTTATTTCTGAGAAAGTATACAGATGTTACTTTTCAGTGGCCCAAAAGAAGAACTGGCGGTAACTCAATACCGAACCTGTAACACCTGAAATGTGACTGAAGCAAGCCGGTGTATATATACACTAATATGCCCACTCACTGGGCCAGCAACTAATCACTGTCCAGGGAATGGACTTGGCCACCTTAAAATAGTGGAACGTCCCAATGTCCATATAATCTCACTCCAACTCTTAATTCATTACTATGCGTGAGAACATTGACTCATTGCTACTGAGCCTTACGATAGAATTCCAACAAAATAGAACTAAACTGTATACTAATGCTAAACGGAATTGTTTGAAATAGAACTGTTTTTACATTTAACTGGGTGTAAACAAAAACAATCTGTACTTATGCTAAACTAAATTGTTTGAAATAGAACTGTTTATGAGTACAAAAATGGATTTGGCATTAAATAACCTACAATGGTTGATATGCCATAAAATCTAACCAAAACCAAATTCTCTAAATGTACTACCCTTTTGAATGGGCATTTCAGGAAGTCTTATTTGAATTTATCTGCCAAAATTGTATGGAAAAAAAAATGTTATCCGAAGATAAGAATCTTTCATTTTAATCCAAGTGTAGAAGTTGTCTTTTCTTTAGTGGACAAAAAAGTTTTAAAATATTATCAGTCACTTGTTGCTTTGAAAATTCTATTTAATTTACCTTATTTATTTATTTTTAATCTTTCTTTGATCTCTGAATTGAGAGCAAAACTTTCTGAATGAGAAATAACAAGAAATTACCAACAGACACACAATCCCGTTTTGGGAATTCAAAAGAATCTTTTTCATCTATTGATGCTTCAGAATGAATTGTTCATTAAAATTATTTGCTCTTTTGCTTGACCTTATTTCACATTGCACACTTTTTTAAAAAAAAAGCTTCCCTCACGATAGATAAGTTTTCAGATACTTTTTTCTTTAGACAAGTGATTATTAGGAAGGTCGATTGTTTAATACGTTCTCCAATTTTAGAAAACAAGTTTTTCACCAAAGAGAATAATGAAACTGCTATCAAACTGCTGACAAGTGATTGATAAATAAGGTCTCCAATCTTATAAAATATATTGTAGATCCAATGGAATAATGAAAGTGGTATCAAAATGAAGGCTGACAGTCAATAAGTAAATAAGATCCCCACTTCTAAAAAATATGTTGTAGATACGATAGAATAATGAAAGTGATTACAAATTAAAGTATGAGAATTCATTCATAAATAAGGTTTCGCGTCGTAAAAAATAAATTTTTGAAGTAGATAGTAACGAAATTGATATCCGAAAGAAGCATGAGAATAGGAGTATCGATAATATTAAAAAAAAAATCTTTCTTTCTGAGATAAGATTCATATGCATTAGACTTATGAATTCAATAATTCCATAATAACTTATTTGATGATATATTTTATAGATAAACAGAAATAAACATATATATATATATATATATATACAAAAAACATAAGTAGTTAAAAACCATTCAAACTACAAACACTTTTAAATTAAAATCTCATTGAATACCCTTTTTCTAGACCTTATCCTATTTACCAGCCCCTCCGCTCGGGCAGGATATGACACAAGGTCAATTTTTTAAGCGGAGTTTAACAGGTTTCAATTCAGAGTTTTCCTTCTTTTAGACTAGTTGCCTCACCAAGGCTGAAGAAATCAGTCTGTCCTACTATTTACCCATAGCTGGAGGGAGAATAATTGGATTCATACCTTTCCCAAGGGTATTAGTGCTATGTGAAATGCAATCATTCTCGTCCAGGATTTGAACTCGAGTCGCCGTGTTCATTTCCTACGACGATAACCATTACACCACGGGCACTAGACCTTATGCCAAACATCTCAGACGAAAGAAAAAAGCTAAAAGCATACACACACACACACACACACACACATATGGATATATAGCGGTTTTTGGGAATTTGTTATTTTCCCTAACACTATATTTTGGGCACACGAAATGAATTACAAGACTTTTCTTTAACAACACACAACAGCGAAAGTTTTTATTTGCAGCTTTGAGGAGGTTTGTTCTTGGTGCTGCAAGACTCGTGGTGTTTAGGCTTGCTGGATGTTTGAGACGAAATGGCTTAGCGGGATGCTGGAAATGGCAGCGTGTCGTTGGACGTGTGAGGGAAGTATTCAAAGTCGCAGTGTAGTTTTGTGTCGAGAGCGGAGTGGCGCTCGGATCGACATAGTAAATTTTTGTGGTGCTTGTGGAAGGCATGCTGAACGTATCTAATTCATATTCAACTGGGATTCCTTGGTCTAAAATATATTAGACGCAAAGAATCCATAAATTAGAAGGTTCCCTCGCTGTGCTGCTGCTCGGGTTAAAGCCACAGTGATATGTCCGCACTGGGTGGCTTGTTTAGCTATAAGGCATCGCTAAGCAGGGGCGACCAGAGACACGTCCGTTCTGGTCGCCGTCTCAAGCCGAAGAGAGTGTGTTTGGCCGCTCACCCGTTTTGCTAGCCGGAAATGAAGGTCCGGGCTGAATGGGATAAGTCATCCTGATTGGGTGAAATTCAGTGTTGAATTAAATAGCGCGCCAAAACAAAATACGAGATTTTCCTCTTCTCTACAGATACATATACAAAAAAGAAGAAAGAACTACCAGTAAAACCATAAAACACCCCAAGATACACACTTACACACACACACACACACACAACTATAAACATATCAAATATTAAAGACTGGTAAAGCAGACCAAAGTAAACACACTCCGGGAAAGAGGAACAACGACCTCTATATAAACCAGCTTGACCAACTAAAGGTCATTTATACTGGAAACAAGAGTGAGTTCAAGTCTCATTGAGTACCCCATTAAATGTCCTTGTGCCACACATGTTCTCTGACGAAAGCAACAAGCTGGAAACATACATATATACACGTATGTAAGAACGAAATAAATAAATTAAAAAAATACAAATCTCTTCGTGGACCTTCTCATTCTAAAATATTTTAAAGCATATAAGGTTTGTCCCTTGATGGAACGGTTAAAGTGCTGCACTGCGGTAAGTGAGTTCGACCTCCAGTCATTCTATAATATTCACTTTCGGACTAATACCCTTTGGGAAAGTTATGAACTCCCTTATTTCTCCAGTTATGGGTTAAATATTATCGTTGCTGTTCTTCAATACGGGGGGCTTTGGTATTAGATTACACATAAAGGTTGATATGCTATTAAACAAAGAAACTAAAATCAAACAAAATCAAAAAACCGTTTTGCATCATTTCAAGCGGACAAGGAAGGTTGTTATCATAGATTCTCATTCTATTTGTCAATGACTAAACAATTCTGAAATTTCAAAGACAGATTTTAGTGAAAGAAATTATAACCAATCTCTTTCCTTTGTTTCATTGTATCCCTTCAACAGTCACCATCTACGGCTTCTCATTTTACCAAACATTCACCCCATCCATAAGATTTTCCAATTAACTTTTGATTCCATTTTATTCAACAATTTCAATTTCAGTATCAGGTGTTTAATTTTCTGTGACGCTTTCAGATTTAGTAACCAACCAAAATCTAACAGTGCCAAATCAGTACTGTTTAAAGAAGGCACAAGTATGAAACTCAGTCTGCTTACTAGTTGCCATGTTTGTTTATCGTATGGTTACCTTTTCTTATCAGTAAACTCACCTTGTCGGCTGGGGCTGTAGAATACGCCGACAGAACCACTTCAAAGGGGTTAGACCCCATTCAACGAGGCCTCCTGTTGGCCGGGGTGGCGACCTGGAATGCTTGACGACGGGATTCAAGTAGCTGATCTGTCCTAGACCCGGTAACCGAAATTGCCAATTGACATGTAACACTTCACCTTGACCCTTATTTGGCGAAACGGACGGTCGGAGAGGCCCGATCCAATCAATCGGCTGATCATGTCAAGCCTAGATCCCTTTTTGAGTGTGCCGACCATAATCTTCAAATTACTCTTGTGGCAGACAAACACCCAATTCTTTTTATCTTAAAGATGTTTGAAGGCGGGGAGCTGAGGGTCAACTGCGCTGAGAAAGCAATACTGGAAACTATCTAAATTAGGTGAAAACAAATAATTAATGTTAAATAGAATTATTATGATGAATACTTGAAACTATTTAACTATGTGCAAGCAAATGATTAATGTTGAAAAAAATTAGTAGTATTAGCAATACTTGAAACTATTAAAAAACATGAAAAAATGATTGATATTAAATAGAATTTTTAACATTTCATCGCAAAAATTGCAATCATTTAACTCTATGCAAACAAATGAGCTCTGATTCGTTTAAAAATAATGTTATCTACAAACTAACAAATTATATATATATATATATACAAATTATATATATATTATATATATATATAATATATAGAGTTTGAGTTAGACTTCCTGATTTTCCGTTAAAGTGAAACTTTAGTAGGAGATTTCCAACTCGCGATTTAAGTTAATTTTATAATTGGCTCCACTCGTGTTGAGCACTCTTGTAATTGAAGCATTGCAGTGTTCGCTGAAGGTTTTAGTTTTCTTTTGGCCAGCTGACTGCACATCTCTTGATTTTTTAAGGGGTGTGATGGGGTTGGCCTTTTCTTTCTTTTTGTCCTATAATATTTTTTCTTTTTCCCCCGGGCGGTGATTCGAGATATTTTTATCTCTTGTTCCTGGCGGGTTTTTTTTCTTTTTTTCTGGTACCGTGAATGCTAGTAGATATTAGATTAGTATATATATATATATATATATATATATATATTAACAAGATTTGGAATTAAATTATCCACAAGGGTTGATATGCCATAAAACACAACCAAACCAAAATCAGTAATGTGAAGTTCCTTTTCATTAGCATTATGATTAATTCATGCAAATCGCATCAGTTCTCAGACGATCAAAGATTAAGATTGATTAACTGATTGATATTAATGGTTGATCAACCTGTCAAAGTTTATTTCATGCGTAGAGGTTAGAGAATTACGTTCATAGTATTACATTAATATTTATCTTGTTTTTTTTTTTTTTCGAATTTAAATAATTTTTAAATAGATGTACTTGACACTTATATGGAGCGCAAACAGGTACTACTACCTCTCGCTCAGTGTGGATCGGGTAGTAATGACTCTGTAGGGGTCGTCTACACCAGAAGGACACCCATGTTTTGGTGATTGGAG